>JAFIRS010001249.1:0-403585 GCA_018342105.1 Gonioctena quinquepunctata | reverse complement strand
AGTGTTCTATTGTGAGAGTTGACTTGACAATATGGAAATGTCACATTACAACAATTACATGTATAGAGTGGTGCAGGTGGTGAGTCATCGCCATTGTTCAATTTAACTCGTTTCACTGAAGGACCTCCCTGGCAAGTTTCCCGTTGATGTCGACGAAGATTATCACTACGGGTGAAAGCTCTACCACAATCACACGAATAAATTTCACCGACTTGTTTTCAATAGCTCACTGGAGGAGACACTGATTCGAAATACTCTTCTCCTGGAATATTTCAGTGAAATACCCCCACCATACAACAAGTCCGATGCGATGCGCAATCTGTATGGATTTTGAGGAGATTCTCTTGATATTCAACGCACTCATCAATACTCGCAGTTCACTCTTAGCTCTCTCACAGGACAAACGCCCTCCTCGCTTGGAGAGTACAAGGATTCATGAAGGTCATGATCACACATAATATGTATGCCTACACCACAGCTTCAGTCAAGGTCAAACAAACATCGAGATCAAATCTTTTGGTTGCCGAAACAATCCCAACTCAAAACTCAGGTCAAATCCAAAGTCAAAACTTAATGTTATGAATCTCAAGGTCATATTCAAGGTCAAAACTGAAGTCGAATCTCAAAGTCGACGAAACCCCATGTCAAAACTCAATGACAAATCTCAAAGTCAAATCTCAAGGTCAAACACACACACACACTGCACACCTGCAACCATTCAAGGTCACACGTGACGTCATAGTGGTGGAGGGAGAGCCAGAACCGGCTTAAATCTCCTACTTTTCTTCTATTTCAATTTCTTCCAACTCACTCGCTGCATATGCACTTTCATCAATTATCCGTTCATCACCTCTTATATAACTGTCTCTACCATTTTGTTTTTTATGCGCTTGATGGTGTTTGAGTATTTTCAAGTTCTCTCGTTGTTTGATAGTTAAATCGTTAGATATAGGAATTTTGGTTCCTTTTAGTTTCGTAGCATTTCTGCAAATACCAGCAACTTTGTTTTTTCAAATAGAACACCCTGTATATTCTTACATATTCAAGTTCAACAGTTCGAAACAAGTCCAAACCTTATGTCAAATGTAATTTTTTTGAAACAATTGAAATAAAAATGGTTTTTTTATTTTACCTCGTGGATAAATGAGATTTGGTCGAGGCTATTCACAATGAGTCGCACATAACAGAGAAACATAATTTTTTATGAAAAATTATTTTTTGTGTCATTTATTGATGAATCAATTCAGTCACATCACATTTTGATCAGAAATTCATTTTTTTCAAATGAAACCCCTATGGGCCATCTACCTGCCTCTCTAGAACATTCATTAAGGAAAAAAATGACATATCATTTTGTATTTCGGTGCAGTAACAGATTGTGTAAATAAAAAAATCTACAACTAGTTCATGAGTTTTCTGGCAGTTCGAATAATTTTTCAACTTAGTAATCTGTGGAAAACAACATTTCTGAATCTTGTCAACTAATTGTGTTTCGCTGTCATCTTTCATCTCAACTCTCGAAAATTAGTTAACTTCCAGGAATTAGTTTAGTAGAAATGTAAAATCAAAATTATAGGTTCACAAGAAGTGAACAGGTTGATATGTTATTAATTTACGTAGAATGTCTTGAAAACATTGTCAGTTATACGCTGAACGATACCTACACAGAAGACACCCACAAAGAACCTTTCTCAAAAATGTGGAGGAAAGATTCCCAAAAGAACCCAACAATGGAGAAGATGATCGTAAGTGAGGAGGCAGAAATGAATGTTTTGCTTATGTTGATTTTGATCCAACCGCTTCGACGCGGGAAATGGAATACCAATGCAATGTCAGTCGAGAAAACGCTAGAAGAATTGAAAAAAACACCATTATCGTGCTCATAAGTATAACTCACACAATTAGTTGACAAGATTCAGAAATGTTGTTTTCCACAGCTTACTAAGTTGAAAAATTATTCGAACTGCCAGAAAACTCATGAACTAGTTATAGATTTTTGAATTTATACAATTGTTACTGCACCGAAATACAAAAATGATATGTCATTTTTTTCCTTGATGAATGTTCTAGAGAGGCAGGTAGGTGGCCCATAGGGGTTTCATTGATCATTTCATTGATCAAAATGTGATGTGACGAATTGATCAACCAGTTAATGACACAAAAAATAATTTTTCAGAAAAAAATTAGTTTTTCTGTTATTTGCGACTCATTGTGAATAGCTTCGACCAAATCTCATTTATCCACGGGGTAAAATTAAAAAACAATTTTAATTTCAATTGTTTAAAAAAAATTACATTTGACACAAGCTTTAGATTTGTTTTGACCTGTTGAACTTGAATATGTTGAAATATACAGGGTGTTCTATTTGAAAAAACAAAGTTACTGGCATTTACAGTAAAACCGGAAGTCCGCCATATTGGATTGTAATGTGATCAAATACGAAATGGTTGCTTATATAATTGTACTAAATTCCCGGAAAATCCGTTCACGAATGCAGAAGTTACAGGGTGGCCCGATATCCTGTGTCACCCGGTATGGGGTGTTGTTTAGATCAGTTTATCAGCATTCTACCATATCTCACTTCCTCTCTGAGTATAGGTAACCATGTATGGTAAATTTCAACAGAATTTGTTGAAGAGAAGTCGTTATTGGAAAGAAGAATACAGAGGCCGTTTCTTTCAATTTTCTCCTCTCTTGATTTGGTTCTTTCATCGAAATTTTCGTCCTATTCCATTCAATCGTATGATCGCCATTGGATGTGGGGATATGTCCTGCAATTTTTGATCCGGTTATTTGTCAATTTCTGATGTAACTCTGATGTTAATTTTGGCGCACTCCTAATGGTCTTGACGTTTCACCTATATAACTATCACCACACGAACAAGGTATGTTGTAAACACAGTTTTTGGTACTTTCTTCGGCGTTTTTTGGTTTTGTTTGTGTTAGTATAGATCTGAGTGTGTTTGTTGTTCTAAATGATGTTCTCACATCGTACCTATGTCCAATCCGTTTGATCTTCTCAGATAATCCGGGGACATAAAGTATTATGTTGGTTGTGAAATGAGAAGGTGGTGTGAGTTCTCCTGTTAGTTGTGTTAATTGATTGTTTTGTGGATTTTTGTTTTCAATGTCAATGATGGTTTTTTCCACAAACTGATCCGATATGCATTCTCCTTGAGAACAGATTTTATAAGGTTCATTTCTTCCTGAAGATGCTGGTTGGAGTTGCAAACTGTTTGGGCCTAATTATAGAGACATTTAACTAAGCCTTTTTTTCACACTGGCATGATGGTTTGAGTTCTAGTGTAGATATCGATTGATATGTGTCTGTGTACAGATGTTTCTATTCGGGATGATGATTTTTGGATCATGACATCTAAAAAGGGGAGTTGGTTGTTTTATTCTGATTCTAACGTGAATTTTATCGTCGGTTCTTGACCGTTTATATGATCCAAGAATTTTTTTTATTCTTCTTCTCTTCGATTCCAGATAGCAAAAACATCATCTACCTATCTCCACCATATTTTTGGACCATTTTGGAATGTTTCAATGGAGGATTCTCCAAAGTATTCCATGAATATGTTACTCAAAATGGGTGACAAAGGAGAACCCATCGCCGAACCAAACTCTTGTAGATAAAATTCGTTCTTGAATTGAAAATATGTTTTTTCTGTGTCTAGTTTGAGTTATTCTATGATGGCACTGATATCCAGTTTTGTTCTTGTCTTCAGTGATATTTCATTTCCTAAATTTTCTTTCACGATTTCCAGAGTTTTATCATTAGAGACATTAGTATGGTAGAATGCTTATAAAGTGATCTGAAGAACACCCCATATATTAAATGAGCAATACGTCACTCTCGAATTTTTTGGCAGATGCCAATTGACATCCGTCATTTGTTTCTAACGTGAATTTTATCGTCGGTTCTTGACCGTTTATATGATCCAAGAATTTTTTTTATTCTTCTCCTCTTCGATTCCAGATAGCGAAAACATCATCCACCTATCTCCACCATATTTTTGGACCATTGTGGAATGTTTCAACAGAGGATTCTCCAAAGTATTCCATGAATATGTTACTCAAAATGGGTGACAAAGGAGAACCCATCGCCGAACCAAACTCTTGTTGATAAAATTCGTTCTTGAATTGAAAATATGTTTTTTCTGTGTATAGTTTGAGTTATCCTATGATGGCAATGATATCAAGTTTTGTTCTTGTCTTCAGTGATGTGTCATTTTCTAAATTTTCTTTCACGATTTCCAGAGTTTTATCATCAGAGACATTAGTATGGTAGAATGCTTATAAAGTGATCCGAAGAACACCCCATATATTAAATGAGCAATACGTCACTCTCGAATTTTTTGACAGATCTCAATTAATATCCGTCATTTGAAAAAGCGAAAAAGACTCTGCAAGAAAAATCCAAATCATTCAAACAATTGAAGGATATTCAGAAAATTTTGAGAACGGGACAGATATAGTCCCCGGAACTATATAGAGAGAAATCTTTTGAATTTTTACCATTTTTTATAGGCAAATTCAGGGAATACTGACAAATTGAATCATTTTTCTATAACGCAGTAACTTATCGGGGTGAACTATTTAGTTTGCCCTTCCCACACTTGTATAGATTTTTCTGATTATATTTTCATTTCCAGACTGTGGAAGGTTACCCAAAAAAACATGTCAAGAAATTATAATTATTATAATGTATTCACTTCCGAAGTAATACCATGAAGGGTTCTGCAAATCCCCCAGCCTATATTACTGAATGTAGACTAACGAGCAATGATTACGTCTATATGCGAAATATGAGGAAAATTCAGAATTGGTGGAAGCTGGCGGTAGGGGAATGCAAATAATCCCTCTATTAAATCGACGTGACGGGTCGAGCATTCCGCCTACCAGGCGCCGCTTCATATTACGCAAATGTCTATGGGGATTTTGACACCTTTCTCGGATAACACACGCTTTGGGTAAGGATGATTCCTTGCCGCGGAGCATTAAGTACTCCAGAGAGGGGATCTTCTTCCAAGAGTGACAGGAATTCTATCCATTGGAAATGTATCATTATACCAGTGAAACACTGGTTATATAATCGGTAACATCATTCATTTGATTGAAATTATGAACAGGAGGGTGTTCATGAAATCGGATGGGGAATGATCTGCGACTGAAAGATAAACTTTAATCACTATCTTCCGCCGTTGAAGATTGGGAGGTATTCATATTGAAAAGGAAAACATTGCCAGTTGAGGATATTTTCCTTTCCGACGCTAACATCATATTCAAATTGAATGAAATGGATGATGGCAATATAATTGGAGACTAGATATACGCTGATTGTATTTCAAATTATTGGAATTTATTAGAGATATAATTGAAATCAAAGAGCAAGCCTTGAGGAAATATAAACGAACCAATCTATTAACTGACTTCGTATATCACAAAGACATTCCTAATTATACTTCGGCAGCGATACAACGTGAAAAGAAAGATTATCGTAATTTCGTGCTGTATAATGAGAATTCCAAGACTTAATGGAATACTCTCAGATTACTGGAAATATTAAATCCTTTCGCTCCAGATTTTTAGATAATAGGGACATATACCAGGTGGTTATTTTGCCAAAATCAATTGGTAAGATGGAGACGTCATGTCGTTTTGTCACAGAAATATTTTGAAAATGTTTTTTGGAAAATAATAGTTAATGGTTAAACCAGAATATCCGCCACTGGATATATGGCCACACCAGAATATCCACTATTGAATATTGCTATGTACCCAAAAAACACACATGGAATGAAAGATAGCTCATCAAAAACAAAGCCATGAATTAAAAACGATTGATTGAAAATACAAAAACTAATGAGTCCAAAAATACTAAAAACTAAAAACAATAAATAATAGTTTAAAAAAACTAAAAAACACGCTTTTATAGAAAACCGAACTGAAAAAATAGAAAATAAGAAAAACATTCATTTTACTAAAAAAAAAGCGTGGGGTGCATGGTATCAATTACCTGTGATCTGAGACATTTCTTACTTTACTGCCCTAGGTGTGTAATGTACTATATGATTTTTGATAACATGCACCCCACGCTTTTTTTCAATAAAATAAATATTTTTTCATTTTCTATTTTGTTAGTTTGGTTTTCTATAAAAGCGTGATTTTTAGTTTCTTTAAACTATTATTTATTTTTAACTTTTCAGTCCTTATTGCTATACAAGCGTGTTTTTTAGTTTTTTCAAACTATTATTTTATTTTCAACATTTCAGTCCATATTGCGTGTAACGTGTAACCACCCCAAAAACCCCCACATACTAATTTTGAATAGAATCGGACCATAATCACAAAACTCGTCCGCCATTTTGGAGCCGCCATCTTGAATTTTTCAATTTTGACAGAAGAATCATAATCTCCGACCACGAAAACCCTCAGATACCAATTTTGAAGCGAATCGGACCATAATCACAAAACTCGTACGCCATATTGGAGCCGCCATTTTGTTTTTTTCCACACAAATTTCCTAATGCATTGTCACCGGAATTATGTACACCTGCCAAATTTCTAATCATTTGGACGTCTGGAAGTGGGTCAAAATCGCACCCAAAGGGGTCGGTCACAAACAAACATTCAAGTGAAGCTAATATAAAGCGTGCAAAAAAGGTAATCATCACAATATTCATCTATGATGAATCTGGGAGTGTTCAGCTGAGCATAATCCAGGACTATCGGGACAAATGATGTAACCTTACCTGGTCAACTTTCGTAATCCATTTATCTTGCATTTGGCACGAATTTTGCGAAGAGCTCTCTTCTTTACAACTTCCCTGGGAAAATCTACCGTACCATGCAGGACCTTGGACGTTGATGGTTTGATGTTATCTTCCATTTTTCTATATCCTTCACTATATTCAGCTAATATTCCGTGACAGAACAATTTTGTATATTTGTACATGGATATTTGTTTGTGTGAGAGTTGCTAAATATAACTTTCGAATTCAAGAGCATCTGGTGCAACATATGTGAAGCAACCTTGGTGGACCAAGTATATGATTTTCTTAAAGGAGAATACGGTTCCGTGTCTTGGTCTACGGCATCAACTGATCCCATATTCTGGTTATAGAATACTATATGCTTCGGTTTATTGTAATAAATGTGTTTTCCACCAACTAAATGACGCTCTTTCTCACAAAATCCTGCTGAATGTTTACTTGTCAAGAGATATTCATCTTTTTTCTCTTTGAACCTCAGCAGAGGAAGCATACCTTTACGAACAAAACATGACTGATATAGATCTAGAGGAATATTTGTCAATTGCTCAGGTACGCCTCTGTTCGTTCTGATAGTTGCTGTTTTGTGCGAGTCAAAACTCGCAAAGTCGAACAGTTATCCACTATAATCTCTAGGAGGCTATTAGAGGATTTTTTGCAAGAAATACAACAATTCTCTCGGATAATGTGGGGTGGTTGGTACCATTTATGTGTGATATGTCTTCTTCTTCTTCTTCTTCTTCGCACAAGGTGGGCTGGTTCCGAAGAACCCCGTACACGTAGGCCTCTCTATTTGGGCCCATTGTGCGCCCAAGAAAATCAGCTGGGCATGCCGATTTCTTTGACAAAATTCAGCAACTTCCTCAGCTGAATCTCCTTGACGTCCTCTGGGTTCAGAATTATGCTCCCAAAGTTGATCTCCCTCTGGTGCACCAAAGCTGGGCACTCAGTGAGGATGTGCGACGATGTCTCGTCACCTTCCAGGCACCATCTACGTAGGGGATCATCTGTGATTCCTATGAGCTCCATGTGCCTGTTCAGGTGATTATGTCTCGTTAGGGGCCCAGTCACAGTCTTGATGTCCCGTCTGTTAAGTGACAGGATCTCTTTAGACATTTTTTTCCTTGGCTCCTTTATGTGGAGCTTTGATTGCCTCATGCCTGGCGCCTCTTTCCATGTTTTAAGGAACTGCTTTTGTAGCAGTTCCTCCATGTTTGAGATTGCCAGGCTGCTGGGTATTCCCAGGATGGGTTCAGGTCCAACTGGGGTCTTTCCCGATCCTATCTTGGCTAATCTGTCTGCATCCTCGTTCCCAGGGATACCTGAGTGTCCCGGGACCCATATGAGGCTGACTTTGCTTGTTTTCGATGAACTTTCTATGGCGTTTCTACACTCGGACACCAGTTTGGATACAATCCTATTTCCGCCTAACGCCATAATAGCAGCTTTGCTGTCCGAGTAGATGGCAGTAGGCCATCGACTTTCATTGTCGAGATTCTCCTGGACACAGGTGAGTATAGCATATACTTCAGCCTGGAACACTGAGGCATATTTGCCTGAAGGCACTGAGATTCCTCTCTTTGTTCGCTCTTCGTAGACCCCTGCGCCGGACATTCCCCCAAATCTTGATCCATCTGTGTACCAGGTTGGGGGTCTGTCAGGCGCATTGTCTTTCCATTCCTCCCTTGTGGGGATGGTTATATTGGGTCCTTTTCTAAAATCCAGAACAGACGGGGTGCTGTCTTTTTCCATTAATAGGACTGGACATCCTTCCTTTGCCCTGTTCCAGATAGCTGAGTGTCCATGGTCTGCCTCAGTACCGATCCATTGGCTTGCGCCTTTGAGTCTGTATGCAGCACGCATAGCGTCATGCTCAATGACAAGGCGCAGAGGTGGTAGTCCTAGTAGAACTTCTAGAGCTCTAGTAGGCGTGGTCCTCATGGCACCTGTTATTCCTAGACAAGCCAGTCGTTGTACTTTATCAAGTTCATTTCTGGACTTGCCCTTTGTAGTACCGGTCCACCAAATGATGGATCCATACGTCAGTATCGGGCGAATGATCGCCGTGTATATCCAGTGTAGGGTTTTGGGTGTCAAGCCCCACGTGTTGCCGAAGGCTCTTCTGCATGCCCAGTAGGAGCATTGGTTCGATTTTCAATCTGTTCGTTCCAGGTCAGCTTGGAGTCTATGATGACTCCAAGGTGTTTGGTCGACGCTTTATACGGAAGCTGTCTTCCTGAGATTAGTATGTCTGGAAGTGTTTCTATTTTGCGTTTCTTGGTGAAGAGTACCAAGTCCGCTCTGTTTTCTCCTAGCAGGTTTACCGGTTGGTCTTGAGCCAACATGACTAAGTCATCTGCATACGCTTGTGTATACAGTCCTGACTCATTCAGTTCTGTAAGAAGCTCGTTTACTACTAGGCACCATAAAAGGGGTGATAGAACTTCTCCTTGTGATATGTCATATATATATATATATATATATTTTTATGTTATGAAAAACCAGTTAGATATTTTGAAAAAGAAAAAACCCACAAAAAAGAATAATTATTGATTAGCTATTAGTTTCAAGAGATTGTTTTTACAAATTTTTTGAATAATGTTTCCTTTAGTAAGCCACTGTATGATATGAATAGATAAAAATATCCAAATTATATAACACAATCAATTTCATACACTGTCATAATGATTACAACCCATAATTCTTCAAAAGACAACAAAAAGTCTAGATTCACAGAAATTTCCTGAATAAAATGTGATCAACAAAATTATAAATTTGAAACATACAGTATATGGAATTGTAGCTAACTAAAAGTAGCCAATGGTAGAACAGCAAAGTTCTTGATGACAATAGCCAATCAGGGAACAAATGGTCACATGTAGAATTTGAAATTATAAGGGAATAAGAACGAGAGAGTGTCAGAGGCAATTATTATTGAAATTTGTACGTAGTTGATAAGAATGGAGAAATAGTTTTATGTATAAGTTATGACAAATAAACCCAAACAGTGGAAATGTGACAATTAAGTGCGCGAAGTCAAAAATTCGAATCACAGGGAAGGAACAAAAATGGTATCCAGGTGACAACAAACAAAGCCACAGAGGAGATCGAAAATAAATTTAAAACGAATGCCACGTTATATTTTTGGGAGAAAGAGAAATGGAATAATTTCCACATTATAAGGGGAAAACCAAAATTACCTTATTTGTACACCGTATACAAGTATCCAAAGCTGATTGCTGAATTTGTATGGTTCCTTCTATTTGGTATTGGAGTTCCTGATAGCATTGGAGTGAAAGAGAATCCAAATCCTGGCGTGTGTTGAACAGCGACAGTTCCAGACAGGTATAAACCTTCCATAGTGCACATTCCGAACTGAACAATTTCACTAATAACGCATATTCCATCGGAAGAACTTTATTTCAATTGATTTCGAACTATTAAAGAAATTTTCACTTTCAAGGTAGAAGTGAGGTTGTGTTTATTTTACCAATGAACTTTTCTCATGATTATCCATGAATATTTGTAGATTCACCTTAGAGTAAGGTATTTTTCGTAGGCCAGGTAAAATTAAGTTTTCCCGAATAAAGGAAATAACTGCTTTTTGATACTTTGTCGTTTGTTTTCTACAATGATCAACAATCATACTTATGACCATTGAATGAATTGAAATTTGACATATCAAGCAGTGGCTAGTGGCTCAATTGCCTGAACCGGCTATCTGAGACAAGAGGCGTACCAACTGTGCTTAGCTGTGGTAAGGAAGTGACAACAATTGGCAGCAACGTGACGAGAGAACAGTGACGTTAGCTAGCAATTATTATTACATTGTAAAAAATATTATACAGGGCGAAAATACTCATCTATATCATAACAATTTGTTTCACAAAGAAGAGCGAAAACCAGTTAGATATTTTAAAAAAGAAAAAACCCACAAAAAGAATAATTATTGATTAGCTATTAGTTTCAAGAGACTGTTTTTACAAATTTTTGAAATTATATTTCCTTTATCAAGCCTCTGTATGATATGAATAGATAAAAATATCCAAATTATATAACACAATAAATTCCATACACTGTCATAATGATTACAACCTATAATTCTTCAAAAGACAACAAAAAGTCTAGATTTACAGGAATTTCCTGAATAAAATGTGATCAACAAAATTATAAATTTGAAACATACAGTTTATGAAATTGTAGCTAACTAAAAGTAGCCAATGGTAGAACAGCAAACTTCTTGATGACAATAGCCAATCAGGGAACAGATGGTCACATGTAGAATTTGAAATTGTGAGGGAATAAGAACGAGAGAGTGTCAGAGGCAATTATTATTGAAATTTGTACATAGTTAATAAGAATGAAAAAATAGTTTTATGTATAAGTTATGACAAATAAACCCAAACAGCGAAAATGTGACAATTCAGTGCGCGAATTCAAAAATTCGAATCAGAGGGAAGGAACAAAAATGGTATCCAGGTGACAACAAACAAAGCCACAGTGGAGATCGAAACTGAATTTAAAACGAATGCCACGTTACATTTTTGGGAGAAAGAAAAATGGAATAATTTCCACATTATAAGGGGAAAACCAAGATAACCTTATTTGTACACCGTATACAAGTATTCAAAGCTGATTGCTGAATTTGTATGGTTCCTTCTATTTGGTATTGGAGTTCCTGATAGCATTGGAGTGAAGGGGAATCCAAATCCTTGCGTGTATTGAACAGCGACAGTTCCAGACAGGTATAAACCTTCCAAGTGCACATTCCGAACTGAACAATTTCACTAATAACGCATATTCCATCGGAAGAACTTCATTTCAATTGATTTCGAACTATTAAAGAAATTTTCACTTTCAAGGTAAAAGTGAGGTTGTGTATATGTCACCAATGAACTTTTCTCATGATTAACCATGAATATTTGTAGATTCACCTTAGAGTAAGTTATCTTTCGTAGGCCAGGTAAAATTAAGTTTTCCTGAAAAAAGGAAATGATTGCTTTTTGATACTTTGTCGTTTGTTTTCTACAATGATCAACAATCATACTTATGACCATTGAATAAATTGAAATTTGACATATCAAGCAGTGGCTAGTGGCTCAATTGCCTGAACCGGCTATCTGAGACAAGAGGCGTACCAACTGTGCTTAGCTGTGGTAAGGAGGTGATAACAATTGGCAGCAACGTGACGTTAGCTAGCAATTATTATTACATTGTTAAAAATATTATACAGGGCGAAAATACTTATCTATATCATAACAATTTGGCTCTCAAAGAAGAGCGAAAAATTATTAGCTATCTTCACAATATAACAACAAAATAATTTGTTATAACATCATTACATAACAATATATATATATATATATATATATATATATATATATATATATATATATATATATATATATATCTTTGCCTATGTATAGACAAAAATTCCACGTGTATTCACGCAATTCAGGGGCACTGGGACAGAGATAAAATAATTTTATCCCAAATCCACTGCGCTTCGTTTTTATGTATTTTCTGAAATGAAGTGGGCCCTTGTACAGCATACATTGTTCATCTATGGCCAAAACTGGATCACCATCAAAGATATTCATACAATTTTATCTAATGTGAGACATAAAAACTCCCAGTCTAGTGAGTGAAGCACCTTGTCTCACAAGATCTGGCGGCGAAAATCGAATGAATTTCAATATGGATAGAAATCTATTGTGGCTCATTACCATCTTATGAAACACGCGAGGCCCACTACATAAAATATCCATACTCCAGTAGTCTGAAAGCTGTAGACATTTCACTAACCCAGTGGAAAAGTTCAAAGAAAATGAAAACGTAAAGTTCATCCTTTTTGAGTGTTTTCCAATTCAGTCAACAAACAGTTTGAACATTATTGGCTTCAAAATATATTTCAGCCCGTCTGTTTGTCCAGTCCAACAGTGGTCCATCCGTCCATTTGAATACCCTCCTTAACCTCATCTTCATCTGTTGCAGAATAATCACTCTCAGTATCACTGTTACCACTGTCTGAAACTTCATTTTCACAATCCCAAACACTGTCATTTCCACTAGCAGAATCGAAATCCATGTTTTTGGACAATTATTCTATTATTTTACTTCCGATAGTTTCGATATAACCACACCAGCTGTTTGTTACCATTTATTTGTAACATAACCTCAAGAATATTCTTATGCGCAAGTATGAAATATTTTATTACTTATAACCCAATATCCTCCTATGGATATACGTGCTATTACCACGTTCGTAACGGATGTATCGGTGATTCTACGAAATCTCACTACGCTGATGATTTCCGTAAAACAATATCCATATGTGGACATTGTGGTGAAATTAAGTGTACCTAAAAATATCTCAACCTGGAGACAATGGTGCGGAAGGGGTTAAGAAATGATAAGAACGCGAATCTTTCCGATAATCTCAAGGATGTGTCAATAATCAACTCTCATTTACTTGCCATTAACTACGTTACCAAAACTCCTGAACATCTGTCTTTAATGTACAAATACTCTACAGAAAAAAAACAGCTCTCCAACTTCAGGAGAAATCTGAATTTGATCACAAGTAATGCTACAGGATAAGACCAATTATCTTCGCGATTTTGGCAGTCTACTTACAAATTTACTATGACATGGAAAAGGGCTAATGTTATTCCCATCCCTAAGTGTGATAATCTCATGGAACTGGCACATCTCAACCAATAAGTTGTCTCTTTCCAATTTCAGCAAAAGTATTGGGAAAAATTATGAAGGAACAAATATTGCACTTTGTGGTAAATTATAACTCCTGTGCAGTCTGGGTATCGAAAATCCCACAGGACAACCACGGCATAGTTGAATATCAGTGATGATATCTTCAAGGCAATTGATATGAATGAAATGGTGTGTCCTACTTGACTACAGCAAGGCGTTTGACACGAAGGCCATACAGTTTCTTGAATTCTCAAGTAATACAGTGGATCTTATGCGCAGCTATTTGAATGAACGAAGCCAATCCGTTATAATGGGCTTTTCCAAGTCAGATGCTCTACCAATTGAGAGCGGAGTACCTCAAGGCTCAATTCTTGGGCCCATCCTTTTTTTTCCATTAACATATCTTACTTCCACAAATACGTTGAGAATTGCACAGTTCATCACTTCACCTATGACACGCAAACCTATTTGAAATTTCCTACCGATTCTATTCCTGTATCCGTCAATAATATTGAAGATGATCTTCTATCCTTATATAACATTTCTGTCGCACATAACTTGAAACCCAACCCATCTAAATCTGTCGCCATACTTTTCGGCTCAAAATCAAAGCGGGCGCTACTAACACCTGGCTTCCAATTAACTCAGCAGGAACACGCTATCCTTGGTTAAAAACAAAAAATCTTGGGTTATGGGTTGATGAAGACCTCAGATTTTCTAGACTCGCAAGCTATCTCTGCCAGAGCTCGTATGATGTACTGAGGCAGTTGTATCACAATCGTGATCTTCTATCAACTGAAATAAAACTCGAATTATGCGAATCTTTGATATTATCCGAACTATCTTATTGTGATAGCATTTACGGTCCAGCAATATTACAGACCGATGCTTCGCGACTGCAAAAAATTCGAAATTCTTGTATTTGATTTTCTTATGGTATTTGAAAATACGAGCATATTAGTTCTAAATTCGGTCAAATGGGACCAACTTCGAAGCATACCCTATACAATGAAGAAAGAATCCTCCAAATCGGATAACTCAGTACAAAGTTATGCGTGGGAGAATCGGTTAACAAGTAAAACTCCAGTGGACGACAATCATCCCCCATTTTCCTACTTTCAGGAGTGTAATTTGGGATCAACTTCGAAGTGAAGGGTATACCTTCCATTAAAAAAAGAATAATCAAAATCAGACTACTTTGTAGAAATTTATGCGTTATCATACGTGAAAAAAATATACGCGTCGACTAGAGAACCTCCTCCTTTTTTCGTCGTTGAAAAATGCAGCCAGTTATGGAAGGAAAAATTGTAGCAGAATCGTTGAGTTGCAACGCTTCTAGTAATCCATGAAAAAACCATAACGCAAAGATCTCAGTAGGATACGAGGGACAATATTTGAACAAGTCATAGAAAGGTTTAGCTTCTTCTAGCCTCAATTAATACGAGAGTTCGGTTGATAAAATTTTTTTATACAGTATATGGATGTGAACATCAGGGATTATTTGGAAGGTAAAGTTTATTGCAATGTTTATGAGAGACACATATTTTACAGTACATGGAGGAACTAGTTTCACACTGGTGACTTCACTTCTACTTTACTTTGGCACATTGGAGTATGGTATTTTTCAATCAAAGCATTTTGATTGAGATTATTTGTTTTGAAGTGTTTTTTGGTTATCTGATTTGGCTTGTTCTAATTAGTTGGATTTTCATAGTTGAACCTTCTGGAGATATTGTTGATAAATTTTGGTTGGAATATATTTTTGAATTTATAATGGGTGAAAAACATGGAGTCTAGTTAAGTTTGAAAGGAATACTCTGAAAGATGATAGTAATGGAAAGTGAATCTGGAAGTCTCTTTCATTTTTGATGAGAACTAATTTGTTTTTTCAAGGAGACAGAGAAAGTGTGGAAGATTTTTTTTTATCTAGGGAAAAGTTATTCAAAAGAGACTGCTCATTTGTGGAGCCGCAGCTGAGTCTCCTTTCTTACATACGATTGGTGACTAAGAGAGAACAGTGCCTGGAGACATTCCATAATTATTTGTGTTATGTGTCGAAATGGGGTTTGACATTATAACACGGATGATATATAACTATTATATGTACATAATATTATCAATATCATTAAATAATGACTGACAAATTGACTATTTCACGAAGGTGATTTGGTATGACATAAGTAAGTATATTAAATTTTATCATATAAGAACATCGTTAACAGTTGGACTGGTAGCGTTTCAGATAGATAGAAAAAGAAGAACATAGAATACAGACCAAATGTCTTTGTTTCACACTGGAGACAGTGCGGTTGGATTCTTTAGTCAAATGTCATGTTGCAATGATAATACGCACAGGCGGGAATGTGTTCAATGGGTATTTGAGGCATGAGCGCGGTGTGGGCTGAGCGAAAATTATTGGGTGAAGATGATGATCCAGATCAAGATGTGACAATCCTAACTATTGCAAGCACACAATCCACAGGAACGGGCCAGGGATTCGTTAACTGAAGCTGTAAACTACAGCACAGGGATACCAAGAGGTGCCTATATTGAAAAAAAAAACAAAATGTCACAATTTTCCACGTTGGTATAAGTAATCTAATTGTTAATCGAATTGACATTTCGCAGCCAGGCGTATTTGTTGATTTTGATTACTTGCAGAACACTGCCAAATCAGTGCCTTCCCGGAATACAACAACATATTCATCCACCCACTTTTGCTGAACTTTCATACAGTTGGGTATCAGGCAAATGGCTCTAATACCATTTCTTCCGTGGTATGATCCATCTTTAGGATTTCTGGTTATATTCTTTCATGTTTTTCTACTATTTCTCCCATATTTTCTCTTGGCACTCGTGCTTCATTCATCATTATACGAAGAGCAATGAAAACATCACAATACCGATACTTCAGTCTTCAAAACTTGAACATTATCGATTCATGGAAGTGCAGAAGTCCATCGTGTTTACATTATTCAGCAACACGTCCGTCATTATCACAGAAACTTCCCGAAATGTATAAAATATTTAACGGTGAGGTCAGGTCTCTCCGTAATTATGTTCAACTTCCAGTTGATGCCAAAGTTACTTCGTTTATTTTTCGGGATAATGTTGGATGAACTCCAAACTCAGGTTCGTTATTGATTATTCAGTTATTAGCACGAGAAACAATGATGATCTTATTGCTAACTGAAAACTGCAATGAACTCAATATTGCTCAAAGGTCGTATATTGGAATTTACCGGTATACAATCAGGTCCTGCAGTATTCCGATATACAGTCGTCAATCGTAGAAGATGTCTATGAGGTTTCAGATTCTCTTTTGGAATATTCATAAAATAATAGTTGTTTAACTTCATGAGATACTTTGACAGGATGATATCCTCCGTCTGAATTATATCAATTACGTTTCTTGAAAAATCTTCAAGAGCTGGGTTATACGTTGGTCTGTTTTTGTAATGGAAATATCCACTCATCATTTTCAGTGATATAATATACAGAAATGTGGGAGCAATTCAGATGTTTAATTTTAACCCATCAATTCTCCAGTATGCGATAATATATTGAAGTGATATGTCACGATATTGATAGAAGTATTTACTCAGCCATACGAAAATCCCTAGCAATAGTGAATCATCGAATACTTGACTATCATCGCTGCTATCACTTGACCATCATCGCTGCCCTCACTTGACGAGTATTTTCTTTTAGTAGAAATTTCACTCATGTGTTAAAATGTCCATAAGAGATGTGGAATTACCGCTGAATTATAGCGGTAATCCACCCACTATATACAGAAATGTGGGAGCAATTCAGATGTTTTATTTTTACCCATCAATTCTCCAGTATGCGATAATATATTGAAGTGATATGTCACGATATTGATTGGAGTATTTACTCAGTCATACGAAATATCCCTAGCAATAGTGAATCATCGAATACTTGACTATCATCGCTGCTCTCACTTGACCATCATCGCTGCCCTCACTTGACGAGTATTTTCTTTTAGTAGAAATTTCACTCATGTGTTAAAATGTCCATAAGAGATGTGGAATTATTCGCTGACCCATATTACCCTATATACAGAAATGTGGGAGCAATTCAGATGTTTAATTTTCACCAATCAATTCTCCAGTATGCGATAATATATTAAAGTGATATGTCACGATATTGTTAGAAGTATTCACTCAGCCATACGAAATATCCCTAGCAATAGTGAATCATCGAATACTTGACTATCATCGCTGCTCTTACTTGACCATCATCGCAGCCCTCATTTGACGAGTATTTTCTTTCAGTGAAAATTTCACTCATGTGTTAAAATGTCCATAAGAGATATGGAATTATCGCCGAATTATAGCGGTAATCCACCCACTATGTGGATTAGCGCTCTAATTCAGCGCGCTAGGTGACAATTCAACTGCAGTGACGCGATTTAAAAATCGGAAGTGTATGTTTCGCGATTGCCATGGAAGTATAAGAGAGGCTTACGACCATAGCAACGCATACCTCATATTTAACGTCTACAATGAACTGTTTCGGAATTTTCGAAGAAGCTGAAATCGACACGCAAATCGAAAAAATGACTCCAGCGAATTCAAAGAAAAACAAGAAGTTGTCTGAAATCAGTTCATGGATTTTTGTGCAATAAGAGGGTATAAATTGGTACGAGAAACGCCAGTATGCGAAATTGCGAAAATCTTGAAGGACTGCGCTCATAACATGAAGAGAAGTAACGGTGAGGAGTACAAAGAAAGCACCGTGAAAGACTACTTCCAGAAACATGATATAATAATTGACCCATTCCAAGATGTCGTGTTTAAATCTGCACGGGACGCCAAATATGCAGAGAGAAGAGACCTACAGGCTCAAGATAGTAGAACAGTGAGCTCAACTGCTCTGAAATTCGAAGAACTGAAGAAACTAGTAAACAGTTGTGACGAAGGAACCCCAGAGGGACTACAAAAGAAGGTGTTCTTTGTTTTGTCGTATGAATTGGCGTGGGGAGAAGGCGAAGGATGCAGAGCAAAGCTACAGTTTTTCAAGGAAGAACTCGATAACTCAGGCCAAAAAACCAAGTAGGACTAGACGTGGAAAAGAAATTACCAATCACTCATTGGGGGCAACAGCGGTG
This sequence comes from Gonioctena quinquepunctata, assembly GCA_018342105.1. NCBI lineage: Eukaryota > Metazoa > Arthropoda > Insecta > Coleoptera > Chrysomelidae > Gonioctena > Gonioctena quinquepunctata. The sequence continues at coordinate 384,964 of JAFIRS010001249.1, read as the reverse complement.
TCAAATTTGGCAAAGAGCAGAGTTGCTGAGCAATATCAAAATAACAGGACATGCCAACTCCAAATCTATTGCGAGCTATCTACAGTTAGATGAAAAACACCATCAGGCTATCTTTGAAAAAATACGTGGCAATGAAAATCAACAACCATGCGCGTTTTAAGATCAACTTCAGTTACGGAGAAGACAAATAAAAATGTTTACAATATTACTTACAATAATTGTAGTATCAACTATAACAATGAATAATATGAATCTTTTTGTACTCTTGAAATTTTCTTCCGAATACCATTCGTGCTTTGAAAATTAACCAAATAATCGTAAAAAACACGTGTTTTTTCGAAAAAAAACTGCACTCGGTTATTTTTTTCGTTGTTTCAAAAAATTTCCCTCCTCCTTCGGAGTCGGGAAATTTATGCTTTGAAACAACGAAAAGAATAAACCCGTGCAGTTTTAAAAAAACACGTTTTTTTCAGAATTATCGATAATTTTTAAAGAACTAATGGTATTATCTCCGATAAGAAGCACATTTCTTCCGATGGTTGTTTCGTATTTCGTTCTCCTCTTCTAAGTCGATAGACCGATTCAATACTTCCGAAGACTGAATAAAAAATTTCAATTAAGGCTTGTGGAGCTTATTCATTGATTCATTCTTCCCCAACATCCACAATTACAACCATTGTTCCCGAGTGCTATGGCTAACTTCTGACTTCTTTCACAGTCAGCATCAAGATTGTTGTAAAATTTTCATCATCTCTTCATATCTTATTGATATCTCATGAAATTCATATATTGCTTGGAATTTCAGAGTTTCACATTTATTCATGGGTGGAAATAAATTGAAAATATAACGTCATTTTCAATTCTGAATCCGTTGAAACATTGCAATATTTATTGGATACTCTTATGCCCGCGGCTTTGAGTGCGTGAATTTCAAGGATATACTTTTTTATAAACGTTTTCGATTCGATGCAAGAAATTTGCAGAATATAATTTTGGTTCCACGCTAGTATTTCTTGTTTCTCAACGTACGTAGATTGATAATAATTCATAATAGTGCAGATGGAATTTTAAGGAAATATATTTCCTCAATTCATCCATTCTCACATAACCACACTTGGATGAATACTGTAATTATAATTACCATCGTAATGAAAGGCACCAAGACTCTTGCTTCTTGCTTCCCGATACTTGTCTGTTTCAGACGAACGAGCTTGAGAAGTGCGTACTTGAATGGTTTTCAGTATATGTATACCTCGTCTATTTCTGAAGCTTGTGATGCCTTTTCTGTCGTGCTTGAGGTGAAGATCGACCAACCGCTTGTCATTTGTGTAGACTAATTGGTATGGCAGCGAAAGTAATGCTTTGTGACGACTATTGCAAATTCACTTCGAAAAAGTAAAGAAATGGCTTGCAAAATCGATAATGTAATGTCGACCGGCAATTGGAATTGACAATGAACACCACTTGTTATTCGCACATGAAATAAAATGTCGGGTTTGCATTTGATTCAGTTGAATTCTGTCAAGCGGACGCACTGATACACTGAAAACACACGAACTGCCGCTTAACTATATAAAATATACTGATTTGTTGATCGACTCACGTGCCACCTATTGTGAAATGGTTACACTAACTCAGAAACCCTCGCGAGCGTGTGCACAACAATTCGCCAAATTTCATCGCAACCGATGAATGGGTTGCATAATTCCATATGTTTATGAAACCAATTGAACTGTCATCTGTGAAAAATTCAATTATACTCCTTGAAAAAAAATGTCCCGTATTATTCAGATATTAAAGAAGAAATAAAAACTTTTTAACAAAAAATTAAACCGACGAAAAACTCAACTGAAGAGCAAAAAATAAAATAAACCTTCTTAGTCTAAATGATAATTGAGCTCCTAAACTAATTTAAGTAACTGATTTTGAGTCGGCGCCAAACAAACAATAATCAAAGGTCATTATCTATGAAAGAAGTCATCAAAACGCAGCCAAGCATCTCGCTGCCATCATTTTACGCTTCACCTAATTCAATTGCCAGTTTGCTTGGCGCCGACTCAAAATCAGTTACTCACATCAGTTTAGGAGCTCAATTATCATTTAGCTTTACTAAGAAGGTTTATTTTATTTTTTGCTTTTCAGTTGATTTTTTCGTCGGTTTAATTTTTTGTTAAAAAGTTTTTATTTTTTACTTTTCAGTTCCGTATTTTGTCGGTTTAATTTTTTGTTAAAAAGTTTTAACTTTTCAATTTTTTGTGGCTAAAATCTATCAATTACTACCTACTTGTTTTTTCATTACTTTCAAAATACTTACTCACCCACCTTACTTCAACTATTACCAGTTAAATAATATGATTATCTACTTTTACTATTTGTTGTAATATCAATTATTTTCGTTGTTCTGGTTAGTTTATTTCATTACTTTGTATATCATGCCATCCTCTCACAAAATATACTGATTTTGGCGGATGTAAAACAAGAATAATGTCAGTAGCGATCTGTCATTGTCAACTACGTATGTGTATGCCAATGTTCACTAGTGAAAAATCAATTATCCCACATTTTTCCACCCGTAAGGGTGGCTAATTCCTTTCGAAATCCAAATATGAGGTATACCCTATCTATTAAAAAAAGAATCATCCGAATCGAAGAACCCAGTACAAAGTTATGCCTGATAGAATCGGTTAACGGACCAGAATTCAGAGGGTAAGTGATCAATATCCTTCATTTCGCTACCCTTAGGGGTAGATTTCATCTTTTAAATTCGAATGGGACCAAAGTCGAAGTACACCCATCCACTGAAAAAACAATTATCGGAATCGGACGGCTCAGTAAAAAGTTATGCGTGATCATACATAAAAAAATATGATGGAAAAAAAAAAATACGGGTCGAATAGAGAACCTCCTCCTTTATGGTTTCGTCGGTTAAAAAAAGCACCATAGGCAATAAGTTAACTGACTCATCTGAATGGAATTCACGAAATTCAGATTGGTTCGAGTAGAGAATATTATTCTTATCCTTATATTCCATAATTTGACTGAGTACCTTAGAATTCTGAGTCGTGCCCTTTCTATGAGAACTTCTGTCGACCGGGAAAACGAATGCAATACTTGTCGTACAAACAGAAATTGAAAAATATTTTCACCAAAACGCTTGGTGACTGGGGTTATCTATTTCGTCGGACCTAATGAAAGAAACTCTGAAAAGACAATGGCATATATCCAGAAATCAGGTCGGATATGTTTCTGAGTGCCCCTCAAGGCTTAGTCGATGTCGGCATTCGCATTGTTTTGATTTCTCCGGGGACTTTGTTAGATAGACCCGGGTTTAATAATGATGGAGCTATTCATTTGGGGGCTTTGCAGAGGCTTTGCCAATCACAGCCCTAAATCATTCATGGGATCCTCTAACGAAGTGCCTGAAGGGAATATGATATTTCATTCAATGTAGTCGGACTGTCATTGAGATACATTCTTTTCATAATCCTTTCTGATATAGGCTAGTCAAAAAGTAAGTTTCCTGCGAGAAATGGTTTCAGGTCTTCAAAAAATATGAGCGATAGCTCATTCGATTCGGGATGCAATTCTGAGAAAGATGATTTTTTTTTTGTTGACAAAAATGGCGATTGTTATTAAAAAAAACAAAAACAAAAGTTCAGATTTTTTATAACTCAAAAACTATAAGCGATAGCGTAAATCGGGAATGAGATTCTTAGGGAAAAATAAATTTTTCAACAAAAAAGTTTTGACTCCCAGAACTCTATCTCTATTATTTATAATTTCAATTTAACGCTGAAAATAGGGCTCCGCGCGACCGCTCTAAAGAGAGTACACCACATAAAATGATTTTTTAATAGTATTAAATATGTTTGAACACTTGAAAGAACAAGGTCCCGTTAGTTTTTTTTATGTTTTAACGAGTTAGGCATTTGTTAATCAGTCCTTATTTTTCGGACCTCGGTTTTCATGAGAAACGGCATTAATGTTTAAATAAGAGCAAAATGATTGTTCGCTTTTTGGAGCCCTTCCTATATATATATATATATATATATATATATGTATATATATATATATATATATATATATATATATATATATATATATATATATAATATATATATATATATATACTTGACAAAATCACGTTACAAAAAAATCTAAAAGTTGTTTATTTTGTTTATTATATTTTTTTATAGTTATAAAAAAATAATGGAATGAAAAAAAATTGGGCACCGATGGCTGGTCAGGTTGACGAGAGTCTTATCGATATCTGAAGCCAAGCATCGTCGGGCGTGGTAAGTACTTGAATGGGTGACCACCGGACAAGGAAGTTCCACGTTAAATGTCCTAACAACTGTAGCGTAGTAGCATATTCGTAGCTGCAGGCGTCTCATCAATGAGCACGAGATAAGACAATATATATGCCGTCCTTCGGAGGGGACGTTAAGATGGCGGTCCCGAGTTCATAGATGTTGAGCTCGTTGAAGAACCCTACCTCTGGAACAACAGAGGATTCGGCCAAATTTCCGTTCGGGAGGAGTGTGCTCACCGGCGTCGGTGTTTAGCCTTGGTAGCAGAAAAAGGCCGACGTTAAATGAAGAAGGAAAAAAAAATTTTCCATGCTATCAGAAGAAGGCATATTCGGAAAACATTATTTGGGCCATTTGTTTATGAATTGTTTATGAACAAATTGATTAGTTTGATATTAAAAAAAAAACATTTTGTTGTCTAGGGAATATAATGATTTGAAAAAAAATTCTCTTATTAGTTTTAAGTAATCGTCATTTCATATTTCCATTATTTAAATAATTATATGGGATTTTTTTTTGTCTTCAATAATAATTGGCATTTTTAAATAGATTAGCTCGAAATAATTCATTAAAAGTTAACAATTTGTTATGAACAAATTCCAATTATCATTATACTTTTTCCGAAAGTACAAAAATTACAAAACCAACCATATGCAAGAAAGTGTCGATTTTTTTTCAGTTTTTATAGATTCTTCTAAAATTACGGTATATAAAAGTTGGCAGCGGCCACTTGATTTTTCAAGAAACAAACCTCTATAACTTTTGAAACACTAAAGATTCAGTTATCAACATTGGACATGATTTCAGAGAGCATTAGTTGATCTCGTCAATGAACTTTTCACCAAGTTTTTATCCGTCATGGTTTCTTGTTTATTTGCCTTTGTTTGTGAAAAAAAAATAAACAACTTTAAGAACTTTCATATCGTGATCTTGTTTAGTATATCGTTCTTGAATCTCAATTATAATTAATTTGTTCGGTTTTTCTTGGGATTTAGATTCCATCTGGGACCGGTTTCAATTAAAACATTTCCTTCTCTACATATACATTTAATTTGCAAAACGTTTCGCTTCTGGCCTGCTGCCTTATTAATTGTATAAACATTACAAAACCTATATGTGGCAATCCGAGTATAGAGGACTGCTTGTATCACATAAAATGTTTTTGAAATAATGTGTGATACAAGCAGATACAATTGTGATTTTTGTCAGCAAAATAAAAATCATTTTCCTCAGATTTACATTTCGAATCAATTGAGGTGTGGCTCATATTTTTTGGGGACTTGGAACTATTATTCGCAGGAAACTCATTTCTTGGCTAGTGTAATAAGCGTGTACTGAATATGGGAGATTTCATTCATCGGAGATATTATCTGTGAATATTTTGGATTTAAATGGCCGGAGATCAGCGCCTGAACACCATTGATAACACTCGTAGATTCATTTCATTTCATTTCGATGTTTCAAACAACCTACATTAAGTTCTGGGGAAAGACGGTATCGCGAAACGCATATGTGAACCCAGTGTCTTCGAAAGTAGAGTTGGTAGAGCGCGAGACTAGCAATCTAGAGGTTGCAGGTTCGAATCCTGCTCGAAGATGGTATTTTCCTGGATTTTTTTCTGCAATGCCACAATTTCCTTCCCACTTACAGTCATAGGAGAACTCACCCGAATATATCACATTTTATTAAATAATTGGAAAAAACTAATACACATCGCAAAAACTTTCAAACCAAAAATATCTAATCCCCAATCACCCCTACAGTACACATCAATGAAACAAAGCAGATTCAACACCCAATCAGCAAGGACTACGTGCCCAAAATGAAGAAACACGAAATATACTACCAACAACACATCATCCCAATCTACTCACTACAACAACATTTGATAACTTTGTATTTGAGCTTCTTTCCTTTCTCAAATGAGAAATCACGTGTTTCAGGGTTCTTTGAAACATTTTGAAACTTTACGTCAAAAGGTTGCATACAAATTCGACCTTGAACATTTCAGTCTCATCGCGCCCAAAGAAGTTTCACTTCAGAAACACAACACAATCGCATTCTGCTTCAGTTGCATCGATAATAATCAAACTAGTATAGATTACTCCTAATTGTCAGTAAGCGTTTGAGGTCCACTATCATAACATCATTATGCGTTCAAACTACTTCAATAGTACCCAAACTGAGGAGTGAAGTTTTATAGGAATCAATTCGTATTTAGTTCTCTTATTATACAGTGCTTCTCAAAAGTCCTCTCCCCCCCTCTTATTTTTGGAACGATTATACATAAGCAAGTGAAATTTGGACACTGAATATTAAAGGTTGTAAACTTCCCTACTAGTGATGATAGATGACGAAATCGTCAAAGATGACGTCACAAGGCCATTGTGACCAATAATTTTGAATGGAACCCTATAGAAAGCGACACATCTTTTGAAAAGTATCGAAAAAACCTATTCAATGATTATAATTTTGTTTGTGTTTATGGCAGCTTTGGCAACTCGCTTTCGAAAAACGCAAAGCTGTGATGAATCAAATCAGTTAATACTAAAATTCCAAATTCAAGCTCCGCCTCTGGATAGATGTAAGTCTCCCTAATTCGACGTTTTTGTAATTGTCCAAGTTTTTGTACATTTAATAATTTGTGTATTGTTGATCGAACGTTCAACTGTTTTAGCAGCTTTTGGAACTTTTGATATTTTTGTACATTTTAATAATTTGTTTAAACTGTTGTGAGCCGAACGTTTATGTGCTTCAAGAAGCGGAATGGTACGTGCTTTAGGTGATAAAGTAGCAGCGATCCTAATTCTTGGTGAAACTGGACAAAATATTCATGCAGCAGAACGCATTTTTAATGAGAGGTTTCTTGATCACCCCGTTTCGAGGACTTATGTGAGGGAGTACCTTCGTATGTTTGAAACAACGGGTAGTATTAATGATGCGGAACGATCTGGCAGACCACAAATTTCTGATGAGAAAAAAATTTATATACTGGCAGAACTAATAGTTAATCCTACATCTTCAACAACTGACGAAGCATCTAGCTGTGAAAATATGGAAACTAAAATTAACCAACAGCCAGACTATGTCAAAACAATTTGTTTTAGTGACGAAAGTACTTTCTATCTAAATGGAAATGTAAATACACAGAATGTGAGGTATTGGAGTGGCGCAAATCCTCACCTGTTTCGTGAAACACATACCCAATTTACCCAGAAGGTGAAAGTTTGGGCAGGTATCCCGGCAAACCACATCGTTGGGCCTCTTTTCTCAAATACTAATTTAACTGGTGGGGTTTATCTGGAGCTGTTGCAAAACGCAATAGAACCGTTATTCCTTTAAATTTTGGAAGATAATCCAGATGAATTTGGTAATTTGGGAATAAAATTCCAACAGGATGGTGCTCCTCCACACTATGATGGTGCAGTGAGAAGGTATTTGGATGAGGAGTATCGTGATAGATGGATTGGACGACGAGGTTCAACGGCATGGCCAGTTCGATCACCGGACCTCACCGCTTTGGATTTTTTTTCTGTGGGGGTACCCTCAAATCGAAGGTTTACGCCATTGAACCTGACAATATTGACGTTTTAAAAGAACGTATTGTTGCAGAATGTGAGGCTGTTTCCGCAGAAACATTTGCAAAAGTACGAGAAGAGTTTAAAAATAGGATATTTCACTGACAGGAAGTAAATGGAGGTCACTTCATCTGTAATTGATATCATATTGAATGGAATTTAAATTTTAATGTTTACTAATGAGCCTTAAAACCTAGACACAAACAAAATCAGTATCATTGAATGGTTTTTTTGATACCTTTTAAAAGATGTGTCGCTTGCCGTAGGTTCCATTCAAAATTATTGGTCACAATGGCCTTGTGACGTCACCTTTGACGATTTCGTCATCTATCATTACTAGTAGGGAAGTTTACAACCTTTGATATTCAGTTTCCAAATTTCACTTGTTTATGTATAATCGTTCCAAAAATAAGAGGGGGGGTGGGGACTTTTGAGAAGCACTGTATATTCCCCATTAGAGATTATTTTTATTTATCATGCTCTGTAATTCCGTCTAGAATTTCATCACAACCTGTATTGCTTCAATGTTATCCATAACTTGGGTTTCTCGACATGACTAATGCTCCTCTACTATGAATACAACAATCGAAAAATGAAAACTCACATCACGATAAATGCAACGAAAAATATGTGAAGAACTCTTTCGCGCATATTTCAGAAAAAGTGAAGTATCAATTTTTCCAGAGCTCACTATCCCAATTACTATCCGTCGCGTTTCTAGGTCACGTGAAATACACCAGAGTACTCTAATGTACCCTTTCAACTTCTCCCAACCTCTTTGAGATTCTAATTATCCGGCATAGTCGCGAAAGCCTGTGACTTTTCTTTCCATGTTGGATAAAACGTACGCTCACAAAGATTCTGGTGGGGGAAATAATCTTGGAGGGATATTATGCCCACACATGCTGGTTGGGACTTTCGAGTGTTCATTAAAATGGATGTGTGTATAGACGTGTGTGCTATATAACGTAGTTTCCAAGTATTATATTCGGTATGAAAGGAACAAAATCGAATGCCATAAACCCCGCATTCTATTCATTCGATCGCAAGGGAAATAATAATAGTGTGATGAGTTCGAAATAGTCAACAAAGAATTCGAGAAGTTCTCGACCTTTTTCCTTTTATTTTCTCAGGAGAGTTGTTACATTCGAAAAATACCGAAGTTATGATTGCAAATAATTTCAAGACTTCTGGAAATGTCACCGTCAATCTGCATATTAGCTATGGCACTTTCACTTCAAAGGTTTCAGATGGGCAGATAATTGAGTGAAGTTTGTTACGGGTATTAAAATTGGACTAGATACTCGATTCAGATTCAGTTAAAAACCAGGTCGAATCGCAAAATATTGGAGATTAAGCAAGCAGGTGAGATCCAAAGCCTACCATGCCAATAAAAATTCACTTACTGATATATCGGTAAACGATTAGTGACCCGAAATCATCTAGCCGGCCATGTGGATTGTATAGATCTGATTTTATGCATGGAACGGAACTAGACTGGAGCAAAATCGGTCGTCAGAGCCGTTCCTCAGGGTATTGCTGCTTTCTTTGAATGAAAGGAGAGTTTCAATGTTTTCTTTCAGGCTATTCAACTCTGAAAATCTACTGCTTGGTCTTCCTCGTAATTTGGGGTTGGTCCTGATTTTTTTTGTGTATGTGGAAGTAGTTTTCCTGTCCGTATGAGTTCATTCCTACTCCCTTGGAAATGATACGACGCTGGGAAAGTACCTTTTGGGCAACCGCGAATTATTCGTAGCTTTGCAGAACGAGGAATTGTGATTTCTTCTTCCTTCCGGTATATTACTGAGTAGATCCGTTTCCTTCCTAAGAATTTTTGGGGATCAAAATTCGGTAGTTTATTCAAGCGGACTTGATTTTGTGATTTGGTGCCAAGAAAATCTGTAGTATATCTACATGGATTTTTGGTGAAAGACGCTAAGTCTACCCACGACGTTGTCGGATATCTTGTACCGGAGAAGCGAAATTGGTCCCCTGTCCCAGCCAAAGGGCCAGTTTCTTCCCAAGTCACCCTCCAACCACGTAAATTACTCTCGAATGTTGCCATAGGATTGTATAGAGGCGAAACTTATTTTGTTCTTCTTCATAGGGCTTGCTTCCTTTCCTCGACCTTCAGGGGTTCACTGCCAACGTCATAGATCGTAGATCACAGTGATTACGAAGAAGTCCAGGAATGAGAATCCCGGGACGTTTGTGAATGCCGAGATACAGGAAGATGAGTCCGAATCTGATGATTATGATTGCAGGGAGGATCCCACTGAACATAATTCTATCGATTTATACGTGAGTAAAGTTAGGAAAACACAAATTGAGCGTCAACAAGTCTGGTATGGTATATCATCGTCAATGGTTTGAAAATCAAGATAAAATTAGATAGGGGAGCAGAAATAAATTGTTTACCATTAAACATGTTCTCGAAACTCCAAGATGTAAATATACAACCAACAAATATCATGATTTTAGGGTTTGGAAACAATAGTTTGAAAAGTAAACCTTCAGGTATTGCTAAATTGAATTGTATTATAAAAGAGGTTAGGAAAATTGTTGAATTTCTAGTAGTCGATGTTGATTCCGAACTGATTCTAGGATTAAGTGACTGTTAATTTTGGACTCATCAAGAGAGTAGATATTCTGAATCATTCATTGAAGTCTGTAAATGATTTATTCAATCAATATTCCGATTTATTTACTGGGACAGAAAATTTTCCTGGAACATATCATATACATATCAAATCTGATGCCATTCCAGTAGTGAATCCCCCCCGACGAGTCCCTCACGCCCTGTTAGAAAAACTGAAAAAAACACTGGGAAGATTGGAAGGAAGTGGTATAATTTCAAGAATCGATGAACCAACCAATTGGGTACAAAATTTAGTAATAAGAGAAAAAATGAATGGTGAGTTGCGCTTATGTCTGGACCCGGAGGACTTGAATAGTGCTGTTAGGAGGGAATTATATCTCATCCCTAAACCAGAAGATATAATCGCACAATTGACAGGTATGGCAGTTTTTCCAGTTTTTGACATGGAAGAAGGGTTCTGGCACATGAAGCTAGACGATGAAAGTGCAGATTTATGTACTTTCAATACACCATTTGCGCGATATCGTTTTAACCGGCTTCCATTTGGGATTTCATCAGCCCCCGAAGTTTGTAAGCGAAAAAACATGGAAATTTTTGGGGATCTACCGGGTGTTTCCATTTATTTTGATGATATAGTCATCTGTGGCAAGAATGAACTAGAACACGATCAAAATCTAATCAATTTTCTAGAACGGGCACAAAAATTCGGAGTCGAACTCAATAAAAACAAAATTCAGTTTAAAGTTTGTCAAGTCAGGTATTGCGGACATGTAATTTCAAAAAATGAGGTCAAGTTAGATGACAAATATATCAAAGCTGTTACATTCCTTGGAAATCCATCCGACAAACAATCTTTGGAAAGATTCCTGGGGTTTTTGAAATATCTGACGGAATTCATTTCCAATTTATCACAAATAACTGCCCCTCTTCGAGATTTATTAAAAAAAGATGCTGTTTTTAAATTCGATAAAATACATGAGAAAACTGTTGATAAAATTGAACTGATAGTAACAAAAGCACCCAATTTGAAAAATTTTAATAGTAAGGAGCCGATGGTCATACAAACGGATGTATCACAAAATGGTCTAGGTTCTTGTCTCTCACAAAACGGGCAACCTATTGCATTTGCTTCGAAAAGTCTGACATACTGTGAAAAACGGTATGCCCAGATTGGCAAATAAATGCTTAGTATGGAATTAGCCTGTGAAAAATTCCATTTCTATATATATGGACATAGATTGATGGTTCATACAGATCATGAACCTCTTGAATCCATCTTTTGAAAAAATATCAGTCAACTTACCTGTAGACATATACGAATGAAAACTTTAAAATACTCTCTGAATGTGGAATATTTGGAAGGTTCGCTTATGTATATTGTTAAAGTCTGCGAAAGATACGCCAGAAATAATGCAAGCGAACCTCTATTACAACCCCAGATTCCATCAAGGCCATGGGAAAGAGTTGCAGGGGATATAATGTTTTATGGGAACAAGGACTATATGGTTGTGATAGATGCTTATAGTAAGTGGCTTGAAATTCGTAAATTTAGGTCGAAACGGTCCTCGGATATAATTTCAGTACTCAAGGAAATTTTCTGTTCACAAGGTATTCCAGACGTATTCTGTTCTGATAATATGCCTTTCAATAGTATCGAATTTCTGAGTTTTGCGAGTGAATGGCAATTTAGGACAATCACTTCAAGTCCTACATACCCTCAATCAAATGACTTGGCTGAAAAAGCTGTTGGCATAGCAAAATCTATCTTTCGAGAAAGCAAAGACCTTTATGCGGGTCTGCTAGAATATAGGAATCCACCAATTGTATCTATAGGAATTTCGCCAAGCCAACTTCTCAATAACCGAAGATTACGGGATGAGTTACCAGTTCATTCCGGGTTGTTGAAACAGGAAGGGGTAAACACCGAGGAAGTAGAAGGAAACTGATAAACAATCAACATGTTCAGAAGTGCTATTATGACAAGAAAGGAGTTAAGAATTTGCCCAAGGTGAAAGGTGATAAAATCGTTATTAGGAAAGATGGAATATGGGAACCCGGAACAGTGATTGGTGAACATCAAAGTCCAAGATCATATATGGTGGAAGATGACTCAGGAAAAATACTAAGAAGAAACAGAAAACTACTTAAAACCTCATCTTCCGATTTTAGTAAACCATCTGATGAAAGCTCTGAGGGCTCAGGAAGATCTGAAGGAAGAGTTTCTAGAACGATAAGGAAACCTGTCAGATTTGATGATTATATTTTGAGTTAAATTGATGTTCAGTAAAATTCATTAATTAATAATGAATGATTCAGTTCGAATAATCTGCTTCGATGTTGTCCTAATTTTGTTTTTTTATGTTGTCCTAATTTGGTTTTTAGTTGTATTTTTTTCATTTGTTTCTGTTCAACCTTTTCATTTGTGGAAGGATGTGAAGTAATCATGTAAGCTTTGGTAGTCGTGGAGACATATACCAATAAACAGGTAGACAAGCAGGTACCAATGTACTCACAAGAATAAAGGTTCATTTCTCAAGTATTATTATTTTACACTGTAACAGGGTTCACCCTTGGACATCCACCATCCCTCAGGCACACAGCAGGTTAACCCTTGGACAGCCACCAACCCTCAGACACACAGTTCGCTTGGCAAGCGACGAAGGCAGCTGAGTCTCTCTTCCTCATGAATTACTTTCATTTTACGAGCCTCTTTCCAACTTCAAATATTAATGATAGGTTCCGCGCAAATAGTATGACAATTACTAGGAAAAAAAAAAGAAATGATTTTCAGTATAAGATAAATAAGGAATATTTAGCCAAAAAGGCAGAATGTAAAGATTTGGGAGTTACGCTGGATGAAAAACTAAGTTTTGAGCAACGTATGACCAACAGGAGGTGCATCCAAACATGTATGGTGGTTGATTGTTGTTCCTTGGCATCGGCTGGAAAGTGCAAGTGAGTGCAGTTCAATTCAGTATATTGGAGGTGCAAAAAACAATACACATTCACAAGTCTAATAAAAAACCTGGTGAACAAAAAGTGTTTATTCACACCTGCACCTCTGTGTTAAACCATAAACTTTTTATTTAATTTTACTTCTGTCTCAGATAAACTCTGAACTCAGGGTTGGCCTCAGTGGATCAAGAATTTAGAAGCAATAATTAATATAAAATTTTAAAATGGATGAAACTTGTACTAAATGTGATTATCCGATTGGCGATAAAGAATACGTAATATGTGATGGATGTACTGATATGATACATGAAAAGTGCTCAAGTCTTGCTCCATCGGAAGTCAGAGCTATAGTAATTAAAAAGAGAACATTATTTTATTTTTGCCAGACTTGTAAGGATGCATTCAAACAAATACCTAGTATGGTAAAAAACTTGAGTGAAATGATGGAAACCATCAAAATGCTCACAAGTGAGAATAATCAACTCAAACGAAAACTGAGTGATCAAAATAACTCTCAGGAAATAGACCACTTTGAGATGATTCAAGAAATACAGGAAAGACAATAAGAGCATCCAATGTAATTGTAGAGAACATACAAAATCAAGAAGTCAAGATAAACAAGATAGAGCCAAAGAAGACACAACCAACGTCGAAAGTATTTTCCAAGGTATTAGCAGCGAGGTGAGAATTAAAAAAGTATTCCGTCTTGGAAAATTCTCTGAAGGAAGAAATAGACCGCTAAAAGTGATTTTAAATAATGCTGAGGAGGCCTTAAAAATTCTCAAGAATAAAAAGAAGTCGCAAGTTCCTGGAATACGCATATACAATGATCAAACAAAGATGCAGAGGGATTACTATGTTGCAGTGAAGAAAAAATTCATTGGAATTATTGATCAAGGTGATAAAAGTAAAACAATAAGATTTATCAACAATATTCCTACAATAGCAGACATTACAAATCATCAAAACAAACAAAAAAACTGAATGAGTATCCTAATATACCATATGGCTGCGATGTAATGTATTTAAATATTCAAAGCATAATAGCTAACTTAGATCAACTAATTACCGAAATAGTATGCTACAATCCGGCAATCATTATACTAAGTGAAGCAAGAACCACAACAGATATTGAGGATATGGAGATTGAAATCAACAATTACAAAATGGTGAGATGTGACTCAACTAGTAGATAAACAGGAGGAGTTATTATATATGTGAGAAAAGACATTAGTTTTAAGATTTCAAAAAAGTTTGTTACTGATAGGGTGTACTGGGCAATATTCATTAAGGTGAAAATGCATGGTGATAATTGGTTTATAGGTAGTTTATATCGCTCTCCAAGTTCTGATAGGGAGGTATTCTTAGATAATTTTGAAAATTGGAGTGAGGATATTTTTGACTCACAAAAAAAATGCATCATAGTAGGTGATTTCAACATGCAATACTTTGAAATAAATAACAGGTATGTTGAACAATTCAGAGCATTCATTAATTCTATAGGGGTCGAACAATTAATTGAGAGACCGACAAGAGTAACGAACTCAAGTAGCACAACCATTGACTATGTTCTCACAAATACATTAAATATAAGCTGCACAGTGCAATAAACACCAAAAATTACAGATCATCCTATGATAACAATAACTGTGACGAACCAAAATCATCTCAAAAATATAAAGAAAATAACTTTCAGATATTATTCTCAGACTAAACTAGAGGAATTGAATAATAATCTAATATTGTGTGAATGGGCAATTAATTCTAATGATGTTGATTGTATTTATAAAAAAAAATTATAGAAAATCTGGAAAAAAATGTGAATAAAATCTCGCCACAAAAAACCATCAACTGCAAATATACTCTGCCCTGGTTTGACTATGAGGTAATAAATCCAACTACTAACAGAAATGAAGCTTTTATTTATTTTAGAAATAGTACTAATATAAACGAAAAAACAATACATTGAAAAGTCCGGACCTGACCAACGATACAACAAATCGTATCGATAATCAGCTCCTGAATTATATTGAAAGTTCTAAGTTGTACCAAAAGTGAATAGAATATAAATTTTCGGTGTGCATTCCAACTACCTGTTCCAAGTACCATAGGACAGTGAGTACTGAAACCTTTCTTGAATCCAAGTATCATCATAATCTAAGTTAAATATTGGCATAGCGGACATTGACAAAACACTGTGTGGAATCCCCTTATCGCTCGGTCAAGGCGCGGAGACAGGACCGTCTCCAGAACATCTCGAATGAAATCGAAATGGATATACACGCTATGGAAATAAATCAAACGAGGATTCCTGACTACAGGGATCCTCTAGGAATCACAATTACCAATGAACTTACTGAAGCATCAACCTCCAACTCACAAAATAAAACATATTCTGCAGCACTCACCCAACATCAATTCCCATCTAGGGAACAAGCAATAATTTTCAGCTCTATAGAAGGAATGAAACTACAGGAATATATCTATGGATTAGGAACGATAGTACAGCCAAAAAATATTATTTTCTCGTCGAGAATTTCCAACAATAGAATATGCATATACCTATCTAAAAAAGAAATTGTAGATAACTTCATGAGTCAGCATGGTTCTATTACTGTAAACAACATTTGCATCCAAGCTCGACGTCTAATTACCCCATCAATTCGTCTGGTGTTGTCAAATATATGCCCATCGATACCACATCAAATAATAGAAAATGAGCTGAAGAAATCAGGACTGAATCTCGTATCACCAACAACCTTCTTAAGAATTGGCGTGTCAGACCCAGAATACAGTCACATCTTGAGTTTTCGACGTCAAGTATACATAAGTCCTAGTTTTGTAAATATCCCAGACTCTCTTTCCATATCCTATGAACATACTTCCTATCGTATATACATTTCACAAGATAACATGACATGCTTCAAATGCAGAAAACCCGGTCACTTAGCTGCCCAATGCATGAACACATCTCCATCAAACCACCAAACACCAATACTGGAAGCGGACCCGAATGACCCTAAGAATACTCCACTAGAACCGGTAGAACTCCCCTCGGTGGGTGATACAAATCTCCAAATCACACCACATGAAGATACACCCGGATCATCAAATAATGATAAACCAAATGCTAAAAGAAACTTATCTGAAATCCTCACCCCTCCAGTTGAAACGAAACCTGACCAAAAGAAAACACTCGCCAACTTATTCGCTATACCGGAAAATAAGAGAGTGAAGAAACCCAAAACTACTTCGGCTACTGAAAAACCACTAACACCAACGATAGACATGATAACACCGGCAAAGGAATTCATTGAATCACAATCCCCATCGTTCATACTGAACTTTCAACAAGTTGTCGATCTTTTCGAGAATACTTTCGGTTCGAACGAGCCTGAACAAATAGCACTGAATTACACCAGAGAATTACTGCCTTTATGCAATATGCTAGAGAAAATATATCCTTTTTTCACAGAAAGGAGCATGAAAACCCGATGCACCAAGCTCAGAAGAAAAATTTTGAAATATATCGACCTACAACTAACAGAGGGAGAGAGTGACTCATCTCAAGACACCACCTACTGAAATTAACAAATCAATATACTTTTCAATGGCACCCATAACATTCCTGCAATGGAATCTAAATGGTTACTTTTGCCATTTAGAAATGCTACAAGTCCTCTCATCGGAACACAACCCAGATATCATATGTTTACAGGAAACCAATTTCAAGAATAACAAAGAGCACAGACCAAGAAATTTCAACAGTTTTTTTCTTAATAGGGATTTTCAAGAAAGAGCTAGCGGAGGTGTAGCTATCTACACAAAACTCAATTTAGATGCAAAACAATTACCTCTCAACACAACATTAGAAGCAGTAGCCATCTCAATCCGCACCCAATATACTCTAAATATCTGCAACATATATATTCCTCCCAACCGCGACGTTACTCAAGTAGAATTGAACAATTTGATCAAACAAATACCTTCACCCAGACTAATAGTCGGAGATTTTAATGGACACAACATTATCTGGGGAAGCAAATACACAAATCACCGAGGTCGTATAATAGCTGAGGCAATAGAAAACCTTGATCTAGGGTTATTGAACAAGGGTGATCAGACAAGATTTAACGCATCCAACGGTAATTCTTCAGCCATTGATCTGAGTATATGTGACCCAACACTCTTGACCACAACATCCTGGGAAGTACTACCATTTCTTTACGGAAGTGATCATTTCCCAATAAAACTCGAACTGGATGAAGGAAATAACACTACGACAACACCATTCTCCAGATGGAATTTGAAAAATGCGAACTGGAACTCCTTCAGGACACACATCGAGACCAACATTCAAATCTTCAACGAAGAGGAAGACAACATTGAACAAAAATTAAATCACTTGACAAATGTTATAATAGGAGCCGCAGAAGCCACCATTGGTGAAACCAAACACCTTACAAAACATCCCCCAGTGCCTTGGTGGAATAACGAATGCCGTGATGCGATAAAACAATGTAAAAACGCCTTCAATAAATTTAAACGACACAAAACACAAGAAAACCAAATAATATTCAAACACCTCAGAGCAAAAGCAAGACATATCACCAAAAAAAGTAAAAGAGACTCTTGGAGACAGTATGTATCAGAAATGAACGCCTCGACACCAATGACTGAAATATGGAAAAAAGTTAAAAGGATCTCTGGCAAACAATCATACGTTGGCATCAATTCACTCACACATGAAGGAAATATAATAACAAACAATAAAGATATATCCGAAACTTTAGCCGATAACTACAACAAACATTTTAGCAAAGAAAATTACGACCCCGAATTCATACTAAGGAAAGAAACACAAGAAGAAGATTTTCCCATAATTATAGATGAAAACAATACGTCACTCATAAATACAAAAATATCGGAAAATGAATTTGAAGAAGCACTGTCTAATTTGAGAAATACTTCTCCCGGCCCCGACAACATACCTTCAATCCTCATACAGAATCTGCCCAACATAGCCAAAATATATCTTCTCAAACTCATGAATGACATATGGACACAACAAAAATTTCCCAGTCAGTGGCAAGAAGCCATAATAATACCTATTCTGAAATCAAATAAACCCAAAAATGACCCAGAGTCATACAGACCAATATCATTAACTAATAACCTATGCAAATTGATGGAAACAATAGTTAACAGAAGGCTTGTGTGGCACTTAGAAACAAACAATTTTCTTCGGCAGGAACAAAACGGTTTCAGAAAACACAGGTCAACCCTTGACAATATTATAGACTTAGAGTCTGAAATACACGAAGCATTCTCGAACAAACAAAAATGCATGGCTATATTTTTCGACCTCAAAAGAGCGTATGACACGGTGTGGAGATACAATATTCTGAAAATTCTGTTACAATGGAACATCCAAGGCAACATGCTAGCGTTCATTAAAAAATTCCTTGAAGGCAGATTCTTCCGAGTCAGAACCAACGGTGAACTGTCAAACCGGAAAACTCAAGAAAATGGTACCCCACAAGGCTCTGTTATCAGTGTCACGTTATTCCTCATATCAATAAACAATATGATAGAACATGTTGAATTACCCGTAAAAGCAAGACTCTACGCGGACGACCTACTCTTATTCGTCAAAGGAAAGAATATTAGTACAATGGGATCAATCCTTCAGCACAATCTACAACAATTAGAAATCTGGTCCAAATCAACGGGATTTATCTTCTCTACGGAAAAAACTAAATCGATACTCTTCTCGAAACATCATGTCAGAGATCGGCCAATGTTACAACTCTACGGCAAAAATTTGGAATATGTCGAAGAAATCAAATTTCTAGGAATGATTTTGATCAAAAACTTAGCTGGAAACCACACATAGATAATATCATCAGAACATGTCAGCGGGGGCTATGTCTACTGAAAATGCTATCTAATACATCGTGGAGCGCTGACACCTCAACTCTCACTCAAGTCTACAGGTCTCTCGTTAGATCCAAAATCGATTACGGATCAATAGCATACTCCTCTGCGAATCAATCCACATTACGCAAACTTGACGTCATTCACAATTCAGCACTACGATTAGCATTAGGTGCCCACCGCACAAGCCCAATAGAGAGTCTTTGCTGCGAAGCAAGCGAACCCCCTTTGAGATATCGCCGACAACACCTAAGTCTCTCATATGCTTCTTCTATTGCTGCCAAACCAACGCATCCAACCTATAATAACGTTTTCTCGAGTCGTTTCAAACAAAATTTCACAGGGCACCCGAGAACAGCCCCTCCTTTCTACGAAAGAATCAATAAGCTCTCACAAAGTCTGGAACTCACCCTCCCTCCAGTATTCTCTAATTGTATTACCTCCTATCCTCCTTGGCTGATCAATGTCCCTACATGCGACCTTACCATATCCGCTTTCAACAAAAATGAAACGCCTCCCCAAATTTTATCAAACCTCTTCCACCACAAATTGACTGAATATCAGAACTATATAGCACTGTATACCGACGCCTCAAAAACAGAACAGGAGTTGGCTCAGCTCTAGTAACACCCAATATAACATTGAAATTCAAACTAACCCAATCATCAAGTATATACACCGCTGAATAAAAAAAAAAAAACAATACATTGGGAAAACTATAAAAAATGTAGGAATGCAGTAGTAAATACACTTAAAAAAGAAGAAAAAACTATACTATGAAAACAAAA
The DNA here is from genome assembly GCA_018342105.1 of Gonioctena quinquepunctata. Classification (NCBI taxonomy): domain Eukaryota; kingdom Metazoa; phylum Arthropoda; class Insecta; order Coleoptera; family Chrysomelidae; genus Gonioctena; species Gonioctena quinquepunctata. The sequence goes on along the minus strand of JAFIRS010001249.1, from coordinate 364,797 downwards.
TAGACTCAAATGTACGTAACCCCAAAAAAATGTGGAAAACATTGAAAACATATTAATACATCCAAATAATCCTGAAATCCCAAGTATTATAACTTTCAACATAGATGGTTGCATTAGCTCAATAAAAGATGATGCAAATAAGGCTGAGAACTTCAACATCTATTTCCTCGATAGCATTACAGAAATAAAATCTACTATTATTCAAACAGCACTATGGTCAGCAGTAGAACTTCCTCAGATAGAAAGTAGAATATCACGCTTTGAAAAACTAACTCTCAACAAACTGAAAAGTATAGTATGTGAAATAGATATTAAATGTGATTCTGATGTTATCAATGGTAGGGTATTGAAAACTATATTTCAAGTAATTGGTCATGTCATTTTGAATTTCATCAATACTTCACTTGAAACTGGCAAATTTCCAGAACAACTTAAAACTAGTACGGTTATACCAATTCCAAAAATTATTAACACTACTGAGGCAGCTAATTTCAGACCAGTCAATACTTTACCCTGTATGGAAAAACTACTAGAAATGACGGTTTACTCACAAATTAACAACTATATAAAGAATAACCACTTACTAATGGATTATCAGTCAGGATTTAGAGCAAACCATTCTTGCGAAACAGCCTTACAAGCAACAATTTCAAAATGGAAATTATTGATGGACGAAGATAAGTATATTGTAATAGTTTTTTTGGATTTTAAGAGGGCCTTCGAAACTATTGATATTTCAATTTTAATAAATAAACTGCAATATTATGGCTTTGATGGTTACGTTCTAAAATGGTTTACAGACTATCTTACTAATCGCTTTCAATCAACAAAGGTAAATGTCATCTCTGGAGTACCTCAGGGTAGCGTATTGGAACCACTATTATTTATTCTTTACTTGAACGATATTGGCTATGTGAAAGAATGTGAGTTTATAAGTCTTTTTGCAGATGATACTATAATAGTTACAAGTGACCAAAGTCTAAATACGGCAATTGAAAAGATTAATAACTCTTTGAAGAACATATCAGAATATTTGAATATCAATAAACTAAAGCTGAATGTGCAAAAGACTAAGGCAATGATAATGACATCTAAATATGAATATAGTTAAATTGACATAGACCAGATCAATATAGAAATATTAAATGAGATAATTGAAGTCGTGACAGAAATTAAATACCTAGGATTCATGATTGATAATACTTTGTCATTAAATAATCATTTTGATTATACATCAAAAAAGCTTTTCTTCCTGTCTAGAGTCACATCAAATTAAGTGTTCAAACTTCAATAACAGTTTATAGAACAATCATACAACCGCATTTTGAATACTGTGCTAGTCTGCTCGACTTAATGAGTAATAATAAGATTGCTGCTCTCCAAAAACTTCAGAATAGAGGTATGCGTATTGTGCTTAGATGTAACAGGTATACACCTACTCAATTGATGCTGAATGTGTTGAATTGGTTATCTGTTAAGGATAGTCTGTTCTATTTTTCAATGGCATTTATTTTTAAAATATTGCATAAATTATGCCCCGCTTACTTTGGAGAATATATAACATTTTGTCATCAAATACACAACCATGATACTAGGAACAATAGAGATTTTTATGTTATGAGAACTAATTAGGCTAAAACCATGAATTTTTTATTCCACCAAGGACTTTTGATATATAACAAACTTCCAAACCACATAAAAGAATGTTCAACACTTAATTCTTTCAAATCAATGCTACTTGAATATATTAGAAATAAGATTAATTAAAGATAAAGAATGAATCTATCAGTAAGCTGATTGTATATATATATTTTGTAAAAAATGTAACGTAATTGTATATTATTATTATATTATGTAACGTATTTGTATATTAGGATTTCCTTCCTATTTAAATAAAGATTTTCTTTTTTTTTAACATTGTAAACAGAGTATATAGAATGTTTGGCTTCATAATTAGGCACTCATCCAGATTCACAAAAATATCCACATTATTTACAATGCATTTGTCCGTAGTATACTGGAATACTGAAATTCTTAAGATTTCTATATTACAAAAACCATGGTGAATGTATTTTTAATCTTAGCTATCATACTTCCTTGAGTGAATTCAAATTCACAACCTTGGAATTTAGAAAAAAAATTGCTTTTCTATTATTTTTCTATAAGCTACTATATAATGAAATAGATAACCCTCACTTGTTGTCACAAATTTGTCTGAACTGCAGTATATACTTTAATAATAGAAAAAGAGATATATTTGTTTTGCCTAAACCTCGAACCAACCTAGGTTTAAATTCCCCACTATACAATATGTGTTCTATTGCTAATTATTTGAGGAATATAGATTCCTATGTTAAATGTGATGTAAAAACATTTAGAAAAAAAAAAGAAATCATCCTTAGAAGCAAATGCGAATTGTACAGAAAGCCAATTTGAATGAAAAAGGTCTACTTGTCATCCTCAACAAAATGTGTTTCTCAATTTGATATTGATTCAGGTAATCTGGAGTTAACTTTTTGTTTAAGTCATCGTATTATTTTAAGAACTTATTTACTTAGTTTATATATATTGTAATCGATTTTTGGAACTGCCTGTTCTGTAGATTACTTAATAAATAAAATAAAATAAAATAAATGAGATCCCACTTGGGTACGTGAAATCGTGTTACTTTTATTTATATTGAATGGTATTAAACGCCCATAGATAAACTGTTAGTATACTGTTGGAAACTTTTTTTTTAATTAAATCTGAGTAAGTGTACGACTGTGTTTTGTTGATGGAGGAAACAACCTACAGTTTCTTCAGATCTAGTTATGAAGAGAACCCACCCGAGCTAGCTAAACCGTGTTTCGGTGATTCTAGAGTTTTACCAAATGGAGCACGATAAATCATTTTTTCATTATTTTATCTCAGGGTAATAACTGCCCCTGATATCTCTTATTATTTTACAGGGTCACGTACAACCCCCGCAGGTAATGAAGTTAGGTTCCGTTCGAGTGAGGCGATAACCGCCCCTTCCACTGTGACCTTCTCAGATCAAATGTGGCTCGATCCTAATGAAATTAGAGTCCCGCGTTTCTGACGAAGTCGATGATGATGCTTGGTGATACCTTTTTCAGGTCTTTGGGCTCTGCCGCCCGTTATCCATATGGTAGAAACTTGTTCATTCCAGTCCCTTGCATTTGCACAAGATGTGCTCTGTTGTTTCTTCCTCGTCCTGGCAAAAATGACACTCTGCGCTCTCCGAAAGTCCGATTTTGTTAAAATGTGTTCGTAGTCCATAGTAGCCTATCAGTAGTCCTGTTATAATCCTCGTTTGTTTTCAGTTCTAACAGGGCTGCTATTCTGTTTTTGGAAGGGTTTGAAATGTATGCCTCCGCTTAGACTTATCCCACTGTTGCATACCAGTACTCGTAATTTCTCCGCTCGGTTATGGTAACACTTCTTTGGTTACGCTCTTTGATTATGTCATAATTATAATGCATAACTTTTGTGGTTACTAGATTATGAACTCAGGTTCCAAAAAAACTTACACCTAGGACTATATATACAACGCTGCCAGAATGGCAGCTTAGTAGTAGAAACTACATTCTACAACTCCGCTGGCCCTTACTGCAAATATGGGCTGACTCGTGAGTATCGAACTAACACCTAACATGTGGCATTACTCCATATACAGGGTGTTAGTGAATAAGTGCGACAAACTTCAGGGGGTGATTTTCCATGAAAAACGAATGACAGTTTGCTATATAACTTTGTCCGCAAATGATTCGTTTTCCGAGATACAGTTTTTCTTAAAAACTGACTATTTATTCATTGCTCTGAAAGATATGCGAATGAAATTTGGTGAGTTTTAGGAGGTAGTAATTGTGCATTTCTTGACATGCAATTGATAATTTTATGTTCATCATTGGCGAGCATACGGGTAATGATCTCAATTTTTTTAAAGAAAAAACTAGTTCGCCACTGAGATATTTCAAATAAAAAATCATTTTTGAATTCCTCGTTCAATTTGTGACATAAAATCTTTCCTGTCTTTTTTTTCGTATGGAGCGCCGTATTTATGAAGAATAAAATAAAATATCTCAACGCGTACTTTTCATTTCTTTAATACATTATCAAGACCTATCTAATACAATAACGTTAAACCAGAACAATAACAGAAAATAACAGTGATGAATAAATAGGCGCAAAGCTACAACAAATGTTCAAAATGACCTCCCTCTACTATGAATTTTGTCAAAAGATTTTTAACAGTTTTAAAATTAGTCTTTTTTGTAGAATATATTTTGATGAATTTTGAAAAATGATTCATCATTACAAATATATGTTTATTATTGTTGTAAGTTGGTATCAAATTACTAACAAAATCTATTGATATTATTTGTAAAGGTTTTGTTGTAATAATACTTTTTGTTTCATTTTATAAATTTTGTTTTTATGTTTACTCAATTGACAAACTTGACATATGGCTATGATTTTTTTAGTTGATTTCAAATCTTGTGAACTCATATAGTTTTCTCTAAATATTAACCAAACTTTCCTATTCCCTATATGTATGTATTTCTGATGTATATATGTAATCACCTGTTCTACCAATTCCTTTTTGATAACGTATAGTTCTTCACCATTTACTATTTTTATTGTTATACCATTTTTGTTTATTGTTCCTTTTCTTTCTTTATTTGTTAATTCATACTAATTTGAATGTCAGAAAACAAACCTATATTATTTTCAAAAACATTTATCCCTATTTTTACCTGTCTAGGAGTATGTGTTCTTCCCATCTCCACGTTGAAGTGTCTGTGATCAAATTTTGTTTTCCTGGTTAATGCCTAATTTGTAATTTATACTCTTGCAGTAATAGTGCCCATCTATGTACTCTCTTACTTGCATATTTGCAATTTACAATTGACATAAGTGCTTCATGATCAGTTTCAATATAGAATTTTGCTCCCAGTAAATAAAATCCTAATTAAGTAATACAAAATATAACACTTGCTAGTTCTAATTCCGTAATAGTATAATTTCGCTCATGTTCTTTAGTAATTCTAGAAACAAACGATATTGGAACTTCTTTTCCATTTTGAACTTGTATCAAAACTCCTGCAAATCTTAACATAGATGCATCAGTTCTCAATACAAAAGGTTCATCATAGTTGGGATTAAATATTTCTAAATTTTGAATGAATATGTCCTTTAATTCGGAAAATGCTTTTTCCTGTTCGTCTCCCTCATTGATTGTCGTATTCGCGCGAATATTCCTGGTGTATTTCTTATTGTCTCACAGCCGACTGTAATTCGATTCCTCAGGCCTTCAACATTTTCGACGGGAGTGGAATGAAATAATAACCCAAGAAAACCTCAAATGCGAAAATCTAGAGGATTTAAATCAGGAAATTGAGCAGGCCAATGTTCCGTACCTCCCCTACCTATCCAACTATTTGGATATACTATATCTAAGTGATTACGTACAATAATGCTAAAATGGACTGGTGCACCATCATGCATGAACCAGAAGTGTTGTCTCAGCTGTAGAGGAATTTCTTCAAGAAGAACGGGTAACTTTCCCTGTAGGAATTCAAGGTTAGAGCTGTTAGTCGTTGTGGGAGGAAATATGGATCGGTTAAATGATCATCAAGTTCCCCAAGCCCGAGATTTACTGAAAACTGATGCTGAGAATGAGCCTTAAAAAATCCATGTGGATTTTCCTCAGCCCGGAGGTGATTATTATGGAAATTTCGTATACACTGTCGTCCAAAATTAGCCTCGTCAGTAAAAAAAACGCCATTTAGAAAATAAGGAATTTGAGCGATTTGATGAAGAATCCAATGGCAAAAAACTAGGCGCGGAAAAAAGTCTCAAGGTAGTAGAGCTTGCACACGTTGAATATGAAACGGATACAATTGCTGTTCTTCAAGAATTTTAAATACATTGCTCATTCATGGTGGCAATTCTTCGAGTACTTGTTTCAGGTGACTCCGCAATTAACTCGAGAACTGCTTCTTCTAGTTGCACAGTTCGTACTTCTCGAGGGCGCCCGCAGTCAGCCGTTTGTTTCTTAAATGTACCATTTTCGCGCAAACGTTGGTGAAGACGAGTAAATATTGTGTGATACGTCCTACGTCCTGGATACATTTCAACATACAATCGTCCATGTCAATAGCCACGCCGGTAATAGCCACATGGTATATAGTCATGCGGTTTTCAACAGCGCAATTGTTTTGCGTCGCAAGATCATATTTTATTCAATCAAGAAATAGGATTGAAAAATATTTTCTATAGAATATAAATTTTCAATATTTATATTTCAGAAACCAGACGGAGAAAATTAATGAAACTCACACGAGTGGAGGGTATTTCACTTTGAATTATAACAAAAAAATATGATTCAAATTGGCAGGTCCATTCAAGAATTCATTATATTAGGTGCAATACCTATTTCAACTTATATTTGTATAAAATGTAATTGTAGCTTTCTGTGGTTGATCATATTAAGCAATTACTATAAGTATTCCTCAAGTAGTTTTGGTTTCAAAGCGTATTTATTGTCTCCAAAAGGGTGTTTTAAGTGACTAGTGTTAAAAACATGAAGTATAATTTTTTTTTAAAACAATTAATATTTTGGAAGAAAGTTAAAATTTATCGAAGAAAATATTCTTGTCATAAGAGAAGACTCCCAATAAAGATATTTCTAATGAAAAATGGTCTGTCCCACTGATGGGACCTATGATAAAGATTGTTGAAATATGCTGAAATGTCGTTATTTTGACACACACTGTATAATAGACGGCTTCTTTTTTTTTAACGACCTACTGACTGACATGTCAGTTGACTTTCTTCAAACCAGCAATGCTATTATTTAGATACTAATAATCTAAAATGTAATACTTGTGGATGAGTGAACCTTACTATGTTTTAGTAAAACAGCCAGTTTTATGATTTTCAAAAATTCATATTTTCGAAACTAGACATAGAAACTAATTTGAATTTGCACGTGTAACTTCTAATGACTTGTAGCACAATATCCCAAAAAAAATAGCTGAGAGCCATTTTTTCATGTATCTGGTGCGGGATTATTCATGAGTTGATTTAGAAGCTTGAGTATTGAATTCTTTTTTTATGGAAACTGAATAAATTGCATGAATGTACATTCAGTAAAAAAAATCTGAAATCACTGAAATGGTAATTTTTCGATTGCTGAAGATCAGAGCATAATATATTGTATTCAAAAACTCTGGAAACGATATATAAATATTCAATTTTCCGGTCCTCGGAGATAAAGGAACACTTGCTATTCTAGATTTCCAATGAATCATTCATCGACCACGGAATTATTCCCAATCCCGTATTTTCCCGAATCAAGTGCCAACCCTCATCAACGGTAAAATTCTAAAAGTGCCCTATTACATAATTTATAGGGATTCTAGTCGAGAATACTCCCGATTCCCGAATCATCATTGAATGTGAAACACTTTTCTTTTCCTGTTATCAATAAAAGATCTATTTGAATAATGAATTGTTCGTTGATTCAGGATACACTTATCCAGAAAGAATGTTCGGGTGGAGCTAAAAGAAAAAAGGTCAGTCGAAAACAAAGCGAACGGTTCAATTATTCATTATGGAAGCGTCTGAAAAAGACAAAAATGTTTTGTATGTGTAACGACGGTGAAAAAAAAATTCGTCCCGACATCTGCCTGTCTTCTCGTTCGACTGTCTACTGAAGTCATCCGCAATCAAAATTTTGTGACATTGGAAGTTGAAATATATCTAGTTGGAAAACTATTCCGAGAATGAAAATGGCGACATTTTGTTCTCCTACGAGTATGTGGAAAAGTGCACTATCTTTAATGATTTGTCGTGTGGAAACAAGCACCTTTCCGCACTAGTGCGAAAATAGTATATCACATTACTAGTACGGATAGTGACATTTTTCACACGAGTGGGAAATATTGTGGTACGAGGCGTAAGCCGAGTGCGGCAATCACACGAGTGTGAAAAATCAATTTCGCGCGAGTAATGTACGCTATTTTTCCTACGACCAACTATTTTATTAAAAAATATGTAAATATTAGATCGTGTATATTGAGTTGCCTGACTAATCTTACGTTTTATATGTGTCTCAAATGTTTAAAACAGATGAGGCAATTATATTTTCGAGTGGAAAATATAACAGGATATAACTACGGATCAACTTCCGCATGATCGTACAGTATGTTTGAAAGTTGTAGACGATGTGGTAACTTGATTACTATCGTTTCGGACGTCCATCGTCTTGATGTATTTAAAAGGTTTTCACGACGTTTCGAATGCTTGTATCTGCAATCGTCTTCAGGTGAATACTGACAAGTTTAGGTACTACTTTTTTTTTTTTTATGTTCTGGTTCCCACGAAAAAGGATATCCTGTAATGTTCAGAGAACATCGTGGGAACCAAGGGAAAGAAGGTAGGAGTTGGTGTTCTTCTTGAATTTCTGGAGGTTGTATGCTTCGGGGAACACCTCCCTAGGCAATGAGTTCCAAAGCCTCGCTGTTCGTTGGATGAACGAGTCTTTGGAAAGTGATGTTCTGCAGGTCTCCAAAGTGACCACGAAGGGGTGTGATGACTGAACTTGACGGGTTAGTCTCGAAGAGACTGCCAAAGCAGGAACGATTGTTGATATTTCGGAAGAGCATCGCCCATGAAAATATCTATAAAATAGAGACAAATCGCCAACTTTTCTACGGTGTTCCAGAGAAGTGAGCGAGTTTGTAAGCGAGGCATCACCGACGAGACGAATTGCCCTTTTTTGAACAGAATCCAATAGCCTCAGGATATGTTTAGGTGCCGCGCTCCAAATATGGGAACAGTATTCCAGGACAGGACGGATCTGTGCCTTATAGATCATAAGCAGGTGAGTGGGGGTGAAATAGCTCTTGGCCCGAAACAAAAAACCAAGTTTTTGGGATGCACTTTTGGCAATGGACCTCACGTGATTTTCCCAGGAAAGGTTATTGCTGATAGTAATACCAAGCATCGATATGGATGACTTCAGTGGTATGGTTACTCCTGACAAAGTTATGTTAGGCACAGTGAGATCGGCTTTTTTAGAGGAAAGACATGCTTGTGTTTTGTTTGCATTGAATTCTACCAAGTTATTAGATCCCCACTCGTGAATTGTTGCTAAGTCCATATTTATATTATTAACATTTCTTCCTCGTTCATTTCTGGTTTCACGGGCTGATATAGGGGCCCTGGAAGAGAAAGCGGTATGGAGAGTACTATCATCGGCAAAGCTGTGTACTGGACATGAAGTTGCTTTCAACAGGTCGTTGATGTGAAGTAGAAATAGTGTTGGTGCGAGAATAGATCCTTGCGGAACACCAGCATTTATGAGTAGAGTGTCAGATGAAACTCCATCGACCACTACATGGAGAGACCTGTTTGGGGAAAACTAGCAAGCAGAGAACACAGCTGAGGGGCAAGCCATAAGACGGAAGCTTGGCGAGGAGTCCCTGGTGCCAAACTCGATCGAACGCCTTGGAGATATCTAATGCCACAGCTAAAGTTTCTCCATACTTTTCAATAGATAGCTGCCATATATGTGAGACGTAAGCGAGCAGGTCACCAGTTGATCTCTGATGGCGGAAGCCATATTGCCTATCGTTGACAATTCCTGAGTCTTCCAGATATTTCATGAGCTCGATGTTGATGGCTTTTTCCATGACCTTTGAAATAATAGATAGCAGTGCGATAGGTCTGTAGTTGCTAGGTAGGGCCTTTTGCCTTTTTAGGACTGGCTGTATCTTGCAATTTTCCAATTGGACGGAAATACCCCAAATTGTAAGAGTGGTTGAACAACTTGCAAAGAACAGGTGTTAGTTCGGGGCACATTTCTTGAGAACAATCGGCGGGATTCCGTCAGATCCACAGGCTTTGTTGGTGTTGAGACCCAGCAAAATATTTCTGATAGTACGTTGGCGAAAGGTGATGTCGGGCATGTGACTGTCAATAGGTGTAATGTTCGGGGGTTGTTTTCCCGATGAATCCAGAGTGGAATTTCCAGCAAATAGGTGCGCAAAGATATTGGCTTTTTCCTGGGCAGTCGTTGCTAGTGTTCCATCTTCTTTGGTTAGAGGACTTACCAATTTATATGACTGTCGGTACAATGATGCGTGTAATTCTGCCAGGTGCAGTGGTGCGTGTAATTCCTCGCGGTGTGGTGGTGCGTGAAGTTTCGCGCCTCTGCAGCCCGCCAGAAAAAGCAATCAGTGAGAGCATTGGTAGAGAGAGCGACGCACATATGCAACGACGTGGAGTCACTAGATGCCGAATTAAACCACATCAGAGAGGACCTCCACCAGAATGGATATCCCAGGAAACTCCTAGAAGAAGTATTGAAACAACTCCGGAGAACGAATACATCCGAAGAGCAACAACAAAGCACAGTGCTCCACCTTCCGTACATCAGAGGTGTCTACGAGAAGATCAAAAGGATCGGAAACAAGTTCAACATCAAGAGCTGCTTCCAATCCGGCAGTACTTTACGGAGTTTCCTGACCAAGACCAAACCTGACAAAAAAAATTATCGGTAAGATTGGATGGGTACAAGAAATGGACTCAACGTGGAGAAACATCAAAACCGGGAATCGCTGACCACGCCTGGACTTAGCACCATCGAGTTCTATGGGACGACGCAAGTGTTCTACATAGAGAGGAGCATTGGTTCAAACGAAAAGTTCAAAGAGGTCGCCTACATCGAAGCCAATAACGCCTTTGGTCAACCAAGCATTGAGATCAAGAACGTATGGAAACCTCTGATTGCTTTTTCTGGCGGGCTGCAGAGGCGCGAAACTTCACGCACCACCACACCGCGCGAAATTACACGCACCACTGCACCTGGCGGAATTACACGCATCATTGCACCGACAGTCATATAGATTGGTAAGTAGCACCTAAACTTGTCAGTATTCACCTGAAGACGATTGCAGATAGAAGCATCCGAAACGTCGTGAAAACTTTTTAAATACATTAAGACGATGGACGTCCGAAACGATAGTAATCGTACAGTATATTTCCTGGTACTATTTTTGTCACAGAATCAGCCATTTTCTGCTCTATTGATTGGTCTCATAGTTTTGCGGTGTCTTTTACGTTTATTTGGCATAAACTATTTCACACGAATGAACGTTTTTTATTTTATTCAAATGACAATAATCAATTATACACTCACTTTCCAGACCAGTATATGAATATAGGAGCAATGGTTTGTGTAGCCCTTTCGAAGAATGTATCCATGTACAAACATTTAATCATATTACTGCTTGCAAAGTCATTCCCTAAACAATTATCTAAAAGGACCCTCACTGAAAAAATTACTGGAGAATTCGCCAAAGAAAAATGAGAATAATCACGGCAAACTTGATGAATGAATTGAAGTAAAACTTCTAGAACTCAGTCTGCCTTCCAAATTAATTAAAGAAATGGATCGGTCGATGAAAGGAATTATTGAACAGAATTGGTGAAAAACTGTCTTGTTACTGGTTAGCGACAAGTCTTTCACCCTCTATTCAACATGGACAGTAATTGGTATAATTCGAAATTCAACGTATTGATGTACGTTTATGAATTATATTGATTTATTTTGTAATATGTATCAGATGTTGATAAAATCAAATGTGGTTATCATGCACGACCGAACTATACATTTGAGTTGATACCTTCCATTGTACAAGTTATTCTAGTGTAGGGTATTTCATGTAAGTTCTAAATTCATAATTGAGGAAATCTGTACTTTACGGAAACTAAGAAACCAATTATAATATATTGAACCTACTTTTCGTTATATCTGACAGAGAACGAATCTTCCAGTATCATACCAACGCCAGACTTTGAACTACATTTGTTAGCAACTCTTATCATTGTATCATGTGCAAGTTGGGTCTTATAGAATTATAATTCGCAGCTCATCATACATTTTTAAAATGTCCTTTAGTGTTTTTTCAAAAACAAACATATGCAAATTCTCAACTGAATGGTACCCGTGACTCCTTCCGCGTGAGATTTGTATTTGTTTCTATGTTGTTCCATCTAGATAATGCCTGTGCTTTGCTCGCTTCCCGTTATTCCATTTATCAAAAATGAATAGGTTGAAGCGTACTCACTGAAAAGCACAAATTAAAATAATTAATATAAAATAACTTTTTTAAAGGCAAGCTTTCATTCGAATGCGCTAAACAGTGAAGGAAAATTGCTTTGGAAATGTGACGTAGGTTGTTCCTTGAGTTATAGATTCAATTGTCGCTTTTGTATTTGAACTGAAAAGTTTGCGCGAAAAGATCTTGAAATATGTACGAGATGAAATGGAATATGGTTATCATCTGTGACCAAACTATCAATTTGAGTTCCATTTTTTAAGTTATTGAATTGTTATGTATTTCATGTACATTCTCAATTCAGAATTGAAAAAATTAGGTTTTTTACGGAAATTAAAATATCAGTTATGAAATATTGAAAACCTTATATCTGACAAAACAACTCTTCCGATATTATATCAACACTAGACATTGAACTACATTTGTTAGCAACTCCTAATTAACTAATTGTACCATCCGCAAGTTGGGTCTAGATTGAGATATGCCTATGGGGTGAATTCGCTTGGGTTCCAGAGTCCCTTCTAATATTTCTAATAGAATTGAGAATTCTCATCGTTTCATAATATTTGAAATTCCCATTAGTGTTTTTAAGAACAAACACTTGCTTATTCTCAACTACCTGGTACCCATGACTTCTTCCGCGTGCGATTTGTATTTTTCCCTATGTTTTCCTTTGTTGTTATCGTGTTTCCCTTTATCCCGATGTCTCGTTTTCCGTTATCCCGTTTTTATTTTAATTATTAATTTTTTTATATTATATATATATATATTTTTATGATTGTTGGTATGTTTTTTTATTTATTTAAATTTTTGTGACATATACTAATCATAATGAAAGAAAACTCCGGCTATGATGCTTGTTACCCTTTTTTCCAGTACACTTCACCTCTCCTGTTTTTCTATTTTTTTTATTTTACTTTTTTCCAGCTCAGTCGGAACGCCTATGCAGAGATGATTCTTCCAATCTCAGGAGGATTGCAGCTGGACCATCTAGTTGTTTTCTTGATGTCAATACTGTTTATGTTAGAAATATTGATTGTGAAATGATCAAATATAGTTTTTTTTATTGAAATATCACTTAGAACAACCTATGCCTGCGATATGTATCTTATTCTAGTAATATTTTTCAACCAATCAAAATTAAAAACTTTAAATTTGCTTGCTCATGCGCAATAACAGAAATATTCCCAAATAAATATTTATAGGTTATTATCAGCCTTTTTGATAAACAGAAGAAAAATATTTCCACTCCAAATTATGTGTTGTCTGTAATGAGTATTTCTTGCATTCACACGAATCCAGGAATGTTCCGTGGTTAGTTTGAAGTGGATGTCTCGCAAAATTCGACCTCCTTACTACAAGTGAAGTGAAAAGTTGGGACTCTTCCCTCCAATTCTTGGTAAGTGGTTTCTTAGTTGATTGTATGCATGAATATCTGTCAAATGCCTCAGTTATAAGCATTTCTCCTTCATTTCTCGACTCCTTTTATTTATTTTTTTCTCCTTGGTAACTATCACCTTTTGTTATCTTTTATTAATGTTCACTATTAGCACCTTTTTTTAAACACATTTTTCAACTTCTTACCTATTATACTTATGTTATTTACAAATTTGATTTGTACACATAGTACTATTTACAAATATTTCTTCAAAGTTGACATTTTCCATTTTTCTATGCTAAAATTTTATTATTTTGATCATTTAGAAGAAAATTAATATGACATTTGCCTGAGATGTTTCGTTTTGGTTCCAAACATATAAATATAATGTTTAGTTGAATTCTGAATATCATTGTGCCCTATTTTAACTTTTTTATTTGACATATACCATATCATAACAAAATATATATATATATATATATATATATATATATATATATATATATATATATATATGGCTATCTTCACCCCAATAGTTTTTAACAAACATAGAAAATCTGTCAGAAATACAAATTGTTAGCACTGGGAAAACGGATTAGTTAACACTCTATGTAGAACTCATTTTCTCTTCGAACTACTTTGACTCTATCCGATATCCAAGAGCGCTTCGTAACTACTGAATCAAAATGAAGGACTCTGATATAAGACTGTTAAAACTTTGGTCGAAACGCTACATTACCCAATCCAAAGTTTTGCTTACGAGAAAAGTTATGTTGCTTGTCTGAGTAGAAAATATTAAATTAGTTTTCCTTCTCTATATCGTCTCATAGTAGATAGGTATGCGTGAATTTGGGAGTTTTCCACTTCATGCTTTATACCAAGAAACTGTAGGCAGTGAGAGCAAAAAGAGGATTTGCCGTAAATTTGAGTATGAAGTTGAAACATGTAGTAGTTGTCTGAAACACTTTGGAAAGTTTTGTCTAATGAGAAATATGGGATATCGGGTAACAATGTTGAATCGTTTTGCTCAAGTACTGTCTTGGATGTGAGGCAGCTGTATAATCCATGAATTAACTTCAAAAATAAAAATGGCTCCATCAACGAACCATGAACACGACACAAGACGAAAAAACTCCAAGACACAAACCATGAACTGAGAAAACGAATCCTCAAAGTCATTTATATATTAGCCTCTGAAATGGCGAAAAGTTTTTAAACCAATCGGACAGAATACATGTAGTGAGATGGATAACACTGATAACTTTTTATTTTTTTATTAATTATATACTATTATAATAGTACATAATTTCAACCGTTTTTTTTTAATTAGGTGGACATTCGTAATGTTTAACAGAACACCAAATTTTATGAATAAGTCTCAATTTTCAGGGCCAAAATCAATGTCAGACATCGAAAAAATCAGTAGCGATTAAAAAAAAAAGATATGACTACACAACCGAATTCACAAGGTTTCGAAATGGTATACAAAATAACGTTGGAATGATTATAGAATTTAGAATTTTTATCGAGATGCTGAATACAGAACTGTATTTAAGGAGTATCGGAATACCACTGATCAGAATTTCATCGAAATTTGTTCATCAATGAAAATTTTATAAGGGAAGAAAATTGTATATAGGTATCGTTTTCGGGAGTTTCAGTAACATTCTGAATACACCACTGTTCATCAATGAAAAATTATTGAGGGTGACATATTGGAATGCCGTACAATTATTGCATCAAAACAAGTAAAAAATGTTTGGTAAAAATAGTTCATATGTGGATATTTCTCTATGTGGTGTCGATAGACAAATAGAATCGGGAAAACTCTTAGTCAATCTCCACGAAAACAATTTCTATGTGAGTTTATTATACTTCCAATAGGTATTATAATTAAATTATGAATAATAATAATAATGATTCTAGTGACATCGTCTATGATTTTTCCAGTATATGCCTATTGTCGAATGCCAAAAATGAGAGTTCTTCCAAATTCAACTGCATGTAGGTATTCGTTTTGAATTCAGAATGCATTAATGTAATGAACAAGTGGGCTGTGACTTACAGTTTATCATCTATTTGTACTTGAACGGTCATTTCGTGCTTCACCATTACCAAACTGAGTTCATTCTCCGAAATGAAAACAAAGATAATGGTTCAATTGTCAATTCAAGAAATAATCGAAATTATACGTATTTCTGGAGATAATCACTGTAGTGAAAGGGAAGTTACCAGAAAATTCATTGAAGGACCCCCAAATCGTCCAGCCATAAACAACATCAGGGTACATAATAATGAACCAAGAATTCAATCGGAGCAGTATTCTGAACAATAATGTACGAAGAAGGAATGGAAATTTTCAACCTATATTAGATTACTTCGAAAATAATACAAATGAGAGTTTGAGGGTAGCGAGCTTAAATTCAAACCTACCTAGGGAGAATATCAGGCGATGTCTGAGGAAAAACAAATTGAAGCCCAAATTTTAACACACTTTGGATTGAGGTGCTCAAGAAAAACATTTGGAATTTTGCTTATGTGCTTTACTGACAGACATTCTTCAAAGCATATTTTATATAGTAATGAAGCTAGTTTCACAACAAATGGAGTGGTTTCATCACAAAATATTATCTCCTGTAAAAGGTAGTTTTCAGTAAAAGTAAATGTTTGGTGCGGAATAGTAAATGGGAGAATAATTGGACCAATCTGCTTTGACGGTAACATCAATTCCGCAAATTTCTTACAATTTTCAAGGAATCAATATTTGGTCGCAATCGATGAACTTTCCCTTGCAGAAATAAAAAATCAATGTGTCCAGTTAGATGGTTGTTCTGAACATAATGCAGGCATTGTGAAGAGTTGGCTGAATCAAAATTACCCCAATCGTTGGGCGGGGGAGTAGATTAATTGGATGGCCACCTAGAACGCCTGACCTAACTCCACTCGATTTTCTCCCATGGGGCTATCTCACCCAAAATGTCTACAAATCACGTCCATGGAATCGAGCTGAACTGTGGTTACGAATATATATATATATATATATATATATATATATATATATATATATATATATATATATATATATATATAAGAATGATAAAAAGTGTTAGGGATTCTTTGAGAAAAAATCTGACCACACTAGCGAATTAACCAAGTTTCGACGATATTACATTGGAATGAATCCATCAATAAAAAAGTTATAAGGGAATTAAATTTTAAACATATTTCCGATTCAATTTCAAAATCTCATCAAAATTCTAACTATAGCTCTGGATTCAGGAAGTCTTGTAATATCAATTTTATCAAAATATGTTCGTTAATAATAAAGTTCTAAGGTAATAAAATTTTAAAATATGTCAATTGATGAAACATTGAAAAATTCTGACTACACCACTGGTTCGGAATAATATAATTCAGATAATTTTATTCATGAAAAAGTTATGGAAAAATAATTTTACTTTCCTATGTCGAACCAATCAATCAATGAATCCGTTTCAAATAACAAACTCTAGTGTCAATAACTTCAAATCAATCAACAGAAAACTATCAGTAGGTACTCATTTCTATGTTGCAAACTGGCGAATAACAACCTCTTATTCACAATCAATGCAAATATATGAACGGAGAAGATAAGAAATGTAAACTCAAATAACCGCAATTTATACTTTTGTGGCCTCCACCAAACCTCAATTCAAGTAAATGAATTTATCGTATTATCGCTTGTGAATGTTTTTTAAAGTGTTCCATAATTGTTGTGGAGTAATTGCAGCATACGCTTGCTGAATTCGTAACCACAGTTCAGCTCGATTCCATGGACGTGATTTGTAGACATTTTGGGTGAGAAGGAGAATATCGAGTGGAGTTAGGTCAGGCGTTCTAGGTGGCCATCCAATTAATCTACTCCCCCGCCCAACGATTAGGGTAATTTTGATTCAGCCAACTCTTCACAATGCCTGCATTATGTTCAGAACAACCATCTAACTGGACACATTGATTTTTATTTCTGCAAGGGAAAGTTCATCGATTGCGACCAAATATTGATTCCTTGAAAATTGTAAGAAATTTGCGTAATTGATGTTACCGTCAAAGCAGATTGGTCCAATTATTCTCCCATTTACTATTCCGTACCAAACATTTACTTTTACTGAAAACTACCTTTTACAGGAGATGATATTTTGTGATGAAACCACTCCATTTGTTGTGAAACTAGCTTCATTACTATATGAAATATGCTTTGAAGAATGTCTGTCAGTAAAGCACATAAGCAAAATTCCAAATGTTTTTCTTGAGCACCTCAATCCAAAGTGTATGAAAATTTGGGCTTCAATTTGTTTTTCCTCAGACATCGCCTGATATTCTCCCTAGGTAGGTTTGAATTTAAGCTCGCTACCCTCAAACTCTCATTTGTATTATTTTCGAAGTAATCTAATATAGGTTGAAAATTTCCATTCCTTCTTCGTACATTATTGTTCAGAATACTGCTCCGATTGAATTCTTGGTTCATTATTATGTACCCTGATGTTGTTTATGGCTGGACGATTTGGGGGTCCTTCAATAAATTTTCTGGTAACTTCCCTTTCACTACAGTGATTATTTCCAGAAATACGTATAATTTCGATTATTTCTTGAATTGACAATTGAACCATTATCTTTGTTTTCATTCCGGAGAATGAACTCAGTTTGGTAATGGTGAAGCACGAAATGACCGTTCAAGTACAAATAGATGATAAACTGTAAGTCACAGCCCACTTGTTCATTACATTAATGCATTCTGAATTCAAAACGCGAATACCTACATGCAGTTGAATTTGGAAGAACTCTCATTTTTGGCCATTCGACAAGGGGGAAAAACATGTATAATATTTTTTCAAATTTATTAAAAACTAATGGAAGTATAATAAACTCACATAGAAATTGTTTTCGTGGAGATTGACTAAGAGTTTTCCCCTGATTCTATTTGTCTATCGACACCACATAGAGAAATACATTTTTTACTTGTTTTGATGCAATAATTGTACGGCATTCCAATATGCCACCCTCAATAATTTTTCATTGATGAACAGTGGTGTATTCAGAATGTTACTAAAACTCCCGAAAACGATACCTATATACAATTTTCTTCCCTTATAACATTTTCATTGATGAACAAATTTCGATGAAATTCTGATCAGTGGTATTCCGATACTCCTTAAATACAGTTCTGTATTCAGCATCTCGATAAAAATTCTAAATTCTATAATCATTCCAACGTTATTTTGTATACCATTTCGAAACCTTGTGAATTCGGTTGTGTAGTCATATCTTTTTTTTTAAATCGCTACTGATTTTTTTCGATTTTTGACAATGATTTTGGCCTGAAAATTAAGACTTATTCATAAAATTTGGTGTTCTGGTGAACATTACGAATGTCCACCTAATTAAAAAAAAATCGGTTGAAATTATTTACTATTATAATAGTATATAATTAATAATAAAAAAAAAAGTTATCAGTGTCATCCATCTCACTACATGTATTCTGTCAGATTGGTTTAAAAACTTTTCGCCATTTCAGAGGCTAATATATAAATGACTTTGAGGATTCGTTTTTTCAGTTCATGGTTTGTGTCTTAGGAGTTTTTTCGTCTTGTGTCGTGTTCATGGTTCGTTGATGAAGCCATTTTTATTTTTGAAGTTAATTCATGGATTATACAGCTGCCTCACATCCAAGACAGTACTTGAGCAAAACGATTCAACATTGTTACCCGATATCCCATATTTCTCATTAGACAAAACTTTCCAAAGTGTTTCAGACAACTACTACATGTTTCAACTTCATACTCAAATTTACGGCAAATCCTCTTTTTGCTCTCACTGCCTACAGTTTCTTGGTATAAAGCATGAAGTGGAAAACTCCCAAATTCACGCATACCTATCTACTATGAGACGATATAGAGAAGGAAAACTAATTTAATATTTTCTACTCAGACAAGCAACATAACTTTTCTCGTAAGCAAAACTTTGGATTGGGTAATGTAGCGTTCCGACCAAAGTTTTAACAGTCTTATATCAGAGTCAGAATGAATGAGATCATGTCCTTCATTTTGATTCAGTAGTTACGAAGCGCTCTTGGATATCGGATAAGTCAAAGATTAAAATGAGTTCTACTAGGTGTTAAGTAATCCGTTTTCCCACTGCTAACAATTTGTATTTCTGACAGATTTTTTATGTTTGTTAAAAACTATTGGGGTGAAGATAGCCATATCTAAATGTATCTGAAATAACCATATCTAAATAAATAAGAGAATTTGGCTCATACATAAGCTGTCCCTACAAAATTAGTCGAATATGATCTATCCGACCACTATGCTCAATTTCTGGAAATCAAAAATGAAGAAAGATCCTGAAAACAAAGTGGAACAGGAAAACTACACATGTGACATGTTCTATTTGAGAGAGTCTCTGAATAAAATCGACTGGAACCTATTTCATATTTCTGATGATATCGATTATTTGTCGAAATATCTCGTAGATTTACAACATAACTTTCCTCGTAGTAGATGAACATTTTCCATTCAAAATATACATAAACGAAGGTAGAAGTCCATTGTGCTCAATGTAGAGTGTAGTTCAAAATAATCACCCCCTGTAAATTGGTTCACAAATGAACTGCAAAATATGAGACATTAACATCGATTAAACAAATAAATGTCGCCAGTAACGATCCCGCGGATAAGAAAGCATTTGTTACCTTCAGTAACGGTTACAAAACTACCTCAATCCAAAACAACCATCATATCATAATTTCATTGGCAATCCTAACAAAAGATCACGCAATACCTGGAAAGTTGTTAACTTCGAAGGAAATCGTAAAAAATGAAAATAATTAATGAAGTTTGGTATGCTTTCAAAAAAATTTTGGGCGGTTCCCGACAAAACAAAAACTTTGAAATGCTCAGAAGTGAGTGATGTAATGGTACATTTCAATTTTGTTTTCAATCTAGTTATCTTATAAAATTAGTTCTTATCAATTATTGTCAAAAATGCAAAGTTGGCTCTTGAATTATTTCATTACTAATTGTCAGATCTGACACTTTTTATTGTTCTTGATAACAAAAAAAGTTTTTTTTTTCCATTCGTTTATGATTTCATTAGTCAGTATATCTTTCTATTTTTACACTGTTTATATCTAATTGTTCATTTTACATGGCCCCAATAAAGTGTTGTGGGTGCGATGGGTACATCAATGGGAAAATTACTGCAAAATCGGCTGATAATGAAACATACCGGCAGTTTCTACTGAATATGCGAGCACCAGATAAATTAACTAGGTAGAGCCTGAAGAAAACTCCCGCATCTTAACCTAATGCTGTGCTAGGTATTGACGACAAAGTGGAGTAAAACAATCTTTATAGTAGCAACATTATAATTCTTGTTTGTATTTAATTCTCAAGGCAACAAAATGAGACAACCTAACATCCAACAAGATCCTATTCCTATTGGAAATGAGAACAGTGATGAGGTAGACATTGATAACAATGGCGAAAACAAATGTACCGGTCAATCTGCCAATTAATCAAAAAGTTTGTTGTGTGCGTTGTGCTATTCGTCAGAGAATTTCAAGTAGAGCCGTTCTGAAGTTATGGATTCAAAACCAGATATTTTGCATCTTGGAGAATCGATCATACCCCGAACATTTTGAGAAAAGTTACTTTCCTGAAGAAGCTGTTGCTCTAATGGGATTGATGCTCGTAGGCAGTTCATACATGTTGACAAGGAATGTTTAACTAATCTGATTTTGACAATGGAAATATAAATGACGACGATTGCAAGTGCATAGCAATTTTTTTATAAAATTAGGTATTGATCCAACTCAAAAAGTTTGGAGCATGAAACCGAAACAGTGGTAGCAGAATTTTACATGATGCTCTCAATTTACAGTTCACGTTAATCCTGATTCATTGGTAGCTCTTGTTGATGCCACATACTTGTACCATGAAAAACCTCACGATCATCTTTCTCAGCTGCAGACATATTATTTGCCAGTTGAATCCTCGGTTGTGACAGCACCAGACGGTTATATTATCGATGTTACTGGCCTGCATGCTTCAGATGCTGGAAACAATGGTTCGTCGATATTCAACGCTATGTTAACGATGAAGGATTTTTTACTTTTTCAAGAAAGTTATCGAGACTCAATGCAGTTATGCTAAAATCTGGGACTAAACTTTTTCATGCCTCATTTTCTTCAGAACGGTCAACGTCAACTAACTACTCACAAGCAAATGAATCGAGACTTGTTACGATGCTCAGATGGGAAGTTGAAGCGGTATTTGGAAGTCTTCAAAATTAGTTTCAGTTTTTGAGAAAAGTTGTGGCAAACTGTTACGGAAATGAAACATTTGGAAACATTTTAAAATACCATGTACTCTACAATGCGCCTTTTATGACTATAAATGGGAGTGGGCCTGAAGATGACACCTTCTGTGACAGAGATTCGGAACGTTCGGATCTTCCTAATCATTCGGTAGACAGAATTACAGATAAACGCCTAATATAAGGTAGAATTGCGTGGCCGCGGGTAGACGAATTTATTGACCTTCAAGACTTCCCGATTTCATCGTAAGATGAGATTCAGGACTTTACACTCGGTTCATACCAGATTCAACTATCATACGGTTATATGTTATCTCATATAAACAACAGCAACTATTTGGTAGCATTATATTGTCAACCTATTGCCAAAAATGATAATAATACTCATTTGATAAGAGTTTCGATACTTTCACGGTTTCAAGCTGCTATCGAAAGAAAATGCTTTATTCTTAAATTCGTTTAATAGCCAACTGATTGGAGTGAACGCAAAAACTGGCTGGGAATCTCTGCTAATCAGGCGCACGAGTGTTACACATGTGTAGACATCTCTGCTCTGAAACATGGTTTTTGTCATACGGAAGGTATCAGCCAGGAATTCTTTACCCATCTACAGATATGACAAAAAATTCAAATGATGTGGCTGTTGCTAGATCAGTTTCAGAAATTTAGTTTTCGCTTTGATTTAGTGAATTAAGTAGTATATTTGTAAAAAAATTCATACCTATTTTTTTAATAATGTTTGCTTTTACCTAGGTTGGTAGGTACATGCAGATCTTTTCGAAAATACTTGAGTTGGTTTTGTTTTGGTTCATTGAGTATATTTTAGTACACGAGTATATATAATTCTTGTACTTGCTTTTGTAAAAAAATGCTCATAGATTTTCTAATGGTGTTCTCTTGTTACTTTGGTAGTTATTCACTTACTAAAACAAATAAATGATTTCGGATAACGTTTAAGAGCTAGAATCATAATTTGCATAGTCTTTTGAAAAACTGTTCATGCGAACTTCTGACGTAATTAATTAATTAATTATTGACTTTTGTTGTTTTTCATCTCTGCAGCTTGAGTATAGCAGTATGTTATGAGCATGCAGGATTTTTTTAAAAACTTTTAAACTGATGGTGCTCTTCTGTGCTGCCTACTTGCAGATCATCAACACCATTATCAATATCCGAAATTCGAAAATGAGAAAAGAGTGAAGTTACTGGTGATACTGGGTTCAATTGAAACAAAATCGCAAAAGTGAACCATTCTGTAAGCTGATTTTTACTGACACCGATTTTTAATTCTCTTCCTTTATCGCTAGATTGCGCCTGCTATCAGTGCTATCAACACCGCAAGAACTTTTGAGATGTTGAAAACCTCGCCTAAACATTTCAATAACACTAGTTACTTTATCGATTCAGCCTATTTCATCATTTTCTGCCTTTAAAGGAACTCATTTGAAGTTGTTCTGTGATTTTGGACACATGTTTTTTGTATAGATCTATAATTGTGCATAATCTCATGACCGGGAGCATGGGACCCAGAAAAGCATACCCTCATTCGGATCCAAACATTTTGTGTGATTTTTTGCAACCCTGGCGGATGCAGTAATTGATCCAATTTCACATAGAAATCTGGATGCAAGCCATTATTCAGCAGTGTTCCTACCGTAAAATGTTGTTTTTTCTAAACCCAGTGACATAATCGAAGTCAATAGATTATTTGAAAAATACAAATAGCTTTGATGTTTATGATTTAAACAGCAGTGTTATTAGGAAAACTATCAATTTCTCACTAGAACTACTAATGCTACTCATTAACTCATGTTTTTCACAAGAAGTTGACAGTATTTTCAAATGCTCAAGGATTGTTTCGTTGTAAAAAAAAGATTCTGTTTCAACACAGAATTATAGGCCTATATTGATCATTGCAAAAACTTAAGATATTATAAAGAAAAATTGTCTCACGAGATATATCGACAAGAATAACTCATTGTATTATTGTCAGTTTGGTTCTAGGCGAGGTATTGAATTTCAATAATAAATTGAATTGCCCTATATATTATTTTTTGTTTAGTATCCATCTCAATAATTCTATGTAAGTAGTTGTATATAATGAGTATTTCAAAGTTCAATAATTCACAACTATTTATTCTTCCCATTATATTCAAAAGGTCATGAACCCAGCTAGCGAATCAATAGATCGTTCGGATATTACAATAAGTAAAAGTTGTTAAAATTTGGCAAGTCGTGTTTATAAATGAATAAAATGGAACGAGGGATAAGTCAGAATTATCAGATCAGTTTCAAAGGCAAATCAAATTGGAGCATATGGAAGTTTCAAATGAATATTATCCTAACATCAAGGGGCTTTATAGATATTATCGAAAGAAATACAAAACTAACCATTAGGCCTGCAGCTGAGAGGAAGGAGTATGAAAAAGAAATGAAAAAAACAAAACCAAAAGACAACAAAGTGAAAGAACTTCTGGCAACAATAATAGAAGAAGGTCCAATGAATCATCTCTTCACCTGTGAAAGAGCAAACCAAATGTGGAACAAACTTTTGTTTTTGTATGAACAGAAGCCAGGAGTTAGTTTGCATGTTTGAGGAAGGGTTATGGATTCTCAGGTGTTCGTGAAGTTGTTGGAACAGTGGATCAAAATTCTGAAAATGCTCACGCTGAAGGTAAACACTGAAAACTTACCAAAATCAAAATCTAAAAACACCGAGTTTATCATCGAATCACTGGCCAGAAACATAGTTGAATTTGTACCAGATCCAGAAAACAATATCACATTCGAATCTTGGTATGAGAGATACGAAGATCTGTTTGTTCTCGATGGGAGAAAGTTGGGTGATGCAGCCAGAGTTAGACTTTTATTATGAAATCTTAATCCCAGAGAAATTTGTTCGAAGAAACTATAAAAATTCCAAAGAATATTTTCAGGAAACAGTCATCTATATCCAGTACTCGACGTAAGTGTCTACAGCTGAATAAAATCGAATCCGACATTGTTTAACATATGCTGGTATTGTAAACAAATATTGTGAAACTTTCTAACTGAAGAAGCTGAACAAGAATCAATTCAAATGTATCATGTTCATAATTGGATTGAAATCTTCCAATCACTCGGATATTACGAAACATATTTTAACAAAAATTGACAAAGATGAAAAAAACGACATTTCTTTGGAATATTTGATGGGTGAAGCTCTCAATGAACACAGAACCTGTAGCACAGTTCAAGCAGTTTTCAACAAGGAAAATGAACTTCAAACGACAAACCCAAAACACCTTGTTGACAATGCGGTGAAATACCTTTCAAGAAGGATTGCAGTTTCTCTAAACAAAAATGCGGAGTCTATTCCAAAATAGGACATAAAGAAGGCTATTGTTTCTGTTTCACAGATAAAACGGGAGAAACTTAAACAATAAGGGATTAAAGAAAAATAAAGATCAAAACAAAAATACGAAAAATATATTTATCGACCAAATTGATTCATCTTCACAGTCACCATCAAAAATAAGTTCAGAATACCTAAAATGCACTTCTCCAGAGGCCTTCAAGGATAGTTTGAAACACTGCACCAAATAAAAAGTGAAAATACATACAAAACCCCGTGCCAAACCTATTTTTCGACCGGAACAACCAGTAGCATACAATGTTAGACAATTAGTTGAGTAGGAATTGGACCGCCTATAGACAGAGGGAGAAATTGCACCTATTGATTTTTCTGATGCTTATCTACATTCGTAATTGACGATGAATCCAAGAAAGTTCTGACAATTTCAACACACAGCAAGCTCTACTTGTTCAATCGTCTTTCCTTTTGAGTAAAGATGGCCCCAGGAGCTTTTCAGCTGTCAAGGGGTACTATGTTGGCGGGTTCATATAGGGTCACCACTCCACATCTCACATCTGGATGATATCGTTTCTGGTAGAACGGAGATGGAACATAATCAAAATATTTTCAAAGTTCTGAAACGCATTCAGGATTATGGTTTCCGCCTGATAATAAGCAAGCTCCTTCCTACTTGCAAGAATATATTATCAAAAGGGCAGATATGATACATTATAATCTAAGGTTCAATGACCAGTTCCACATACAAGGCTTCAATACAAATGCTTTGGAAAAAACCCTCTTCATCGAAGGTTTGAGAATATATAATGATCTACCTCTGTTGGTAAGGACATCAGCAAATGTAAAAATTTTCAAAACAAGGTTAAGAAAAATGTATTTCAATGTAAAGGTTGTATTGTTTATGTACTGTTATATAATAGCTATTGATGCTAAATAAAGTTATATTCTATTCTATTCTATAAAATATTCGGGTCATATTCGAGACAAGAATAAAATCAGACCTGATCCACCAAGAATCATTTTTGGGTGCCATTAATTACTATGGCAAATCTGTGAACAGCATGGAGCAGATTCGTAGTCCGCTGGATGACCTTTTGAAGGAAGACACCAAATAGAATTGGTCAGGTGAATTCCAAAAAGTATTTGAGAAACTCAGGGATGTGTTGTTCTCCGATTGATTACTCACTCATTATAAATCAGAATTACCGATTATTATAGCACCTGATGCATCTGGTTATGGCCTTGGAGCGTGTATCCTCCACAAATTTCCCGATGGAAGTTCCAAAACAATATGTCACGCTTCTCGTTCTTTAACATCTTCGGAACAGAAATACAGTGGAATTGAAAAAGGGGCGCCTTGCACTCATTTTTGCCGTGACCAAATTCCACAAAATGATTTTCGGAAGGAAATGTACTCTTCAGACAGATCACAAACCATTTCTGTTGATTTTTGCATAAAAAAAGCATTCTTGTGTACAATGCAAATTCTATACAAAGATGGGCCCTGATTATGCTTTCATATAATAAAATAATATAATAATAAACCGTTTATTTCAGTAACATGTGAATGAAGTATTACAAGTGGGTAAAAAAAAGGTAGGAAGTAAACGTAATACGTCACGAAAGCATCGCTCGTGTGTGACAGACATAGCTATAATAAACAAATTGAAAATACAATAATAAAAAAAAAATTGAAAAAAAAATACAATTGAAAAAAAAATACAATTGAAAAAAAGTTGTAGGTATTATAAATAACATTTAGGTAAATAACATTGAGATAATCCTAAAACTAACAGATAATAAATATACAATATTTTAATTCGGTTTCAATAATTTATGATTTCCTAATAAATAAGAGTAATTATGGTAATAATATATATATATATATATATATATATATATATATATATATATATATATATATATATATATATACATGTGCATATATCAGATGCATGCATGAAGCGAGAAGAGCGAAGTGCACTTATGTATAAAACAGAATATGTATCTCAACACGGGGTATAGAGATAATATATTTTTTCAGTTGTTTTTTGAACGCATTTATGTTTTTGATGTTTTTCATGATATCCGGTGGATTGTTGTATAGTTTCAGACTCTGATATCTGTAACATTTTTGCCCAATACTTTTATCCATAAATGATATTTTGAATTTGTGCTCTCTGCTTCTTGTATGATGTTTATGATCTATTCTATGTAATATGTGCTTATTTTTGTGTAACCTTATGTTGTATTGGGTCTAATATTTCTGTTTGTTGATGAAGATCATCTGACGGATGGGTTCTCTTTTTGTTGTATATGATTTTTTAAAAGCGCTTTTGAGTTATAAATATTTTGTTCATGATTGTTTTACCTGTCGACCCCCATGCTAGAATTCCAAAAGATATATGTGACTGAATAAGGGCAAAATATGGTGTTCTCAGAGTTTTTTCGTCAAGTAGATTTCTCAGGGTTATAAATCGATATATCAAATATTGGAGTTTTTTGACTACGCGGTTAATATGTATATTCCATTTCAAATTTGAGTCTATAAAAATTCCCAAGTACTTTATATGAGAGGCCGGTTTTATTTCAAAAAGGTTAGCAATATTCAAATTTTCCGATGGGGGGGAGTTTCTACTATTTGTGTATATTGGTAAGTAATGGGTTTTTTCGAAATTAATGGTTAGAAGTTTATGTGCGAACTATTCTTTTATACCCAAAAGATCTTGTTCCACTTTTGCTTTTAGGTCAGCCCATGATGTGTGCTCATAGAGGATGGCAGTATCAACGGCATACGTAATTTTTTTCCCGTGGTTGGTATTAGGAACAAATCATTCAGATATATTGTAACGAACCTAGGCCGGACCTGTCGCCTCACTCGTTGCCATCGACAACGATGATGTCATCCCCGAAGATATTCGAGAACAATCCAGTCGCGCCGCCGCGGATAACAACGGTCAATATTGGAAACAACTGGAACATGCTGGTCGCCAACCGCCAGAATTGGAAAGATCAGGAATTCTGTAACGGAGATAAATAGGCAGCCCTCAAGATGGCACGGGCAGTCTCAGTCCCAGCAAGCCGATATGATCGGGCGATACAGTGGCGTAGTTAGTAAAATAAATTAGTTGTAAATTTAAGTGTGAATTAAATTAGTAAAACCAAGTTAAGTTTATTTACGTTACAATATGTTGAATAATATTGGTCCCAGAATAGTGCCCTGCGGTACACCGTATTCAGTTTTTTTAAAGTCACTTTCAAAGTGTTCAATTTAAACGCATTGATGTCTATCTTCCAAATAGCTACTGAACATTTTTAATGCGGTTCCTCTTATGCCGATATTTTCGAGTGATTTTAGTAGGAGTGGGTGACTAACGGTGTCAAAAGCTTCAGAGAGATCTATGAAGACACAAAGAGCAGCTTCATTGGTATCCAGTGCATTGTACATTTCTGTTGTCAAATCCAGAATTGCATCTTGTGTTGAGATTCCTTTTCGGAATCCATATTGTCTATCTGAGAGGATGTTATATTTTTTCATATAGGTAGATAATCGAGATTTTATTACTTTTCCAACGAGCTTCGATAATGTTGTTATCAGTGATTGACTATTTCATCTCTATCTCCACTTTTGAATATTGAAAGAATCATTGATGTTTTCTTGAGGGTTCTATAATATTTGGTGAGACATGCTTCATGAGTTCAGCTTCAATTCCGTCTATTCCCACTGCTTTTTTGTTTTCAAGAGATTGTATGAGCATCGCTAGTTCTGTCGGATTTGTAGAAAATAGAAACATGGACCCCGGATAATTTTTGTTTTGTTTCGGGCTATTGTGAAAGGGATTGTTGACAATTTTTTTTGCTAATTTTTTACCAATATTTATGTAATGTTCATTGAAAGCTTCAACAATTTCATGCATATCATTAGTTTTTTGCCCTGTGATATTTATATGTTTTATGTCAGTCGTGTTACGCTTTTTCCCACAAATTTCTCCTACTGTTTCCCATAATTCAGTGTTATTTGTTTGATTTTTTCCAATTTTGGCTTTGTAATAATTTGCTTTCGTTTTCTCAGGAGATCATTAAGTTTGTACCATGGAGTTCATAGTTATTTCTCAGTATATCATTATTAGGTTCCTTTTCTTATTTAGTTTTAGGTATTTGTTTAATTGTTGTCATTCAATATTTTTACGGATTCTTTTGTTGCCTTTACTAGATTTGGTATTTGATATATTTCTTTCCAGTTTACATGTCGAAGTTGTGTTTTTAATTTGGAGTAGTTAACAGTTTTAATAACTTTTTTTTCATTGGCACTGATTGTATTCTTTTCGATCATTATTTGTAGTAAAGTACTGTAATGGTCAGTGAGGTTGGTCTTTATTATAATTGGTAGAAGTAGTTCAATGTTTACTTTGGTTCTGATAAATATGTGATCTAGGGAAGATTTTGAGTTCTGAGTTACTCTTGTGTAATCATTTATCAACGAGATGAAATTTAATTCACTCATAGTATTTAAATATTCGATAGTAGGAACGTCAAATTTTCATCTAAGATGTCTATGTTGATATCGCATAGAAAAACAAAATAATCAGCACCTTCAGAGTTCCTGAGAAAGTTTTTCAGCGAGTTTGTGAATTCCAAAGTGCAGTAAGGTGGATTTTTATACATAGCAAGAATTTAGATTTTTTTATCATGGACATTGATTTTGGTGAAGATGAGTTTGTTTTTTTGGTTAAAATCAACTATTTCGTAATTATAATCCAGTTCAGTTTTGATGAACATGACTGTTCCATCGTTTTGGTTGTACAGTCCCTCATTATATATTTTGTCACATCCACTAATATTATAGAGATTTACATCACCTATCTGCCTGGTTTCAGTGAAGACAATGACATCCGGATCGTAGGTGAGCTGTTTCAAATACCCTAAGAATGCATCGAAGTTTTTTTGTATGCTTCTTATATTGTTATGAACAATTTTGAAATTAATATTTCCGCTATTTACTTTTGAAACTTCATTACACTGTTCTAAGTTGGATGAAATTTCTGTCTCTATAGTTTGAGTTCCAAAGTCTGTTACATATTTTTCCATTTTTAAAACGTTTTTTGTTTATTTGACATTTGGCGCTCCGCAGCGGAGAGCACTATAATTTCAATATCGAATACACATCATATTTGGAATTTGGACATGTATATGTTTTATCAGGACTCATGGATCGCGATGTGATGAAGAGTTTGTCATTGCAGCTCTACAAATGGAAAATATAGTAAAGCAAATTATCGAGGAAGCTACGAATTCTTTTCCAATAACAACTGAAATGATAGCGACAGAAACTCCTAAGGATGCCGTTCTAAATTGGCCTCAATAAATAGACGAACCAGATATTCGAAAGTTCCGTAATAGAAGAGAAACTCTATCTATATCAGAAAATTGTATTCTCTTTGGATGTCAAGTGGTAATTTCCACCATTTTTCGTGAAATAATTCTGAAACAACTACATGATGGACATCCTGGAAAAGATAGAATGGAGGAATTACCGAGGAATTATGTTCATTGGCCTGGTATAGATGATAGAAATGTTGTATATCAATGTAGCTGCTGCCTGCAAGCTTCAAAATAACCTTCAAAAACGGAACTGGCATCTTGGCCAATACCAAATGAACCCATTACTAGATTACATATGGATTTGCTGGTCCTGTGAATGGATCCAGTTTCTTCATCATACTGGACGCTTATTCCAAATGGCCAGAAGTTTTTGAAATAGGGACAACCACTGCTACGGATACCATGAAGAAACTGAAGGGATTATTTTCAATTTTTGGACATCCAAGAACCGTAGTTACAGACAATTATACACAATTTACCAGATCACTCTTCAAAGATTCCTGTCAAGTCAACGGAATTGATCATATTCGTACATCAGTTTCCCATCCCCAATCAAATCGTTTCACAGAACGCTGTCTAGATACTTTTGGAGACGTTCTGAATGAAAAAATATTCTAACAAAAAATTAAACAGACGAAAAAATCAACTGAAAATCAAAAAATAAACTAAACCTCAGTCTTAATAATAATTGAGCTCCTAAACTAATGTGAGTAACTTATTTTGATTCGGCGCCAAACAAACAATTATCGAAGATCATTATATTACTTTGAAGAAGTAATTGAAATGCCGCTATGCATCTCGCTTCCATCATTTTACGCTTTACCTAATTCAATTGCTCGATTATCATTAAGACTAAAAAGGTTCATTTTATTTTTTGCTTTTCAGTTGATTTTTTCGTCTGTTTAATTTTTTGTTGAAAAGTTTTTATTTTTAAATTTTTTGAGGCTGAAATCTACTAATTACTATCTACTTAACTCTTGATTACTTCCAAAATACATACCTAGCTTACTTCAACTATTGACTGTTGAATAATATGATTATCTACTTTACCTATTTATTGTTATATAATATAAATTATTTTTGAACGTTCTGGTTAGTTGATTTCATCACTTTGTATATAATTCCATCCTCTCATAGAATGTAATTATTGTGACGGTTGAAGGAGGATATGTAAATGTCAACTTCATATGTGTGCAAATGTTCACAAGTGAAAAATCAATCATTTCCTATTTTACTATCCAAAGGGGTGAATTATTCCATTCCAAATCAGAATATGATCAACTATGAGGTATACCTCATCTAATAAGGAAATAATCATCCAAATCGGAAAACCCACTACAAAGTTATGCCTGATAGAATCGGTTAACGGACCAAAATTCAGAGGGTGAACGACCAATATCCTCCATTTTGCTACCCTTAAGGATGATTTTCTTTGTTCAAATTCAAATGGAAACAACTTCAAAGTCACCCTTTCCAATAAAAATGGAATCATCGGAATCGAACTGCTCTGTAAAAAGTTATGCGTGATCATACATAGAAAAAGTATACGCGTCGACTAGAGAACCTTCCCCTTTTTGGATTCTTCGGTTAAGTATGAGCGGAGATGGAACTACGTATGAGATTATAACTACATTTTTCAGACATATCGTTCGACTCCAAACAAGAATGGTCCAGAGAAAACATCACCTGCAGAATTGATGTTTGGAAGAAAGATCAACTACGGATTTAGTCCTACCTTATTCCAAAGAGAATAATTCTGGCAGCTCAAGAATGGAACACCAATTCAATAAGAAACATGGAGTAAAGAAACGAAATTTCGAGGTTAGTCACCTAGGGTTTCCGTACCAAGGAAGATGATATTCCAAATGGAAGGGAACTAATACCACTTAATATCCTATTGGATTCGTTCGATGTGACTCCATTGAGGGAATCGGTTGAGTTGAATTTGGATGAACCACCACATCCCCTTCAAGAAAATGGTTGTTTTCAAGGAAATGGAAGTAGAAATCAGGATCAACCTGATGAGAAATCAGAGGAATCAGTCAGTCTTACTAAGAATCTTTCAATTCAATAGACCAAGACAAGTTTAACAACAAAATTAGAAGATTTCGATGTGGTACATTTCAAAAGGGGAAGATTTTAGAACCGCGCTGTATTCAGAAGAACATTGGTACTTTGATAGATTTGTAAGTTAATATCAGATTTAGTAGAAGTACTGAATGAATATTTTATTATTTATTGAATCCTCATTTAATATACGACAGGAGATAACACCTACTTCTCCCAGTCAATATATTGTGCGTATCAAAATTCGAAATAGTAATTGTGAGAGATATAAGAGACCACCTTGTATCCTATGTCACCCAGTGTACCAACCTTTCTCGACAGATAGAAAATAATCAGTCAGAATCAGGGTATAAATGTTAAATCAGTAGAAAATATATCGTAATCGAATTCCCACCGAGTTCAATCACCTGGATCATTTCGAAGAGCTATGTCAATAACTCTCATCTCCAAACGCTCAACTCCCATCTATACAGTGAAACATGGGTAGAAAACGGGAATGGGAAAATACAAACAACGACGTAGTAGATGGAAATCGATAAGAGATATAGTGGAGAGAATGTATCCGCTGTTTGCCGAGAGGCTGAAAAAGTGGAGACAGGATTTTAGCAAATATTTGCCTTTCAAATAGTCTGGTGAAGGCAGATTCATGGCCATCTTCAGAATCTGTGTGTATAGATGGAATGATTCAAGAACTGTGAAATACACAAGAATTCCTCCTGAATATTTTCTGAAGGAGTACTAGCATATCTCTACGTTTTGCTCATACCCGAATATAGAAATAATTCAATTTAAATTTTTCAAGAACTTGTTGCAAGTAGAAGTATATAGTACTACATAATGTCTAATCTCATACTTATAGCAATAAATTGTTGCGAAATAGGTGAGAAATACTTGCAAACATGACCGAAAACGGGCGAGCAAGTAAAAGCGGCTGAGTAGTGGGGTAGGGCAGCGGACGGCGGGGAAGCATATTTGGAGGGAGGGAAAGTTATGAATCTGCTTTTCCCGATGAAAATTATTTTGTAAAATTTTTGTGCAAAACCTGTCCATTGAAAAATAAAAAAATATTCGCAATGCGAATTCACAAAATATATCAATCTAGGTCATAGTATGAGACCATCAAGCATTCTGTTGATGAATCGGATGTCAGTGTCAGCATACAGGTAGACTCAAACGTAAGTTCCTTCGGATAGAAAGAGACTGATACTTTTTTTTTAATGGAACACCCTGAATATTCATTTGGAGAACTGTGACATTCTCATATTTGATTTTATATACCTTTTCTATCCCTATCTCGTTCAATTATGGTCTTCCATGTTATCAAATGTTTGAAACATCATGAAATGCAAAAAGTATCAACGTAGAACAAGTTTATTAGTAAATGTAGACATATATAATGGTACTGAATCATTTCAATAATGGTTCAAAATGTTGACCATTACTTTCCAAACACTTTCTTTTGTGAAAATGTGTGTGGCCCCCATATTATTATATTATAACTCAAGATTGAGTGGACAAGTGAATAATAACATATTGTCAGATCACGTTGATTAATTTCTTTCTTCAAGTGTAGAATGGCAAAGGTATTTTGAGCAAGCTTAAAGCATAATGAGTCTATTTCTGCCAAAGCAAAATTTGGACCGGAAGTCCGGTATCCAAGATGGCGGCCAAAACTCTGTTGCCCTGTATCTCTCTTGTCCATTGGCCTAAAATAATGATTCAAACGTCTGCTAAGAAGTTTTCTTGGATGCCAAACACAGTGCAATACTCAAAATTCACTCACCCTGAGTTTGGAATGCAAGGGTTTCAAGATGGCACCCAAGATGGCCACAGAAATTTCGTTGCTCGGAAGTAAGCAAGGATGCGAGGGAGATGAGAAAACGAGCATTTCAGAGTTCAGACATTGTTTATTGCAAGATTGCTAAGTAGATGAGAAACCAATGATTCAAGTGATTTTAGCCCATGGCAAGGTTGCAAGGAAGATTTAAATAGTTCAAACATTGTCAATAGCGGTGGCATTACTTGGAGTCAGGCACTGGGATGAATAACTACAGACTAGGATATCCGTGCAGGCTTTGAGGACGGGCTCAAGGGTCATAAGGATGGGAATGTACTGGTGTTGGTGAAGCTTCCACCCATATGATTCAGGATTCATCACCACCGGTCGGGCATGAAGAGCATTTTCCCACACGTTCACTTGGAACATTTTTCAATTTGTCAGTGCCGAGAAGCAAGTGATTTTACTTACAGTAGGCCACCGCTTGCCATCATGTCTTCACCTAGAAATCTCAGAAGGTGTAGTCGCAGCGCATCGCATGTTGGAGGTTATGCTTCCGGCTTTTTCATAACACCGAAAAGCTGATATCTGGCTTCATCTTCGCTGGATACGTCTCTGACCTCCTGTTCAGAAGTTGGAACAAAACTTTACCAACTTCCTAGAGCTGCACCAGGAATTTCTCAGCATTGGCCCTGAGGAAGTCAGTGGAGAGTGCCCGAGGTCGTTCAGGAAGTGGCAGGCCTCTCTATTGAAGACATTCTACGCTGCTTTCTTTATTATCGTTGCGAGTTAGAACGCCCCGATGTTCTTCTTGTGAGCATTGGGAATAATTTTGCAGATCTCATGGGAGATACTCCGTTTCTTTCGATGTGCTACTCATCATCATGAAGCTGATCATTTTGTCGAAGTGATGGATCAGTAGCAACCAGATGTCGGAATTCCTGGCCATGACGACGATGTTGTCAGCTTCGGAGTGCACAGCATGTAGTTCAACACGTGTGTCTGCCTCTTCATGTGTCGCAGCTAGAACACTGACATCGGATTCGGGGTTGGTTGAGCGCACATCCTCTTTATGTGAGAGCCCTCCGGATACAACGACTTCGACAGCCCCAACATGTTGAATAAGTTCTCGAGAGAGGAATCGGGCGAGGTCGGCCTTGTTTTCCCCCAGTGCTAGAAAATTCCTCCAATCTTTTGGCAGTGGAACGACTACACTTGTGATGTCCCTCACTGGAGCACCTTCTTTGGTTCGTCTACAGCGGGTCCCACATTTAATACACTTCGAACGATAGCGGTTGACTCTGGCATACAGTCTTCCAAGGTGAACTATCCTATCGTTGAAGATTGCAGCGAGTTCTCGAATGTAGTGGCCTTTGCTGGTTTCCCAATGCCGTTCTCAAAAGATTCACCATCTATTATCAGTTGTGAAGTGCTCGATCAATGTCAGTGATGTTTGGGCATTCTACGCCAGTAACCAGTTCTGCCCACCGATGCCTTTTCAGACGATCTGAGGGTGCCTTCCGTTTCCGCCAACGAAAAAAGTTTCCGAAGAAGCTCTAAATTCGTCTGCCTGCTTCGTTAAGCTACAATCAGACGACGAAGAACATCCATGTCAGCCTCTAAAACCTCCTTCCGTTCTTTAGTGTGCTTGACTTCAAAGAGGTCTGAGAGGGTAAAAGCAGAACTTTTCGGTATGGTAGCATAAAAACTTTCGACAGGTTTTCCAGATGACTCTTGGAGAATAAGCCGCTGATTACTATACTATATATCTGACAGATTGTACACTCCAAATAAAACGAGACGCACGGAAACATATAGACCCACCAATAGAAATTGTTTCGTGACAAAAATACTACCAGGAAAACGACTGTGCCACGGAAGACGGTGCGTAGTTATATCCTGTTATGTTTCCTACTCCCAACTGTCCTTGCCTAATTTGTTTAAAACATGTAAAAGCATTTAATTTTCATTTTTTATCGTTTTGACTTGTAAATTGAAAACTAGTGAAGCAATCTTGATACCCTGAATTGTAGAGAATCAAAATACAAAAGAAATGAGCCGTTACACAACTCGATCGGATTATTAGTAACGGAGGAAAGCGCCACTATTTTTCAAGTTTTGAAGCAGGCTCTTCACGACATAGTAGTGATTGATATGTACTTTATATGTGAAAATCTCAGGCAATCATTATTAGTTTTGACATAATTCCAATTTGATTTTTTCTTTGCACTTTATTGCAGCAGACCTGGAAGCATCATAGGCGGTCCGATTTGAATTTTTCTAAAAGAATTTGAGAGTTGAAGTATAGTACTACAAAATAACTATAATCATTTTGCGTTGAAATGCTGCGAAAAAGGTGAGAAATACTTGCAAACATGACCGAAAACCGGCGAGTGCATGAAGGCAGCTCGGGAGGGGGGGTAGAGCAGCACATTCTTAACGTACGCGGTGCGCTTGTATTACTATACATACGCTTTCCCGCGACAGTTGCTCTACCCCAACTACTCAGCCGCTTTCATGCACTCGCTCATTTTCGATTATGTTTGCAAGTATTTTTCACCTGTTTTGACGCATTTTAACGCAAAATGAGAAAATACATTTTGTAGTACTATATATATTCCCGAAATCTTTCTGAAAAATTGGAATCGAACTATTTATGAAGCATCCAGGACTGTTGCAATAAAGTACATTAAAAAATTCAGATTGCAATTATGCCAAAACTGATGATCCGACAGAGCCTGAGTTCTTCACAGATAAAATCCATGTAGTGATCACTATGTCGTGGAAAGTTGGCACTACAACTTGAAAAGTGGCGGAGTTATAATTTTTTTTGAAAAGGTGATTTTTTCCGGTTTTTCCACATTTTCTCCGTTACTGATAATCCGATCGAGTTGTGCTCGAACTCATTTTATTTACATTTAAATTCTCTACAACTCCATTGAGAGTATTGAAATTGCTTCACTAGTTTTCATGTTACAAGTCAAAAACTATAAAAACTAAAAACAAACTACTTTTAAATGTTTATAACAAATTGAGCAATGACAGTTGGGAGTAGGAAACATAACAGGATATTACTACAAGACTATGATGGCACAGTCGGTTTCCTGGTAGTATTTTTCCCACATAATCAATAGAGCAGAAAATCTCTAACGAATGGCCTAAAAATAAAGGGTGGCCATTTTGAAATCCATGTACTCCAAACTTGAGGTAAGTGAATTTTCAGAATTGAAATGTGTTTGGCATCCGATAAAACCCCTGATCTGACGTTTAAATCATTATTTTGATAGGTATAAGAGGAGATTTTGTATTAAGTGTATATTTAATTGATAAGCTTAGCGCTTTCGACAAAGGTCACCATCAGTGCTTCCTGAAAATTAAATACTCTGATTGATGTGAGATGAAACATAACAAAGGTTGGAAAATGTTGAAAAATGATAGTACTTACATAGTCAGGTAACAGGAAATGTTACAATAAAAGAAGACATGCTTATAATTATAACAGACGTTTAGGTTTAACGAATGAAGCGTGTTGAAGATACCTAAGACCATAAGGGAATGTAATAGTTCAATGACAACTTCAAATGTCAAGTGTCAAACATCAATTTGGGAGGTGATGTTACCAACTTGAGGAAGTGAGAAATGAATTCAGATTTCAGAAAGAGTTTAAAAGATTCATTTTTGGCTAATTCCCAATCTTTAGATCTTCGAACAAGTCCAGTCCCAGGTAGTTTTTATTGTTTATGTTGTGTAGAATTTCAAAATCTTTGTTAGGGCTGAATCTATGGTTGTTGAATTTCAGGTGATGTCCAAATTTAGATTTGTCAGGCTTCTTCGAATCTTCATTTATTCTAGTGTTAAGAGGTCTGCAAGTTCGACCGATGTAGGAGGCAGAACAATCCCAACAGTGGAGCTTATAAACACCGCTCTCCTTCAACTTATCAATTTTGTCTTTCGAATTGACTAGAAAGTTGCTCAACTTGTTAAAAAAACTAAATAGTTTTTTTATATCTGGAATAGTTTTATTTATAAATTTGGAAACGTCATATCGTATGTTGGAATAAAAAAAAGGTAAAGAAAAATATCTGAATTGAGCTAAGTTGTCCGAAGGAATGGCGTTGAAAGCTAACTGCCTTTCCCTGCGAGATTTGAATTTTAAAATTCGTTTTCAATGATGGACGGATTGTAGTCATTGTTCACCGCAATTTGTTTAATTATGTTGACTTCATTGTTAACATTAATTCGGCTTGAGGGGGTATACAGCAATCTGTTAATCAAACAA
The DNA here is from genome assembly GCA_018342105.1 of Gonioctena quinquepunctata. NCBI lineage: Eukaryota > Metazoa > Arthropoda > Insecta > Coleoptera > Chrysomelidae > Gonioctena > Gonioctena quinquepunctata. The sequence continues at coordinate 326,076 of JAFIRS010001249.1, read as the reverse complement.
TCAAAGGCAGCCATTTTGTGTTGAATGGGTGGTTAGAGTCAAAGGGGATGATGTGGTCCGTCTGGGTGGGTTTTCTATAGATTGAAAAGTCTAATTCGTCGTTGATTTTGGTTATGGTTAGATCAAGAAAATTTTATTCATTATCGGATTCAATTTCTAGGGTGAATTTTATTTTAAGGATGTGAGTTATTCAATGAGTTGAGTATACTATCGGCATCATTAGTATTGCATTCGATGAAGACTAGGCAATCGTCTACGTAACGGAACCAATTCGAAATTTTATAATCTGATCCCTAGCAACCCACTAACACCTAGGCTTTACGTGCTTCCCAAGATCCACAAGGATGGGATTCCAATCAGACCAGTGGTTAGCTTTTACAACACTGCGGTCTCCATTTTGTCATCCTTTGTTCTTCAAGTGGTAAAAAACATCACCAATTCCAAACCAGATAATTCTGTAAGCAGCACACTGGAACTAATCAACAAAATCAAAAAACCTTCAGTTAAACTTCAACACCCTCATGATATCCTTCGATGTCAACAACCTTTTTACTTCAATCCCAAAAAGTTAAACTCAACCGTTAGTCTCCAATTTACTTTCTGAACATTCTGTCTCTGAATGAATTGAAACTGACATTTTAACTTTAATTAATTTCTTGACTACTCAAGATTTTTTCATTTTCAATGACAAATTTCATAAGCAACCAGATAGATTAGCAATGGGTAACCACCTTTCTCCTTTCTTAGCCGACATATTCATGGAAAATTTAGAGAATTTATCCATTATCGATAAAATCAACAACATTTCGAAATGGTTTCGTTACGTAGACGATTGCCTAGTCTCTATCGGAGGCAGTACTGATGATGCCTATAATATACTCAACTCATTGAATAACTTACATCCAAAAATAAAATTCACCCTAGAAATTGAATTCGATAATAAATTTAATTTTCTTGATCTAACTATAACAAATATCAACGAAAAATCAGACTTCTCAATCTATAGAAGACCCATCCAGACGGACCACATCATCCCCTCCAACTCTAACCATCCCATTCAACACAAAATGGCTGCCTTTAATTGTTTCATTAACAGATTGCTATATACCCCCATTAAGCCCAGTTTTAACAATGAAGTCAACATAATTAAACAAATTGCGGTCAACAATGACTACAATCCGTCCATCAATAATTACCTGATTTTCAGATTCAAATCTCGCAAGGAAAGGGAGTTAGCTTTCAACTCCATTTCTCCAGACAACTCAGCCTCAGTCAAATATTTTTCTTTACCCTTTTTTTATTCCAATATATGCAATGACGTTTCCAAATTCATGAATAAAACTTTTCCAAATATAAAAATTTCATTTAGTTCCTCTAACAAGTTGAGCAACTTTCTAGTCAATTCGAAAGACAAAATTGATTGAATAAGAGCAGTGTTTATAAGCTCCACTGTTCTGATTTTTCTGCCTCCTACATCGGTCGAACTTGCAGACCTCTTAACACTAGAATAAATGAACACTCGAAGAAGCCTGGCAAATCTGAATTTGGACATCACCTGAAATTCAACAACCATAGTTTTAGCCCTAATAAAGATTTCAAAATTCTACACAACATAAACAATAAAAACTATCCAAGACTGGACTTGTTCGAAGATCTGGAGATCTCTAAAGAATGAGCAAAAATTGACCTTTGCCTCAACTCCCAAATTAATTGGAATAGAGATTTATTTCCCCTTCATAGAATGATCATCACTTAATTATTACCTTACTCAATTCTTCTTTTCGTATCTGAACTTTTAAACCCTTTCTGAAATCTGAATTCATTTCTCACTTCCTCAAGTTGGTAACATCACCTCCCAAGTTGATGTTTGACACTTGACATTTGATTGTCATTGAACTATTACATTCCCATAGGGTCTTAGGTATCATCAACACGCTTTATTCGTTGAACCAAACATCTGTTATAATTATAACATGTCTTCTTTTATTGTAACATTTCCTGTTACCTGACTATGTGAGTACTCTCCTATAATTTTTCCACATTTTCCAACCTTTGTTATGTTTAGACTCATATCAATCACAGTATTCTGCTTTCCCTCAATCAATTCATTTTAAGCCAACGGACAAGGGAGATATAGGGCAACAGAGTTTTGGTCGCCATGTTGGATTCGGACTTCCTTCCAAATTTTGCTTTGGCAACAGGCAGTCGTATTAGCGGGGTGAATACCTCAAAGTTTCCTCATTGTTACATGAAATGCTTCTTGCACTTTAAAAAGATGGTTTTCCTACTCATGGGCATAGTCTTTTATATTTTCCAGAGCCTTCAGAAAAAAATTAAAGTAATAGGTCTGGCTGCAGGCGTTCGTCTGTGAATAGTTTTTCCGAAATGAAGTCACCTCTTTATCCCTTTCATAACGAAAATACACTCCAACATTTACCCAGGAATAAAATCTTCTGTTTCAGTAAAAAAGGACGAAACCGCTGGTACGATGTATCGAATATTCGGAGATTCAATTACATTCTCTAGACATAAAAAATAAGGACGAAAATCGACCAAGGAAGGGTCCCAGCAAAGCGACCGTAATTAAATACAGAACACTCACTAAAAGCCTTCTCTCGAACAAGGAAATTGCATTTTCCTACCTACTTCTCGAATGGTTGAGATTATTAGATGAAATTTATGTGACATATTCAACCTCTTGCTGGGATCTGTGTGCGATTGTAATGGAATATTCACGGTACGCTTTTCGTAAATTTGGTCAGGTACATAAAAGAAACAGGATGAACATTGTTCTTTCAATTGGGTGTTTTGTTTTGGAGTGAAACTTTTTTGGCGCGATGAGAGTAAAATTTCGAAGAATAATTTAAATGCAACGTTTCGATGTAAGATTTCAAAATATTGTTAACGAAATGCTTCTAGCGCAAAAAGGATGGAAAATAGGTACTTGGCATGAGAGAGAGAGAAAGCTTTTTAACAAAAAATTAAACCGACACGAAAAAAGAAACTGAAAAGCAAAAACTAAGATGAACCTTTTAGATCTCAATAATTAAGCTGCCAAACTGATGTGAGTAACTAATTTTGAGTCGGAGCCAAACAGACAAACAAGCAAATTAATACCGTGAAGCGTGAAATGCTGGCGCGTCTCTCCGTTGGAAATTGCCGAGCGAAGTCAATATCAGCGAGACAGCTACCCGAACGGACACACACGTGAGGGCACACGTCGTTGCGAATGGTCGTGCCGAGAGCATATTTCTTGAATGTTTTTGTTTATAGCTGGCGATTTCCACGTTGCATTTTTGTGTTATTTTGTTCTGATCATTCCTTTAACGTAACTTAATGACTTTCGTTGATTGTTTGTTTGTCGCCGACTCGAAATAAGTAACTTCCATTAGTTTAGGAGCTCAATTATCAAGACTAAAAAGGTTCATTTTAGATTTGCTTTTTTTTCGTCGGTTAAATTTTTTGATTATTTTATTTTTTAATTTTTTGTGGCTTAAATCTACTAATTGCTACCTACTTCATTTGGATTACTTTCAAAATACTTACTTATCCACCTCACTTCAACTATTAACTGTTATATACTATGACCAGCTGGTACTAGCGACTTCGTCCGCGTTGAACTTTGTATTTTTGTGACGACTATTACAAATTCACTCACCCCTTTAGAGACAAATTTCTGAGAATACAGAAACACGCATTTATTCATTTGTAACAAAGACCTCAAATACCAATTCCAATGCCCCTTACTTCAAAACCTATGGAACCCTCAAATTGCACCCCCGCCCCCTACGGGTTGCATTTATGAAAACACTGAAACATGTATTTCTCTATCCCTTACAAAGACCTCAAATACCGATTTTTATGACCCTCACTTGAAAACTAACGGTACAAACTTTCACCCTTCATTTCGCCCCTTTAGCGGTTGAATTTCTGAAAACACTGGAATACATATTTCTTCTATTTGTAACAAAAACTTCGAAACTCAATTTTTATGACCCCAACTTGAAAACTAACGGGAATCCTATACAAACTTCCAATCACAATTTGACCCCATTTCCTCCCTTTTTGGGTTGAATTTCCAAAACACCGAAACAAGTATTTTTATTTGTAACAAATACCCCCAAATACCAATTTTCATGATCCTCACTTCAAAACTAGTATACAGACTTTCAAACATCATTAAAAAAGTGTTTAATGTCTGAACAGGAATAAATCCCAATACAAGACATAAATCGTTATCACTAGGCGAGTTTACAGTTTTATATTCTAATACATATAACCACATATAGACATATACACACACATAGGTACATGCATATAAAACATTCTACTTCAAGTGTTTGGAAATAACTGAAGAGAAAAACATAAATGAGGAAGAAAATACATAATTCAACCTGATTGAAAAAGCTTGTATAGTAAAATAACATATTGCAGACTAGGCCCAAATATTTTGACTTGTTTGTGAGTTTCTCAATATTGTTTTTATTTGGCAACTTGGTTCATAATATATAGCAAGTTTGATACAGAACTGATTGTATAGTTTGCTCATTGCTACGACTGGTGACTTGAGTGATATGTTAGTCCTTGAATTGGGTAGAAAAAGTCAATTCATTTCTAGAGTTCAATCGTGAAACATGAAAGTTTGAAAGTTGAATGGGAGAGTTATTGGGACAGTCAATCAGATCGTTCATTATTTGCAAATGAAGATGATTGAATAGTGAGTTCTTCATGGAGGAAACATGAGAGTGACATGTCAAAACATTCCGATGGAAAATGATAAAATATAAAAATTTGAGTACAGAAAATTGTCAAATATGAATTTCAACAGATTCTGTATATATTAGGTGAGCTACAGAAATGTAAATTGTATATGGAATCCATTTAGAATAAGGAAAAGTGTCTCAGAAAGTGGGTAAAAACCTAAAATTTGTGAGAAAAGTGTCGGTTGCCAGGAATAAAAATAACGAGGTATTGAGAAAGATAAAAAGTATGTTTGAAAGAACAAAATTTGTTGAGAGAATAAATGCGAAAGTACACCAAGAACGGAAGCAAATCAACCATTTGTCAATCGAAAACGTGTCCAGAGACCGATAGGCGTAGAAACTACCAATAAAAACCACACACTTTCAGAATACAGCCGAATTCCTATCCGTGACGTTGCCAACAACAAGAGGGCCCTGCCACAGTGAAGCTGCAAACTCCAATATCCAAAGACCACCTCCATGATTCACGAGAATACTTAAGAGAGACGAATAACAGGTACTTTTTAACCCAAAACTAAACAAAGTGAGCGTAGTCGTGTCAGACACTTCTTTCGGGTACTTTTATCCATTGCCTTGAACGTTATTTCTTGTTCATGCTCATAAACTCAGTATAACTCATAAGCACTTATATTTTCTAGTTACTTTATTTCGCATGAGCAAAGGTTTTTTTTTTGACATTTCTATTTCACCGGTTGATCAAAATATTGAAATTAAGATAGATTTCGTAGGCTAGGTATATTTAAGCATTCGATTCAATAAAAGAATAACTATTTGACTATTTTCTGGATTCATTACCACAAATATTTCCATAAAACAATTCATTGAACATTGACTTCGAACAGGGCAACAAGATGGCACCACTGAATTCTGCCATGAGAAGGAGAAATAGCATATTTCCATAGGCGTACCGATAAGGTAAAATAATACAGGTAAAAGGGTATTTGAAGAAGAGTGAGCAACATAGCCGGATATTTTATTGCTGTTATAATATGTATTTCCGTTCAACATTTTCAAATAAAAATAAATTATTTAATAAAACGTATCATAACAAATGAAAAATATTTTATTATGATGACTAGTGATAAAAAATAAAATAATAATAACAATTAAAAAATAATAAAAGCAGCATCATAATTATATATATATATATATATATATATATATATATATATATATATATGTATATATACAGTGCCCGCCAAAAACTTGGAAGCATATGGGAAAAATGTTTATTAATAGTTTCTCAGAAAATTTAATTTTTATAAAAGTTGGTGCATTCAATTTGACTAAATACATAGCCGTTGTGGCGGGCGGTTAAGGGGGAATTGGCCGTTATTCTAAATTCAATATAGAGTGAAGTGACCTTCCTATAGAAAATATCGAAAAATAAAAAAATGAAAGTTGTTTGCAATTGAAAGATATTTCCAGTTATCCAGGTTCGTCTATTATTATTACCAATTTTCAATAATTGCTTAATGAGTTGGGCTGATGGAAAAATCAACTCATTGAGCAGTTATTGAAATTGGTAATTGGTGAACTTAACTGGATAACTGGGAAATATCTTTTGATTACAAAGAACTTTTTCATTGAAATTTTTCGATATTTTCCATAGTAATGTCACTTTACTCCAGAGTGAATTTGGAATACCGACCGATTCTCGCTTAAACCGCACGCCACTGATAATAACGGCTATGCACGTATTCGGTTAAATTGAATGTACCAACTTTCATGAGGAACTAAATTTACTGAGAAACTATTAAAAAAAAAATCACATATGGTTCCAAGTTTTTGAAACCCTGTATATATATATATATATATATATATATATATATATATATATCTGTATATATATATATATATATATATATATATATATATATATATATATATATATACATATATTCATTTATATAAACAGGGTGTAATCTAACCTCTTGCCCAACCGCCAACAATGTATATCCCTATGTCATGCAATATCTACCTATGAATACCACACTCGCACAAATATCATACCAACAGATAAACGTCCTGATGAGTAATTTGACCTCTTTGAACCCACTATGATCAAGCGACGATGCAAGAATAACTGATTAAATTGATCGCGCAATTGGCGGGCCTTTCATTTCAAACGCGCCGCCAACAAAACACCATGAATCAGGAAGAGATTATGATTGATTCTCAGAAATACAAACACACAAATATCGCAAATACTATAAATACGCGAGCAGAAAAACATTAGTCAGTTCGGTTACCATGCGGTCTACAATTCAATCTACAGTTCAGTTTTTATTTCGAGTTCCAATCCACCAAGCGCGTATTTGAGGGGGTGGTAATGGGCGTATGTTTAAATCGTTGGAATGGGCACCACACAAAACCAAAACGTCGTGGCCACTATTGTCGCACTATGTTCTCATTTGTCTAGTCGAGAAGTGAGTTTCCTGCGAAAAATCATTTCAAATCTTCTTAAAATATAAGCGATGGCTCATTCGATTCGGGATGTATTTTTAGATTTTTGCCGCCAACGAAAATTTGCAATTGTTTTAACAAAAAACAAAAAAAAATTAAGTGGCCTCAGTTTTTTTGGCAAGAGCCAAAAAACTATTGATAATAGAGAAAATAAAAAAAATTGGTTCTTGAAGAGGAGGGAAATTTTCCATAAAAAATCTCCTTACTTTCGGAATTCTATCTCAATTATTTATAATTTTAATTCAACGTTGAAAATAGGGCTCGGCGTGGGCGTTAATGCTGGAGTACAGCACCTTTCGAGAAAACAATGCACATAAAATATTTTTTTTTATACTATTAAATATAAATTTAAAAATTAAAAAAATTATAGTATCATCATTTTGATAGAAAAAAATTTTTTCATTGAATTTTGATAATGTGAGGCTATTGTCAATTGAGCAGTTTTTTTAGAACCACATATTTTAACAGAATGACTCCATAATTGTTTTCATCCTGAAGCACTCTCAATGATATCACGCCATAAAATTAATAGAAGTTGATGATTTTGTTGATTATGATTTCTAAAGTTAACAAAATATAAGAAATGAAATGCTCAAAGTCATCTTCACAAAAGATTCAATATGAATTGAAAACAAAAATTGTAATTTTGGTTTTCAATTTATATTGAATCTTTTGTGAAGATGACTTTGAGCATTTCATTTCTTATTTTATTCCACCCCTTGGCTTTCTTCCTTTTTTAACAAAATATGAGAAATCGAGTAAATATTTTTTTTTTTTTCAAGGTTTTTTTAAATTCCTATTTGTTATAAAATATTTATAAACAAATATATGAGTTGAATATTTTTCAAAAATTGTTTTTTTGCATTAGTTTATTATAATTGAAAATAAAAATTTGTTTGTATTGTTTATCAGAGTTTTTTTCATTTTTTATTATTTGAATAATATATTAGGAATTAGTTTACTTTGAAATTAATAATTGGTTCTTCTCTACCTACTAAGAGTATTTTTCTATGAATAATGTAATTGTTTATTTCCAGCAATCAATCAAACTTTGATTGGCATTATATTTTTTGAATGGTACAAAAAATGACAAAAACAACCATATAAAACTATTCAAAAAATTTTGTTTGTGATTTTTATAGAATTTTATAGGGAAATTACAAAATAAAAATGTTGAACAGTTTGTCGTATATATGGTTGTTTTTGTTATTTTTTGTTCCATTCAAAAAAATATACTGCCAATCAAAGTTTGTTTAATTGTTGAGTAAATAAACAATTACATAATGTATTTTTTTTCTTATTAATGAGATAATAACCGATTTGTATTTTCAAGGAAAAAAATTATTAAATATATTATAAATTAAAAAGTTATTTTTTTTCAAATCATAAAAACTCTTGGCAACCTAATCCAAAAAACCATTTGTTGAAAAATATTCAACTTATCCATTTGTTTATAAATATTTTATAAACAATGCGTAATTTTTTTTAATCGTTGTAAAATGGCTTTGTCAGACATAAAACTGTAATAATCTATATCATTTATTTTTTAATTAGATATTTATAATTAACAAAATAATGAACTTTTTTTTAAGCAGTTTTATAGCGTGATATCATTGAAAACACATGTAAATGTGCTGCAGAAAGCAAACAAATTATGGAGTCATTCTGTGAACAATGATCCGGTTTTTAATAAAATCAGCGGTTCCAAAAAAATTACTTAATTAACAATTAACCTTATTAAAATTTAATGAAAACATATTTTCCAACAAAATAACATTCTATCAAGTGTTCAGCTGATACTATTTTTTTTTATTTGTCTTTTCAAATCTTGTGACGCTACACAGTTAGTGTGGCATCCGCAGAACGAAGTTTTTCTTTGTTGAAGCGATTGAAAAATTGGCTGCGATCAACGATCAACAGGAGCGGTTGGTTGGATTAGCTCTACTTCATGTTCATAGAGATGTGCAAATAGATCTTTCAAATGTTATTGAAAGTTTTGCAAATAAGACATACAGGAGACTGGATTTCATTTTGTTTTTTATTTTTATTTTAACGAAAGAAATCTTTGTTTTGGTACCTATGATAAGTATATGTATATATTTTTTCATTTTATTATATTTTGTTGTTTTGTTTGAATTTGAATGAAAAAAAATACTTGTTTTTGTACCTATAAATAGAGGTATATAACTTTTTTATGTCATTACCTCCCTTGAGCAAAATTCCTAGATACGCCCCTGCAATCCACTCTAGTTCGGTATTCAAGATGTGATTCATTTCAAGTTTGATTCGAGTTACAGTCGGTAATCCAGTTAGATTCCGAGTTCAGTTCCATTCCAGTATTCAGTTTCAAGAGTCAGTTAAGTTTCGTCAGTATAGTATCGTGCTTCGAAACAAGTATGGTGTTTTTGAGTAGTGTCTCGATAACACTCGGTAACCAGATTTTCGAAGTAGCATATATTCTTGCGAATAGTTCACCAAAAAATAAATAGATTTTTCCTTCGAAATATTTGAGATAAGTCTTCAATCAACCTACGAATAATTTAAAAAATGTTTACATACTTTGGCAGTTTTCAAAATATACACAAATTTGCCAAAAAAAACTGACTTTGTTTAATTTTTATTTGTTCGAATTTTCAACCACTGTTATAAAATGGCACTATACACCCGTCATTCACGGGTGTGCAAGAGGTAAGATGACACTCTGTATATCAGATGTTCAAAGTATAGTGGTGGTATAATTTCATAAATCTTATCAGTAATGTTATATCAATCAAAATTATTTTCACACGATTATTCTCAAGAAAACCGTCCAAGAAGTGTAGGATGGGAAAGTAATTTACGTTTGACACGGAAGCGAACGAAAACAACAAAGTGTCACGTCAGAAATTCCTGATTATGCTAGAAGGAAACCTATCCGCGTCTCTCTTAGAGTATTTTGTTCACGGATATCAAGTTTGCTGTAACTCGAAACAATCACTGCATCTTGATAAATTTAATTAGTGTAATAGTAATTAAAAGGATATTGTTACATGCAAGAGCAACACTGAAAATTACGTATTTCTCGACGATGCACCGGGGTAGAATCATTACAGTGGCGTCGTCCGGGCTTTCCGGATGAAAATGTAAATTACTTCTGAGACCGGTATTTTAGATAGCAAAGTGATAGTTCGTATGTGGATTGAATAGCTGGGAATGACAACAGTAGTGGTTATGCAGTGTTCAACAATTCCTTCCCAATAAAAAGTTAACTTTTTAAATTCCAGTCCACCCTTTTTCATAATATATAACGGTTTATGATTTCATTTGGAGAGGGCTGGGGGGCTGGAGGAATGAAACAATCATTGACATATATGACATATGCTGTTGAGAAAGACAGAAATAGAATGAGGTTTGCAATGATGAGGAAATAAACAACTGAGAGCTCAAGATCTCACCTGTACTCTAAAGTTCCAGCAACGACAATTATTCTCACTCTGGTGTTGCTGCAGATGATATATCGAGTGATTTTCTGAATGACCTCCCCAAAACAAAAGATTTACTTTTCCTAGGACCAGTAAATCACGAAGAGGTCAACGCTGCAATAAATAAATTGAAAAATTCAAAGTGTTTTGATATACATTGTTTGAACAGTAAAATCATAAAGGGCACAGCGACCATGCTGATTGAACCCCTAGTAACCTTGATCAATCTATGTTTCCTCCATGGAATATTTCCTGACAATCTAAAAATCACTAAGGTACTTCCAATATGTAAAAAAGGAGACCCTGATTTGGCCACAAATTTCAGACCCATCTCTATAATCCCGATTATCAGTAAGATTATTGAAATAATCCTGAAGTAGCGATTGTTGCTCTTTTTTAATAAACATAATACTCTCAACAAAGGACAGTTTGGTTTTCGACCAAACTGCTCCACGATTCAGACTATCAGCCGCATTGTTGCGAACATAGTCGAGGGTCTTGAGAATGGCAAACATAAGGAAATCACCTTATGCGACCTATCCAAGGCCTTCGACTGTGTATCGCATGATAAACTACTAGAAAAACTAAACTTCTACGGTGTGCGGGGGGTATATCTGAAACTTATAAAGTCCTATCTCAATAACAGAATTCAGTGTGTAGCCATAGAGAACAATTTCTCTGAATTCCAGAACATAAACTACGGAGTCCCGCAGGGAAGTGTATTGGGACCACTGTTGTTTCTTATCTACCTCAACGATATTTTTCACTATATGTCGCCCTCTGGATGTATTTGTTTTGCAGATGACACAACCTTAATTGAAACACATTGCAACCCTATCACACTCAACAATCTTACTGAGCAAGCCAAAAACAAGGCTCATATTTGGTTCAGCTCAAATAATCTTAAATTAAATCAAGAAAAACCCAAAAAAATTTCTTCTCTGCTAACAACTATTTTACCTCGAATAACTCAGTCAACCTGTTAGGTATTGTGCTAGACGACAGGTTAAAATGGAGTGCCCACATTGATCATTTATGCAAAAAACTCTCCACCCAATTATTCCTATTGAGACAACTAAAAAGAGTATTGAGCATTCCAATATCAATAACTTCCTACCATTCTCTCTTTCACTCGCACCTTAACTATGGTACTATTCTCTGGGGAAACTCAACACACTCAATTAGAGTATTCAGACTCCAAAAAAAGGCGCTAAGGATCATAGATGGTGCAACCTTCCATGCCCACTGTCAGCCACTATTCAAGAAATTCAGAATTTTATCAATTCCTTGTGTCTATATCTATCAAACTCTACTGGAGATTTTTACTAATATAACTCTATTCTCAACTAATACTGATGTCCACAACCATGCTACAAGATCATCGAATGAACTCAGAACTCCTAAATTCAGATTGTCCGTCACAGAGCAGAATATTATAAATGTCAAAATTTTCAATAAATTACCAGTATCTGTAAAATCATTAAATCTCAGCCAATTCAAGAAATGTGTAAAGAACCATTTACTATTATATTGTTTTTACTCAATAGAGGAATTCCTATCATTTAACCATGAATGCATGTTACTCACCCCAACTACATAACCGTAGCGCATTAAAAATATTTATAATAAAAATTTTAAAACAATAAAACCCGCTTAAAGGCCATGTCTGATACAATCCATGTTGTGATTGTTTTGTTGTGTTGTTTCAAAACTTTTAAACATTTGAGTCAAAACTTTCAAACATTTGTTGTTACATATATATGTAGTTCTGTCCTGTTCATTGTATTTGTAATGACTAATTTTATTACTTGTAATTTTAACTATTGTTAATTTTAATTCTTGTACTTTGACATGCTACAAACATAATTTTATGTAACGTGGTTAAATAATAAATTCTATTCTATTCTATAGTGGGGTAGGTGCGGTGAATATGCCCATGTTAAGCGAAATCCTTGATAAAAATTAAAAATGCAAAATATTCAATTCGGTTTTTTATAGAAAGCGGTACTTTCGAAACCAGAGAAAGGATGTTTGGACATTAATCGATGATTTAATCGTTAATATGTTTTTCATACCATTTAAAAAAAAATAGTCTTACTGGCCATATTACCAACTCTGTCGTTAATATGCCCATGGCATGTTCCTTATGTGCCCAATGATTAATTTTATCAAGATAAAAACAACATATTCATATGGCAAGTGTATTTATTTGGAAAAACAAATTGAATGATGACAATAAACTAAACAAACCCAAAATTCTAATTTAACTGAAAAATCAAACTTGAAACTTCACAGTGGTAGGTAGACATCACTTAGTACTGAGAGTACAAAAAGTAATTATCAAAATAATAACAAAGCCTATTTTAAAAATATATAAATTATTCTTAAACAAGGAAACTCTTTAAAAACATAACAAAAAAACCCTAATATATCTGCCATAGGGCATATTAACTCCCCTCAACGATGGGCGTATTAGCGACAGAAACAGAATATGCATCTTAAAAGTTGTTAACGGTAATTTATTGAAATTTGTATTGAAGGTAGTATACTAAAACAATGGTAAAAAGGCGTATTTCAAAATGCTGTATTTACATTTTCTGTAAACGAACATGCACAATATTTACACTCCATTAAAGCACGTTTTATTTTTATAATCGATAGCGCCAAAAACGTATGTCTTCCTTCCAACCTCTCTGGAGAGACTAACAAACACAGATTCGGCTCGTAGTGCTGTAAGTACGATATATTGAAGTGTTGGCCGCCCTCTATCAGCAAATAAGCTGAACTTCTTGAAATTTCACCGGGTGAGCATATTACCAGCATGGGCATATTCACCGCACCTACCTTATTACATTTAATTGGGTTCTGTACTGATCGGGTTTTATTTTTGTCGAGGATAACATGCGGAATATGTTCGTAGCACGGTGATGACAGAAAGTATTCCACTCTCAAAAGCTATCATTTGCTATTTTCGAGACACGAGTTACGAAGCGTGGATCTTGAGGTTTTTCGTGATTGATATATTGTGTAAATGAGTGTACATAGAGAGCAAATAAAATTATAATGGCCGAGGACTACCCAATTGAATGATTGAGGTCATTTCTCTAATCATAAATGTCGAAATCTGAAGAATGATTTCAACCCAATGATTCACGAAAAAGACATACACAATAGCGTGTGAACGCGTCATGCACCATTTTCTTTGAATTGCCTACAGAAATCCACTTGCTTCAATATTGTTCGAAATATCATATCATGAAAATTCGTGAATGGAAAGGTGTCATGTACATTCTGAAATATTTCGCGACTTGAAGAAAACATTTGCTTGTGAACTGAAATGAGTATAGGAATTAAACTTGAGGGAAAGTTGAAATAAATCTGTTGAAACTTCGACGTCTATTTCGAATGGAACTGATGATGTTTCGGTAGCAGGAAAACTAGATAAACTCAATGGATTGAGGATGACCATCGTGGCTAATATGAGTTCAAATGTCCAATAATTTTATAGAGCTCCAAATTTACAGTATACATTCTAAGCTCAAGCTCAAAACAGTTGTTCGATGTGGGCTATTTCCAATCACCAAAAACTATGATTGACTATCCCTGGATCATATAAAAAAAAAATATTGCTCAGTTTTTTTTTTTATTATTGAGAACGCATTTTGCCTGGAAATTTTACTGAGTGCGATTTCGGTCTTATTATCTGATTAAACCACGGAACCAAGCTTGAGTTGACATTGCGTTGACATTTAATTCTGACAGGACCAAGTGTAGTTTTATCACAAAACAATATCCAATCTACTTTTATCACTATAAAACAGTAAAAAGACGTTTTATCACTATGAAACTGATTTGATTGGTTCTCTGTTTGGAATTTCGGCCATTTGATTGAATCAAAAATAATGAGGGAAATAGTCGCTCAAATTTTTCTTGAAACTTTCGAGAAAACATTTTGCCTGGAAATTTTACCGAGTGCGATTTACGATCTTATTATCTGATAATAAGGCCGCAAATTTCAACCACAAGAAATCTTTTGAAGAAATAAGAAACATTCATTCAAAAGAAACTAGCAAAAAAAAACTATTACGTGCCTTACTCTAAATATAAAATAACCTCAAACGCTCCTTCACACCTTGGCCTGCAAATTTTCAACAGGCTTCCAGACTGATCTTGAACTCACCCAAAAACCTGAAATATATATGAATTTTTCACTATCAGATCAAATATGTATGTCTCTGGAAACGATTAAAAAAAAGTTCCTTGGTATGGGATGGAACTCGAGCCTACCGCGTGATTTACTATCATGTTAACCACTGCTCTACGAGGACTTTTATAAATATACTAAAAATAACGGAATTAAATTATTCATTGCCTTACTCAAAAAACTGAGGATTTCTAACATGCTGAAAAAGGTATATTTGAATTCAAATATCAAATTATAGTGAGTTAAAAATCCCTTATTCCATCAATTTTGCATTTCATATTGACACTCAATTCTGACAGGACCGAGGGTAGTTTTATCACAAAACAATATCTAATCGTTTTATCGGGGGTAAATACATAAGGGATAATTTTTATCGATAAATACATGTTTATTTGTATACAATTTTAATACGATTTTGAATTAATTTATCTATAAAAAAAATTATCGGATGTATCTTAGGGATATTATAACACAACTACATTATAAAGACAATTCAGCTTAAAATAGAAAATTCAATTGAGGATAAGAATTCCAAATTAACAATGAACATTTCGAATTGATAGAAAACATATTAAAATATTCACAAATTATTTAGAGTTTGACTGATCTCCAGTAAGATACATATTATGAACATTGAAACTGCAATAGTTGTATGTTATATATTGACCAGAGTTTTTTTGGATATTATTAATGTTTTCCGTAGTAGAATTTTTTTGAATAATGTTTATATCTCTTGTAGTTTGGATCCCAGAAGGTTTAGGTCTCAGGTTGTTGATTAAATTAGCATAATGTTTCTCGTCCAACTGTAAATAGGGGCCTAATGACTTAGCATTTGCATGTCCAGTTATTTTAATAAGCTGTTCTTCTGCGACACCTGACAAGATTTGATACAGCACTTGATCGATTTGAGTGATTTGTGATCTTGTTTGTAACAGTATCAAGCCCTATTCTTTCCGCAGATTGTTTGGTCCATTTTGGTCCATTATCCCAATAGGCATATTTTTGTACCATCCAGAATTGGTTTTATTCCACTAAGGATTTACAGTCAGAAATAGACGGTCTGACGTTATTCTAGTAGTGCGTTTCGACATAAGTTTTTTAAATAACCTACCTCACCGAACACACCTGAAGATTATTGTGATTAGGCACTAACCACTTACCGTCTGATAATTTTTGAGCTCTACCGTGGCAAGTTTTGGAAAAGCTCGGGTTGTATTCAATTCTCCTAGTTGGGTTACCATTCGATTTCTTTTCCTCTTTGAAAAAGTGCACTTTGCATCTTGCTGCTTCTTTCCCTCTCCAGGCCAGTTCGAGTGCCATTATATGACAAAGCTTTTTTTGAAGTCCTTCTGGACAATCTTCGGTCCACAAATTCATTATTTCATATATTTCTTCCTCGCGTAGAGCAGTTGAACTTTGCTTCCTTTTGTTGGGAGTAAATTGAAACTGCTTTCGTTTCGCATTTTTTGCATCCCTCTCTTCATATTGAAGGCCCAATCTTTCATGACTAATCCAAGCTCTTGATTTGAATTTTAAAAATATTTAAACTTTTCCATATTGACTTTTGGTTATTTACTGTACTTTTTGGAATAACAACTTTTTTCGAGATTTTTTAAAGATTCTTGACCAAATCTTGCCATTTTGAAACAACTTTGTATTAGGAAAATTCGAAAATAATCTGACAGTGACAGTTGTCAATGTATAGGATTGTGTAAGATGTCTGAAAACCCTGGTGAATGTGTTACTTCAACAGAGCTTCTCTCTGTGGTTAGTCTGTGGTAGATGGCGCCGTCCAAAAATCTTTGTTTAAATTCTCGCTCAATGTCAGAACTCAATTTCTAACATCTGCAGCATCTTATATGAAATTATTTTCAGTGTTTTGTCGGCATTTATGCGTTTTCCATCTCTCTGATTTGAAATCTCGCTTAGCTTATTCCCGAGTTTGTTCTTTAAAAAAATCACTCGTTCATCAGTTCATTAGTGCGTGAGGAATTGTTCATTTTCAGGTAGTGTAGTGTGTAATGATACTCTTTGTAGAATGGGCCACATTTTTATTTTGTGTGGACAGTATAAGGCCGCAGATTCGAATATTTACCTGTATTCAGTACCAAAAGCAAGTACAAATCTTGACGAATTGACTAATAATGAAATTTTCATAGTTCATAGTTTTCTGCAATTGAATGACAATTTCTTTTCCAGTTCTCCGTCTGTCAAAATGCAGTTAACCTCAAATCCGAATGGTACAAAATACGAAGAACAACACGACAGTGCTTTCTATGTGCAATGTTCGGGGGCTTCTAATTCTAGCTTTGCTATTGGTGAAGTTTGACAGATGTCTCTTTTCAACCAATAGCAAAGCTAGAATTAGAACCTATGAACAGTTCGCCTCAAGAAGAAAGCTGAGGAAATAAATAAAGCCTGTTCCTGTATTGAAACTCAAACGGAATTGGCGCCATCTGACACGCTAGTAAATCTCTATTATCAAGTAGGCCAAGTGTCGCCAAGTGGATCCCAAACTTCTACAGGTATGAGTGCAAGCACCAGGGTTTTTAGACATCTTAGAATTGTGAATGCTACCATTCACGGTATAGTTGATCAAAAACAAGGTGCATATTCATCAGTTATTGGGAAAGCTAGGTAGTTTTATCATTGAAAATGACTGTTCATTGGTCGATTATAAGAAATTGGAGAAATCTCATTGGTTCTTAGAATAGGCGTGTATTAATCAGTATAAAGACGTTTTATCACTATAAAACTTTCTGGGTGGTCCTCCGTTTGAATTTTGGCCATTGATTGGATCAAAAATAATGAGGAAAATTGTCACTGATTTTTTTTTTGAAATTTTCGAGGAAGCATTTTTCCTGGAAATTTTACCTAGTGCGATTCGCAGTCTTATTACTTTTGATAATGAGGTCGCAAGTTGCACGAGTTAAATTTCCCAGAGGCAAAATGCTAGAGCACAATGATATTTGATGAGAATATTTCCCGAATCACATTTAAAACTGGATAAAATTTCCAGAATTCATGTTATATCACAATTTTCAACAGTTCTTTTCGATTCAGAACTGGAGGAATCGTGTCCGAATAATTACCGTTTCCAAATGCTTCGTTTAACGGATTCATTCATTCACAATGATCTGATCATTCACTGCTCTTGAACTCACCCAAAAACCTGAAATATATATAAAGTTTTCACTATCATATCTAATATGTTTGTATCTGGAACCAATTTAAAAAAAAAGGTCATTGGTATGGGATCGAACCCGAGCTTACCGCGTGTAGGACTAACATGCTAACCACTGCATATTTTGCAACTCATCGTTCTTGGATTCGCCGAATTTCTCTATTTCCAATGCTGTCGATGTTGATAGGGATAAACTTGGACTTCAATGCGACCATACAAATGAAAATCAAGTGGGGTTAGATCAGTTGATCTAGATGTCCACTTAACTGGACTGTTGTACTAATCCGCTGATTTCCATTGAGTTCCATATACGAAATCTCTGCTAACTTTACATTTTCGCCACAAATTAAAGCAGTTATGAGTTTTTTGTTCGCCAATAGGTTTAATAAAGTCAGTTGGTTGTAAGAGTTCAGAGCTCCAGGAGATAATGTAGGGAGTCGTGTAAGCCCCACTTAATTTTTCACGAAATTCTAACATATGCTTGTATATTTTCAAATGCTTATCGTACATCAAAGAAAACCACTCCAAATTAAAAACAAATTCACACTACCATAACTATCCCACTAGAAATGGTAATCTTCTATACATCCCGAAACATAACACAATGAAATTTGAACGATCCCCACCTACCAGGGTATCATATCCTTCAATCACTTGCCTGATTCGATGGAAAAATTAGAAAATAATTTGCCCAAACGCAGACTGAAGTCATTAATAACTTCCAGAAGGCTATTATAGCATCGAGGAGTACAGACTATCATTTGGAACAATCTGTTCGAAGAGGAATCGATATTTTTGGAATTTTTAAGTCTGTATATATTTTTTATATTTTTATATGTATGTACATGTATATGTGTTTGTAACCTAGATGTATATTTGTATCACTTGAGTTGTAATCCACGTTCCTTGTTTATTCTATACTACATGACCTGTCCGATAATTTTTTTACAATGTCTGAATGTATCAATAAATTATATTATTATTATTTTGCCCTGTGACCTCCAACAGTAAATCTGGCAGTGTCGAGGACAGGATAGTTTTCTGTGGGTGTAATGGGGGTTGCAGTACTTTCTCACAATACATAGATTCCGTCCAACTGGTGCTGAAGTTTAATCATGTTTTCTCAGAGAAGAATTGGTAATGCGCCACCAGCAACCATTGAAAAATTATCACACTCCATCCGACTGCCAATGGAAAGAAATTAGATGGAACATCATTCCACATATGCCATCCACTCGAATTGATAACTCATACTAAGACACAATGTTTCACGTTCAACATTGTATGTTCCAATCGATTCCTGGAATATACTACGGACATTCTGCCAACGAAATGTGCTTATATAAAGTCATAAAATGTCAGATACACAAATAGATAGCACCTTCCACAAACAACGTTATGCCGAAATATATAAATTTTATAGGTGCTTAGGAATGGAACGATATCTACTCTAGAAATTCGAGTTGGTGTTATTCCCGTGCAATATTATTTATTCCAACAGATACCACAGTGAGTTATTTCAAGGGCCAATTTTGATAGCAAAGGACCCCTAATTGTTGACATAATTTACCTGCAAGATGAATGGAAGTATATTAAATCAGTATTATCCTCACCAAATTATATGGGGTGTGAATCTATTGGTATGCAAGTAGAAAATATATTTTTCGTAAAAACAACAATTTTTTTAAAGAGAAAATTTATTGAAAACTGGCCATATATACGGAAAGTGTAACATTTCTTCATCATGAACTCGAGTTTTCAATTGAGATAGAGAAATAGAGGGCACCTCAGAAATACGTACTATATAAATCATATTCTCGATCAAAAAATCGGATCCGAAACTTTGTGAATACAAACAAATAGAAACACACCAATTGAGTAAAAAGGACACAGTTGAAACCCAATTTTGGAACAAAATTAAACTCACTAATTGTGGTTTATTTCACAGAACATTGGGCGAATCTATACTTGTAGAGGGTGATCCTCAATAACATGCTAATATGTGGGGAAGTTATTTTTGGGTCCGCTTTGTGAGAAAAACTTCATATAAACATATGTCCTAAAGGTCTTAACATTTGAACTTCAGGGTGCTCAAGTTTCAAGAAAAAAGTCTTTTTTTTATGATAAATTTGGTATGACCCCAGATATTTCTGTGAAACGTGATACGCATCTTCTATGCACCAAAAGGCTTTTTCTGGTATACAACATTATTTTTAAATTTCGTCAGAGGCGTTCGTGTGGGATTTGCACTGAATCATTTTAAAGAGAATAGTGATACGCCACAGCTTTCTCTTAAAATAAAAATTATATTTGAAATCCTCATTCGTTTCTGAGCAAATCTGGTCTCCTGTTTCTTTTTTCGTTCAACATACGGTTTTTCGCATAAAAATTTTCTCTCTCTAAAGACCAAACGCGTGGGCCGACATGACAGTAATCAAAATTCAATATGGCGAGAACCAGACGCCATATTGTGAATAAAGACATGACAGTAATAATCAAAATTCAATATGGCGACAATCAGACTTAATCAAGTATAGTCAAAATCGACCATAACGAACGGCTTAATGACTAGAAATGGTTCCTCAGGAAGGTTGTTCACCATGAAGAAAATGTGCAGTACATGCATCCTGGTAGTTTTTTTGTTCGCGTAAGTTGGCGACCCTGTTGATTTTTTGTGACCATAATCCCGACAAATTTGTGCATCTGCGCACCCACAGTAAAATTTCCTAATTATTTTCAGCTTAACCGACAATGTAATAGCCTACCTGAATGCTTTTGTAGTGGGGATATTGGTACAATGCCATGTATCTAACAAATTCCTAACAAAGAAATAGGGGAATCCCACCGGTCGTAAAATTCCGCAAATTATCGGCATTTGTTTGAACAATATTTCCTAGGTAGTTTGTTATAACCGAGTTTGACTGTTTCTTGTTAGTGACTGAAATTATCCATCTGCTTTGTTGTTGTTGTATATTCATTTGTTATTAGTAAAATCGTTCAACTCACAACTTTACGAGTTCGAAAACGTTGTCGGTCGTTTGCAAATCTTTCTCGTTAAACCAAAAAAGCCCAACAAGAAAGTGCACGTCGCGTAACTCAGTCTCCGGCATCGCGACAGAAACGATTGCAACACGTTAGAGATCAAATTCGTCTTAGTTATAATAGCCAATCACCCACAAAACATTTACCGTCTCATTATCCTAACTAAAAAGTGTGAAATGAAAAAAGTAAATTCAGTAATGACTCAAGATTATTACCGTCTTATAATCCCTACCAAAAAGTGTAAAATAAAAACAAACCCGACTGCGTAAAAAGTGTACTTTAAAAAAGATGGAAACAAGACGGCCAGAAAATATTGTCAGGAAATTATGTTTTAAGAGGTCAACTATTAAACTTAATACTCTCAACAATCTCACGAAGTCGGAGGATATGATATATCTTCATTGCTGAATTGAAGAAGATGCATCCGACTGCGTGATTGTTTACAGTATGAAGTTTAATAGCTAACCTCTTAAAACATCATTTTCTGGCCATATTTTCTTGTCATCTTGTTTCCATCTTTTTCAAAGAACAGTTTCTGAGCAGTCGAGTTCTTTGATTTTTCAAATTGACTTTTCTTAACAATTTTTTATTTAACTTTCTTCGTCCGTATGTCATTCGTTCTGTCATTCTTTCCGGTTCAAAATTTGTAATCCATTTTTGCCGACAACCGATTGAGCTGAAATTTGGCATTATTCCGGCGACAATGCATTATGAAATTTTCGTTAGGGAAAAAAACAAAATGGCGGCTCCAAGATGGAGAATGAGTTTTGTGATTATGGTACGATTCGACTCAAAATTGTTATGTAGGGGTTTTTAAGGACGGAGATTGTGAATTTTCTGTCAAAATTCAAAAATTCGAGTTGGCGGACAAGTTTTGTGATTAGGTTCCGATTCGATTCAAAATTGGTATGTGGGGGTTTTCAGGATCGAATATTATGAGTTTTTGCTTCAAAATTAAAAAGTTTTTGCTTCAAAATTCATAAAATCAAAATGGTCCAATTCTATTCAAAATTGGTATGTTGGGGTTGTCGGGGTCCGAAATTATGTTTTTTTTTCAAAAATCCCAAATTCAGGATGGAGGACGAGTTCTGTTATTATGGCCCGATTCGATTCAAAATTGGTATGTTGGGGGTTTTGGGGTCGGATATAATGAATTCAGTCGAGGATTATCGATTTTAAGTTGAAATCCATATATTGAAGATGGCAACTTCAAGATGGTGGATGAGTTAATCTTTAGATAGTCTCCATCCTCACTGAAGGACTAGATAGCTCAGAACTATCAGGAGAAAATGACCCTCATAATTATGTTGCTCTAAAAAATTGAGGCGCACTCAAGCACTGAAAAGCATTAAATAAAATAATTAAGAAACAACTTTTTAAGGACAAACTTTCATTCGAATGCACTTAAAATTGAAAAAGTTTTGCTTTGGATGTGTGACGTAGGTTATTCCGTGAGTTATAGATTCAGAAGCTTGTCGCTTTTGTATTCGAACTGAAAACTTTGCGCGACAAGCTTTTGAATCTATAACGGAATAACCTACGTAACATATCCAAAGCTATTATTTTTTACTTCTTAGTGCATTTGAATGAAATTTTTTACTAATTATTCTTATGAACTCACGTACTCTTTGGAAAATGCCGGGACTATTTCTGATAGTTTCGCAAGAAACTATGATGATTCCTCAACGGCTCTTCAGTATGAATTGGTGTGATGCAAACTAGTGTTTCAAGATGATCCCACAGGAAATAATATAAACTACTGAGGTCCGGAGACCAAGGTACCCATGCCTGTGTTCCTCCGGGACCTATCCAGCAATTATTGTAATTTTGGTTTAAATATTCGAGCGCCAGAGCACTGAAGTGCGCTGGTGCCTGTCGTGAATGAATCACAGTCGATTTCTTACTAAAATGGGTACATCTTCCATTGAAGCTGGCATTCCTACTTCGAGAAACTGCCGGTAATTATGGCCATTCAACCTCGCATGGAGAATATAGGGTCCAATTGAATAATCATCGCATATTCCAGCCCACACGATAAGTGAAAACTGCTCCTGGTGACGGGATTCCAAAATTGCATGTAAGTTTTCTTCAGCCCAAAAATGATTATTGTGAAAGTTTTGGATGGTGTTTCGAGTGAAATTAACATCGGTGGATAAAGTTTCAGTTTCATATAATGTATTTTCATAAACTTTTTGAAGAAACCATTGGCAAAAGTTCATCCGAAATTAAAAGTAGCGAGTGAGTATCGCCTGAACACGTTGGATATGGTAGGGCTATAATAAAAAGTAATGGAGAATTTTCCCAACAAGAATATGTGAGATATTCACATTGTTTCCAATTTCTCGTGTACTCAATCCGAGATCTTCCTCAATTGAATTGAAAACCACTACTACAATTTCTGGTGTTCTTACAGTACGTCGTACTCCTTTCACGACACTAGAAAATAAGACTACCTGGAGAGTATAGTTATTCACAAAAACCATTATAAAAATTCTCCAATGTATTCAACTCTATTTTCTTTGATCTGCTGATGTTGATAACTCAGTTATCGAAATACTCATATAGGTGTGGGGTGAGTAAGTGTTCTGAAAGGGTTACTTGTGCAATTTTTCGATTTAGGACATATGTTCATATGAAGTTTTTTTCCCAAAATGAACCCAAGAATAACCTCCTCAAATATTAGCATTATATTTATAAACACCCTTTATAGATTTCTGGTCACATCTATACAATTTTGCATGCGTGTATTCCTTGACTTCCATCAAGTTATAAAAATTACTATCAAATCGCAGCGATTTGATATGCCACCAGAGATTCAAAGTTAATTTTCCATCCCCGAAAAATCATAGCCAGTCCCCCCTGTGGCTCACCGTCGTTTCACTGCAATATTATTCATTCATGTTATTCATTCCAGCAGAAGTTAGCATGGTATGTTATTTTTGGGGCAAACTCGGTTGGATTGTGATAACGGCTAATTTCGGTACACGGTTTCACCATATCTGGAAAAGCTATTACGTGTATTCGGAAAATTATTCGGCGCCCAAAATGAAAACAAAGTGAATATGAAACTGCAATGAAACTTTCATTTGCCGAATGTGGAATGATTAATCATGTACAAAATATGTGAATGGCAAACATTCCAGTCGCCCAGAACTGTGCCTAATAGGGATTCCATTGAAAGGGATAAAATTTGGATTATGAATGCATATGTGATAATTCTGAGGCAACACATTAGTGATGATGATTTGATATATGAGTCAGTCAATTATTAAAAAGGATAATATAGAAACTATAAAACACATTTGAACCGATTGGATGGTATTATTATTATTAATATTATCCAATAGCTGTCGAAACTGTTGGTGTCTTTGGCCCTGAATCTCTGTCTTTTATTCATGTAATTGGAAGGAGAGTGGGCCGCGCTACAAAAGATAACCGTTCAACGTCATTTTTGATACAAAGCATTAATATAGCAATTCAAAGGGGAAATGCTTCTTCTGTAATGAGTACAATTCCTCCATCGCATCCACTGGATGAATTATTTTATCGTCCCAATTTTTCTACGAGATACATATCAGTTATCACAGATAATCACTCAGTACTTTTCAAAAAATCAATATCAGTTTCTCTATCACCTTCTTTGAATTACAGGAACAATGCACCTATGGATTCTTCGTTAAACGTGAGTGAGCATGCCATACCAACAAGAGACTCCATTTCTACATTTGGCCTAAGAGGATTGAAGAATGTAGAAAATACCTGTTTTATGAATAGCATGATCCAGTTTCTTTCGAACACCAAGGTTTTGTTGGAATTCTTCAAGAATGGTTTTTGTATGGAGGATTTATATACTACATCAAGAATGAGGGAAAATTTAGTGAAATCTTTTATATCTTCGATGAAAAATATCTGGAGTCCTGATTCTTCTCGAAAAATGGTGGATACTTCACATTTCGTCCGTCCATTCAGAAATTTTGCTCCTTCCTGTGATCATAACGTCCCAGCAGATTCGGAAAAATTTCGAAGATACCTTCTGGTAGGTTTACATGAAGATTTGAACAAGGCGAGTGCAGAGAATCATCCATCACCAAACGATTTTGTTATCACGAATGATAATCAAAAAGCTTCCATTTTCAACATATTATTTTTTTTTATTAGAACATGCAAGTTTGCAATTGCAGTCATCCGTGAAGAACACGTCTTCTTTCTTGCATAGATATCTATTGTTTCTGCAACTTGTATCATTGCAGTGAAGATCTATGATTTTCCCGACATTGGCAAGAATTTGCGGCCGACTGATAAATATAGGCATCAAACCTCTTTCTACCACTTTTTTAACTCATATAATAATAGAATGAACGCAACCTAAGTCTTTTGAAAAAAAAGTCAAATATTATCCATCACATACAAAATCCTCAGATACCACAAAACACTTTATTTTTGTTAGTATACACTAGTACAATACTCATACCATGGAATGGTGGGTGAATACTGCCAAAACTGCATAAAAACATGTTTAGTAGAGGCGTTCCGAAAAGCCATGCGGAATATTTATGGAATATTGTTTTTTTTTTCGTTTTTTCCATGTCACTTTTCTCACGATCGAGGTGGCGTGTCGTAGATTTCCATTCCATGTGTGGAATGACATAAGGAATCGACCGGCATAGGTCCAATTTTGATATACCAAAAATATGGGCCAGCCTTTGAAACGAGCGATTTCGCCTGGGTTCCCAACGGACTATGAGTGAAGTGGTCAATATTCATCCATTTCGCAACAAACATTTGCAAAGTAGATACCTTGTAGGACTCTGCACGTTTATTTATCGGATGTAATTCAACGCCCGTCGGAGCATTCGCCAGGGAAATAGTTGTTTGTTGATGGATATGCGACCAACATACACCTATTGTATACATTTTTGTAGTCAGCTGTCTTGAGGAATAGGACAGTCCATACTATCGAGAAGAATAGTGTCAGAAGAATTCTTTACCAATAAGTGTCTGTGGAAAACAAAGATACTGGGGAAATACTGTGGAGTCATCCAGGTGTGTACAGTGAAATCAAGAACCGTTCCATCCAGGAATCAGACTCTCTGGTCCACTATAAATCAATGAATAGTTGAACATCATACAGAGACAACTGGTCAGAAGACATTATCCTCTGGAACCAACGCGTGTGTTGAAGATGGAATGTTTGGTATACAAATAGTTGAAATCTCGGTCAACTCTGGCAAGCTCACCCTCATCTTCCAGGTAGTGGTATTTGTCATAGAATTGTATGGAAGACAGCTTTTCAGTCCGCATCCGGCGAACATCAAATCGGATAACCAGACTCAAAAGCCTTGATCTTCAACAGGATAGATTATGAACTGATTCAGAACTGATCACAAGCTTCAAACACAAACAGCTATGAGGCCACAATGCTGCCAACATTTTTCATTCCATTTACGCTGAATCATGTGTAGAGTAAGAAGTGTGGGCAGTTCCTTCCGTCTACAAAATATCGCACCCATCCCGAAAATGAATTGAATTTTAATTGAAATGAATCTGGAATTTACATGAGGGGCATGTCGTCTGGCGGAAAATATACTAATTGGAAGTGTTTTAGTGATATTGAGACAGAAACAATTATCATGGTGATTGGAGGAAAATAAGCACCACTCTGATGAGCAAGCGACTGACTAGACGGCTAATGGGTTTATGCAAATTGGAAGTGAAAAAATGTGAGAAAAACGTTTTCAGTGGAAGGAAGGGAAAATAAAGTCATTCGTTCAGACTGATAACAGCTGGAACATGAAAGTCAACGAACATTTGACAACGGAAGGAAATTCAGAGATTCGATATTGGTATGAATACTCAGTTACTTGAATCATTGGATGAATTGGAAATGGAGCTTACCTGTTGTCACCTAATCGAGTTATATCTGCAACTGAATCTTACCTGAAAAAAAAAGAAAAATAAGAGATCAAATGTTTCTAATGGAATATTTTTGAATTTCTATGTTTCCATTCTACGTGGAATATGAAACGAAACTAATTTTGAAACAGGCAATAATTTCACAACATTGAAAGTAAAAAAATAAGCTCATCTCCACAGCTTTCACAGGATTCCATTGATGAATGTGTATTGAACACACAGATCACTTGTTTTTTTTTCACTATGATCATTAGGTACATGCCAAGGGATCTGAGAGTTCACTACATTATGTGAGGGCTGGGAGAATAATATTATGTCCACTTATTTTCTAACGAATGTATTCAAATAATATGTTTCCTTTCGAGAAAACTTATCAGGGCTGCAACACCCTCTTATTTCAGAACGCATTGATTGATTTGGAAAAATGAAAATGTTGCGATATATTACTCAATTTTTTGTATAAGTCCACGTGGAAAAATTTGACAAATTCATATTTTCAAGGCCGACTACACACCAATCATGGTAAGGAGATGTACATTTTTTTTCAATCGATTAAGTATATCCATATATATATATATATATATGGATATATATATATATATATATATATATATATAAATTTAGAAATAACGACTGAAAATTGGTATGAACAGTGGGGAATAACGGGGATCTTCAGTCAGCACAAGTGTTGAACTATGAAAAACTCTTTAATACGTTGGACCGAGCTTTCGTTTCAATTTTGAAACTTCTTCATGGTCCTTAAATATGTAAATTACATTATTGAGAAAAAAAATAATTAAAATGACGGAAGTACTTGCAGTAATCTGAGTGGTTGATTAATGAACATTAAAACAGTTCTGTATCACCAAAATACTATGGTTTACCCAAAATTCATAAACCAATCATGGAACTCAGACCTATCATTTCAACTATTGATGCACCCAATAGCAAAATATCTAAATTATTCACAGACATCCTTACAGATGCATATGACTTCGAGAAAAAGTTTTATGTTAAAAATCCTTTCGAGTTTTCTAAATTTATCAACGGAAAACAACTTCCACAAAGCTATGTCTTGATAAGCCTAGATGTTGTTTCCTTATTCAGTAACATAACGATAGAATTAGTGTTGAAAAGTATAACTAAAAGATGGAGTAAAATAGAAGAATACTGTAATATTTCACAAACAAGATTTTTTGAAACCATTCAATTCATATTCAAATCTAGTTTCTTTTCGTTCGAAGGAAATTTCTACAAACAAATTCTTGGAACACCTATGGGAGCTACCATCTCACCAATTATTGCCTCGTATTTAATGGATGACCTTTTCGAAGAAATATTACCACAATTGACGTTTGAAGTTCCATTTTAAAAAAATTTGTAGATGATATTATTTGTGCAGTACCAATGGATAAATCCGATGAAATTTTGAGAAAAGTAAATAACTACAATAAAAATTTACAATTCACAATTGAATTAGAAAAAATAAAAGTATTCCGTTTTTAGATACTAGAATAATTCGTAGAGAAAACAATTCACTAATCACAGATTGGTATATAAAACCAACAAACTCTAAAAGATACATAAACTATCATTCCTTCCACTCAAAAAGAATGAAAATAAATTTGATTCTTTGTATGAAAATAAGAATCGAGATGTTGGTTCATCCTTCATAGAAAAACAAAAATTTTAAAATTCTCAGAAATATTTTACAGATAATTATTACCCCAAAAAACTTCTTAACAGAATTCTTTTCAATACCAACTCTGATAGACAAATTAATAATGATGACACAAATAATCAAAATTCAGAAAATAACAATGAAAGGATAATTTATTTTTCGATTCCTAATATAGGAATTCTATCATCAAATATAATTAAATTATTCCAGAATGAAAGTGATATAAAAATTTCACAAAAAAATATCAAGACTATCGGAAATTCAAATACGAGGTTAAAAGATCCCACACCAGATTTGAAGAAATCAAATGTCTACAGCATACCATGTAACAACTGTGATTTGAACTATATTGGTACAAGTTCAAGAACTTTAAATAATCGTATTATCTCTCACAGAAGTGATATAAGACTCAACAAGAAATCATGTGCATTAGCTCAACATGCTATTGAAACAGGCCATAAAATATCATTCGAGGAAGCACGAGTTTTACATTCAGAAAAAAATTTCTCTAAAAGATTATTTCTTGAAATGATTGAAATTAATAAATCCAATCAAAATATGAACAAAAAAAACAGATATCGAAAATCTCAGAAGAATCTACAGTTATCTTTTACAAATGGATTAAAACTAATGATTCTCAAAGAAAATAATAAAAAAATTAAAACACTCACTACATATTTTATATTTTTCTGACGATTAATCATAGGTTGTCATTCCAAATCCTTCAATGCCACTCGAAACGTCAAAGATATAACACCATTCCGACAAATATTGACATATTTTACGTTTTTCTTTAAGTTAATGTTCATTAATCGACCACTCAGATTACTGTTAGTACTTCCTTCATTTTAAGTATTTTTTTTCTCAATAATGTAATTTACATATTTTAGGACCATGGAGAAGTTTCAAAATTGAAACGAAAGCTCGGTCCAACGTATTACAGAGTTTTTCATAGTTCAACACTTGTGCTGACTGAAGATCCCCGTTATTCCCCACTGTTTATATATATATATATATATATATATATATATATATATATATAATATATATATATATGGAGGATTTGTTCGTCACTCACAATTCTACATGAATTTTTGCATAATCTGATTCCTTGAAAGAGTCAACTATGGCCTTCCTTTTTTGTCATGAATCGTCTTAGACTTTCCACAGCAGGAATGGATATTTCACGAAAGTCGCTCATAACTCTGTACTGGGTTATCCGATTGGGACGATTCTTGTTTCATTCAATAGGTTATACTTTACAGTTGGTCAATTTGAAAAGGAATAATCCCAAGTATAGGAAAATGGGGTATTGATTTTTAATCTGAGAACCGATTCTATCGAAACTTGACAGACATATATATATTTTAACAGGACCAATTTTAACTGTTACATATTTCTTATATTACATTATTAATACTTCAACAGCAAAAATTTGAGATTATATTATTTTTAATATGACACTACAACATAATGGATACCTAGAGTCAATCGAGTAGGTACTTATTGAAAGAGTTTAGCAACCAAAACTTAAAAAATTGAAATTTTTTGACAAAAAATGAAACTGACGAAAAAAGAAACTGAAAAGCAAAAAATAAAATGAACTTCCTTAGTCTCAATAATGACAGTTTCTAAACAAATGTAAGTAACTAATTTTGAGTTGGCGCTTAACAAAAAATCAACGAACGCCGACGTGCATCCCGCTGTCATCATTTTACGCTTTTCCGAATTCAGTTGTTAGTTTTTTTAGCGTAGTTTAGGAGCTCAGTTGTTATTAAGACTAAGAAGGTTCATTTTATTGTCTGCTTTTCAGATTCTGTTTTCGTCTATTTGATTTTTTGTTAAAGAATTTTTTTGTTGATTGTTGCTTTCTTGATCATTTTCGTTCATTGTCCTGTAAACGGAAATCATTTGGGAAATTGAGCCTTCATTATATATTATAACTGCGAAAATATTATTTATATCTGAACTTTTTTGAAACTACTGGTCATCGAGCACTTACAATATATCTAAAGTCAAAGAAAAACCTTACATCCTGACAGTTATCGATATCTTTATACTAAGCCTATTGCAAGTAATCCTGGGAAAACAATAAAACATGAATGTGATTCTGCAATATACCTTTTTCTCTGGACCAGAAAAAGAAGTGAAATACATTTCCATTCCGGGTAAATAATATCATCTGCGAGACCCTAGACTCTAACAGACATAATTGCAATCCGTATTTGAATATGCCAGAACCACTCTAGCATGGCACAAATCCTCTTGTATCATTCTCCTCGCGACAAATGCAGGGAGAACGAATAAAGCAGAGGCGTCCTCCATCAAAACCACCACCTCGCTAACACAGCGAGCCTGTATCCTTTGATAAATTACAGGAATCCGTAATAAAACACACCCAGTGTGTCTAATTATAGTCCCTTTTGATGTAATCGCCTCTGTAGTTTCTAGGAGAACGACGGGATGAGATAATAACGCATATGTGTCTGGAAGTTGTTCGACTAGGGGACAGCGATATGATATTCCGTAGACTGGGATTATTATTACACTTCCAGAAAGGGACATTGCTTGGCAAGTCCATCAAGAAAAACAGAAATACAACAAAAACCCACGCATCTGTCCATCTGTGAAATAATAAACGTTTTCATTTGTTTCAATCGACCATTACTTTCATTAATGTTTCTAGTTTTTTTTTTAGAAGAAAAAGGGCGGAGTTCAACTTATTTAGAGGTTGAACTTCCAGACAACCCTGACAGTACTGCAATGGATAACAAGGCAAAGAGGATTGTCAAAAGCATTTGATTGTCGTTGAAACCTTCCGAAAATGAATATTATAAATGAGAAAATTATTTATTTTCATTGCAGTGAAAAAATATGTAACATAAGCAAACAAAAGATACTCACTTCACTGAATGATTTTCACTAAACTGGGTTTACAAAACCGCGACACTTTTTCAGGTGGAGATGGTACTTACTCAACAATCACGATGTATCGTGTTACATAATCAAGGCAGGTAGTAGTTGGTATATAAATATGATTGGAAATATTAAGGATATTGAGGATAATGCAATAGGTAATAGGACGAGACTAAATAGAATGGGGATTGAATTCATTACTTGTGTAATCTTGAAACAAATTCGACAAAGGGGAATTGTTAAACTTGATCTGGTTATTAAGCATATATGGCGAATTTTTGCATTAATTGATTTTTAAACTTCCAAGAAGGCCGAGTTACTTTTCCTTATGTAATACATCTAAATCTTCTACAAAACAATGTTTTTCAGTCAAGAGGTGAGAAGCAAAAATTGAATTTGCTATTTTATCGACGATACAGTTTCTATGTTCTGTTAATCGATTTCCAATTGTTCTGCCTGTTTGGCCTATGTAAAAATTCGGAGAAGAGCCACGAGTTGATTTGTTTAATCCAGATTCATCAGATTTTTCAATTTTCTCTTTATTGTTCTCAATAAATTCACTTAAGTTTTGATCTATATTGATATTGTTTTCAAGTAAAAAAGCAGTTTTTTTTGTGGGCTGGCCTAAATATGTGATAGCGTAAAGTGGAGCTCTATGAATGTGGCATAACAAATAAGAAAATTTGGGTCTTTCGGGCAAATAATTTATTTTTCGCAGAGCGCTTTTTGTTTAAATATAAAAGAAAACTGGCACAGATCTTTCATTCCCCTACATAGACGTTCGAAAAGTTAGGTTAGAAAACTAAAATCTGAAGCTGTCAGACTGCTCTGTTTGACTTTCACGGAACAAAACAAATTGACGGTTCTTCTTCTGCATTTTTTCTGTTTGTTTGAGTCCAACCTGGCGCTACCTTCTGTGTTAAGTAAGAACTTGTTTCATTTCAAATTTTATCACTTTTAACTTGGATATATCTACTATTTCAATCTGTTTTAACCAGACTACGGCAAAGCAAGAAGGAGGGTTATGATTTTGACAGGTATGTATGTGGGTATATGAGTATGTGGGTATGTATGTATGTATGTATGTTCATCTGTTTTCTCATAACTTCAAAACTACTTATCATAATTTGACAAATGAGAAATCGTTGGAAGCGTCTTGATCGTCCACTGGTTATAGACGTCACATTAAATTGGATATGGCGCCCTCTAGAGGATATAGAGTCACGGAATGAAATGAAAAAAAATCGATGATGCCATGGTGGGTATCAAATGAAAGGGCTTAATTAGCACATGCCAGATTCTTGGCAACAAATGGGAGAAAAGTTTATTAAAAATTTCTCAGAAAATTTCATTTGTTCTGAAAGTTTTCACTCCTGCTCAAACTCAAATTGCACCATCCAAATTTCATTTATCTCTATTCGTATACGAGGGAGGTGGAATAATTTGAAAGCAGCTTAAGCGTAAAGTACCTTTATTTTTCAAAATACACCTTGAGTATCTTTGAATAAATGACTAACAATTTGAAGAATATTCTGAATTCAGAATTACAGCCTCCTATTCCAAAAACAAGTTTTTACTGATTTTTCCAATTTTTTTATTTCCACCCCATGTATTATGAGAATTTGTGATGTCATAGAACACTTATCATTAAATATAACCTGAATGACCATATGAAGTTGAGTTCCGTCAACTAGAAAATTGCATCAATCGAACTTGGTGCCGAAAAAATCTCATTTCTTGTTGCCATTGCGAAAAAAAAGGATATTTCTCATAATTAAGGTATAACTAATGACATCTGCTGTTCAAAATCAATTGAAAGCAATCGAACTGTATTGCAACCAACGTCAAAAGACAGGTCGTACCAATGAATGGAAGTACTCTAGAGTGAACAGGAATCTGGTATAAATCGCAAAGTTGTCTTTGGAAAACAATGGTCAAATAGTAAATAGTTTGATCTTGACATTTGATTTTTGGGTTGTTATGATGGCTACACGCTTGAATCTCCAAGAAAAAAGTGAGATTGTTTCAATACATGGCGACAACTATCGAACTTGTCGCGAAACTTCAGATATATTCAATGAGAGGCATCCGGGTAGGAATGTCCATTATGCAACGGTAACAAAAATTGTAAAAAAGTTCAAGGAGACTAGATCAGTTGGCAACGAACATAAAGTAACACACCAAAGAAATGTCAATGTAGATGAAGAAGCTGAACTGGATATTGTTGTATCTGTTGTGGAGAATTCAAGACTTTCGTTATCTGAAAGGCAGAATAATATTGGCAATTCCAAACTGCCAATCAGGAGAGTCTTGAAAAGGATTAAATTCAGACCATACAAACCAAAATTCATTTATACACTCAAAGAAAAAGACTTCGGTACACGTTTGGATTTTGCTTTCTGGTTTCATGTCGAAGTTGAAGAAGATAACCATTTCTCCAGAAAAAATGTGTACACCGAACCTACTTTCACATCCAATGGTACGGTAAGCTCTCAAAATTGTAGATGGTGGGCAGATGGAAATCCAAATTCCAGAATCAAATGTAAGGATCAATATAGCTCTAAAATAAATGTCTGCTGTGGAATTTCAAATCATAAAATTGTGGGCCCAGTGTTTTTCCAGCAAAATTTGAATGCACAGAAGTGTTTGGAAATGTTACAAACATTTTTATTGGATTACCTTGACAACCTTCCGCTACGTGTTAGAGCCAACAACCAAGATGGTGCATCTGTCCACCCGACTTTAGAGGTGAGAGCGTGGCTGAATAGGGAATTCCCAAATAAGTGGATAGGGCGGTACTCAAACGATCCGTGGCCTGCCAGATCTCCAGACCTAACTCCCATGGATTTTTTCTGCGGGGATACCTCAAAACGAAGGTATACAGACAACGGCTTTTTAGAGATATTCAACATTTGGAGGATACAATAAGAAATTGTTTTCTGATGATCACCCTGGAAATGCTCATAAATGTACACAAGGAAATTCATAGAAGAATCATGAGGTGCATTCAAAATGAAGGACGACACATAGAGTAATACAATAGGAATTCCGTATTACATTATATTTCATATTGAGTTTGCTTTCTGGATACCTTCATTAGAAGTGAATTGAGAATAAAGTTGTTCTGAGTTGCTTTTCGATGTTCACAGATCATTTATGTCCTACGACCTGTCTTTTGGTTGGTTGCAACACAGTTCGATTGCTTTCAATTGATTTTGAACTGCAGAGGTCATTTGTTTATACCTTGATTATGAAAAATATCTTTTTTTTCTCAATGGCAACAAGAAATAAGATTTGGTAGGCACCAAGTTCGATCAATGCAATTTTCAAGTCGAAAGTTGGACGGAACTTAACTTCATATGGTCATTCTGGTAATATTTAATGATGAGTGTTCTCTGACATTACAAATTCTCATAATGGTGAATAAAAAAATTGGAAAAATCTGTGAAAACTTGTTTTTGGAATTGGAAAGGACGCGGTAATTCTTGATTTAGAATATTCTTCAAATTGTTAGTCATCTATCTGAGTAAACTTTGAGTGTGTTTTGAAAAATAAAAGTACTTTACTCCTAAGCTACTTTCAAATTATTTCACCTTCCCCGTATACGAAATGAAGATGAATAAAATTTGGATAGTGCAATTTGAGTTCGAGCAGAAGTAAAAACTTTTATGGAAAATAATAGTTTAAAAAAACTAAAAAACACGCTTTTATAGAAAACCAGACTAAAAAAATAGAAAATAAGAAAAAAATAATTTTATTTAAAAAAATCGTGGGGTGCATGGTATCGCCTTGGCCAACAATAACCTGTGATCGAGACATTTCTTACTTTACTGCCCTAGGTGTGTAATGTACTATATAATTATTGATACCATGCACCCCACGCTTTTTTTTAAATAAAATATTTTTTTTCCTTATTTTCTATTTTTTTAGTCCGGTTTTCTATAAAAGCGTGTTTCTTAGTTTTTTTAAACTATTATTTATTTCCTCCTTTTTGGTTGGTTTGGTTGGTTTATTTATACAAGCGTGTTTTTTTAGTTTTTTTTTAAACTATTATTTTTATTATTTTTTTGCAAATAAAAAAATGGAATAATCTTATCAAATTAGGTGATCATAATCTCCGACCCCAAAAACCCCCACATACCAATTTTGAATAGAATCAGACCATAATCACAAAACACGGCGTTCATTTTAAAGCCGCCATCTTGAATTTTTCAATTTTTACAGAAGAATCATAATATTCGACCCCAAAAACAACCACATACCAATTTTGAATAGAATCAGACCATAATCACAAAACTCGGCTGCCATTTTGAAGCCGTCATCTTGAATTTTTCAATTCTCACAAAAGAATCATAATATTCGGCCCCGAAAACCCCCACATATCAATTTTAAATAGAATCAGACCATAATCACAAAACTCGTCCACCATTTTGGAGCCGCCATCTCGAATTTTTCAATTTTGACAAAAAAATCATAATCTCCGACTTCGAGAACTTTCAGATATCAATTTTGAAGCGGATCAGACCATAATCACAGAACTCGTACGCCATATTGGAGCCGCCATTTTTTTTTTTTCTACACAAAAATTTCTCAATGCATTGTCACCGGAATTGTGTACACCTGCCAAATTTCAAATCATTCGAACGTCTAGAAGTGGGTCAAAATCGCGCCCAAAGGAGTCGGTTTCAAACAAACAAACAAACAAACAAACATACAAGTGAAGCTAATATAAAGCGTGTAATAAAATTGGCTGAAAAATTTCAAATAAACTTTTTTTCCATTTGTTGCAAAAAATCTGCCGGACACTGTATATTGTGAGCTTTGGTCGCGGCTTTGTTTGCATTCACCCGATAATTGGGAATAAATTCTGAAATTTTGCCTCAGATGTGAGCCAAACATATTTTTTCTCCAAACCCACCCAAACTTGACGAGTAAGTGTTACTTGAAGATTTCAAACAAAAAATTTCACAAGAAAAATACCAAAAGTTGATCTTCTAAGTCGAAAGCGCTCTGCGAAAAATAAATTATTTGCACGGAATACACAAATATTTTTATTGTTCAAATTTGTAATAACTTCGAAATTATTTCCATAAAGTTCTCTTGAAAAAATTATATCTATTAGGTTTGAACAATAACCGTTATTGATGGAATTTATTTAAATATGTTTACATCTTTATTAAACTTTGCTTCGGAAAGGAGAATATTGATCACTCTATGACTAATAGAGGCGGCTAATTTATGTTGGAATGGTTGTGTTGAAGTATTGTGTGTATTACGATATGTGTACAGGAAGGTTTATGGAAAACCGAAAAGTTATGTTTATCACTGATTCTTGTTATAGTTAGGTCTAAAAAGTTTCTAGAATTATCTGTTTCCATTTGTTCTGTGAATTTAGTTAAAGGGTGAATTTAAAAAAAAAAAACTTAAAATTGTTTTTAACCGCCAACTTAGTTGCAAAGCATCCCTCGAAAGTCAGAGACTTGTGACTAGCTTTTTAAGTGTCATCCGAAGCACTACTCGGCTGGTAACCGTGGACAGTCCGAAGGATTGATATCTAGGTTCCAAGAATGTTCGGTTGGTCACCTATCTCCTCCCGCTCAACGAAACTACATAAATAAATTTTTATTTCAGTAGCCGGGCCAAGAATCGAACCTGGACCATCTGGGCATCAGCCAGCGCCTCTACGCTCACCAGCTCAGTTGTATCGATGAAGTCGAAGAACATTTCCAATTGTCTTCCAGTTTTCCTCAAAGCACACTTAAATGTCATCTTCATACCTGTACCACCACAAGAAATTTTTGATTGGAGGATAATTGTGAATTCTTTTCTCCAAGTTGTCCATGAATATTTCGACTGAAAAAGGACTCGAGGTATTACCCATTACTAAACTTCTATCGGAAAAATAGAAATTATTGTGGAATTGAAAATAATTTTGAATTGGACAATACTATGTCTCCCGAATACCGAATTTCGATTATATACGAGTAGAAAGAGCTCATCCAATATGATAGAATATTAGAATATTTTGAACAAAAATCATTTCAGCGAAAAAAGTGGTTATCAGCTTCATCCATCTTTCTTAACTACAAATCTGGTAGGAAAATTAAGGACTAACAACGGAGGCACTGACATCACTGTAATATTGTTGAACATTCAATGTGCAAGAAACAAAGTTGCTGAATTTTGTTAACTGCTATTTAACAATGGATATCCAGAAGACATAGTATGTCGTTTCATGATCATTGAAAGACTTAACCATGGAAAATCACTACCAGAATTATAAAGGGATTTTACAAATCCGTGTGGATTCGGATTGATATATCATAAAGAGGAGAAGTCCGTCGAATAATTATATGAGAAATACTCAACGGTGTTTCTCATTGAAAAGATAAACAAAATGAATCGCAGCCAAACAAGGAGACAAAATTACTCTCAGAATCTATACAATGATATATTGTGGAAGGATCCTTTCTGAAAATTCCACTCAAGAAATGAAAGAAATTTTCGTAAGACGATATTGCAATAACAATTAATATATGTTTCTCTAGAGAAAAAATTCGGTTATATTCAAAAAACACCACAATTATTCCACTTAATGAAGTGCATGACTTTCCTGCCATTTTGGTTGAAGAAATTCAACAATTGAGTTACAATCAGTTTGGTTTGAATGCCACAAAAAGTACACAATACGCTATTTTTTCCCTAGCGGAGATACTTCACCCCAATCCAAATGATTGAGAGCCAGCTACAGCAGTATTTTGTGACTAATATTGGGATTCTGTCTGCGTAAATCATGGAATAAAGCTGAATTAGTTTGAAATATATGGATTAAAGTGTACTTTATCTTCACGATTTATATAATATAGCTGGTGCCCCCGACTTCGTCCGCGTAGAATTTGTATTTTTCTTGGTTTTCTTTATGTGATTCCATCTAGCTTCGAACATTAATAGCTGGTGCCCGCGACTTCTTCCGCGTGGAAGTTGTATTTTTCCTGGTTTTCTTCATATGATTCCATCTATTTTCGAACATGAGTTTGTCACTCAGATTTATTGATTCAAAAATGACGGTTTTTCATATAAATTTTCATCACCATTTACACCACCTTAGGAGTTGAATTTACAAAAATCCTTCCTTAGTGCTCACCTACAGTGTCAAAGGAACCCGCATGCAAATGGTCGTCAATATGAATTCAGAGAATTTTGTTTAACGTTTAAGTTTCACATCTCTCAGTTATGGGGCATACTTTATTCTTGTTATAATATATGTCAATTATTCGACTTATCCATATATCCAGGATGAATTTGGTTTGTTCTCGGTTGAAACCGCAATCAATAACCGATGTTCCAAGAAAACTTTTAGTCATACCCCAAAATGTTTATTACCCTTTCAAATAGGGGTGGTACATTTTCGGACCCATAAAGATCCATCAGATCAACTTCGATTGTATTGATTTCTTCAACTCCCTTTTTTCCAATGAATAAAATGTTCCTATATCCTAATTTCAAACCCTGATTCACCAACTTCATAAAATGCCACCTGTTGAGTTTGGTTATCACCTGTTGAATTTGGAATTTGCTTCCTTCTTAGCTAGATGTCACCTCCATTTTAATAATATCGCTATCTACCTTTGTTTTATATGCTCCCTTTCAAAATTCACGTTTAGATGAAAGGCATTGTATATTTAATCATAATAAATCATCTTGTCGATTCTTATCAAATGTTCTTTCGTCAATCATACAGTTGATCTCCGAGAGGTCGGATTGTGTTTTGATTAAACGGCCCACATACGATGCAATTTGTACAAATAATACAATCTTGGTTGGTCCAACCGTTTGAACGACAATTGCAACGTGTGTGGCGTTCTCATTCAATGAATCGTACAACGCGGTCGAGTCGTATGAAAGTTTAGCATGTTTAAGAATCTGTCGTCAGTTTTGGATAGAGTTTATCGAAATTTATAGAGAGCAATCTTGTTCGTGGAATGTTACATCTAACAAGTACTCGAATAAACATCGTTACGCAAGTTACGAAATTTTATTGAAAACAATCAAAGAAATTAACCCAGCAGCAACGATAGAGCTTCTAAAAAAGAAAATCAATAATATGAGTACAACGCGACAACTACAGCAGCTATTTCCTTTTTAAAAACAGTCGGTGCCATGGTGAACAATCAAAATATACAAGAGTAGTTGTACAACCGATCTCTTGAAATCTTTTCACGCCTGTGGGCAAAACTCTCTACGATCTGTCTGTACGATTTATAGTGCAACAGATGGTACGATCGGTATTACAACAAAATGCATCGTCTGTGGGCCCAAGACATTATCCGACATATCTTTGTTTTCTATTGTTTTTATAATTGTTTTTATTTTAAATAACATGAACGGATTTGAACGGTACTCAAATATTTTTAACCTTTTTACAAGCTTTTATTTAACTTGCTTCGTTCGTATGTCATTTGTTCTGTCATTCTTTCCGGTTCAAATTTTGTAATCCATTTTTGGAGCACTTGCCGACATTCGATTGAGCTGACATTCGGCAGGTGTTCATAGTTCCGGTGACCATGCATTATTAAATTATTAGAGAAAAACAGAATGGCAGCTCCAAAATTGGTATGTGAGGGTTTTCGGATCCGCAGATTGTGAATTTTCTGCCAAAATTCAGAAATTCAAGATGGCAGCCCCAAGATGGCGGACAGTTTTGTGATTATGGTCCGATTCGATTAAAAATTCGAATAGGGAGGTTTTCAGGATTGAAAATTATGATTTATTTTCAAAATTGATAAAATCATAATGGCGGCTACAAGATGGCCGATGATATCTGTGTTTATGGTCCGATTCTATTCAAAATTGGTATGTGCGGGTTTTCGGGTTTGGAGATTATTGATTTTCAGTTAAAATTCATAAATTGAAGATGGCAACTCCAAGATGGCGTATGAGTTAATCTTTAGATGGGCTCCTCATTGAATGACTAGATAGCTCAGAACTCACAGAAAAAAAAGCCTCATAGTGAAGTAGCTTCAACAAAAATGCATAGATTGAGGCGTACTTAAGTACTAAAAAACTCAAAATAAAGTAATTAATAAAAAAACTTTTTAAAGACAAGCTTTCATTCAAATGCACTAAAAAGTAAAAAATTATTGTTTTGGATGTGTGACGTAGATTATTCCGTGAGTTATAGATTCAAAAGCTTGTCGCTTTTATATTCGAACTGAAAACTTTGAGCGACAAGCTTTTGAATCTATAACTAACAGACGTCACGCATCCAAAACAATTATTTTTGACTTTTCAGTGCTTTTGAATAAAACCTTATCTTAAAAAGTGTTTCTATTAATAATTTTTAACTATGTTATTCCAAACCCCATGTGAGTAAGAAACTTTTATTTGGATAAAAATGATTTATTTAGAATTTTTATATAGGAATCCATACATTGACGTAACCTTTTCAGAATACTACTTTTCCTTTTTGGCTGATGATGGACCTCCATGGTTCCGAAACATGTACCACCCTTATTTAAGAGGGTGATAAACATTGTGGGTATGACTGAGAGTTTTCTTGGAACATTCCATTCCACTCCACTTCGAGATACGACGGATTTTTTTCACAAATAGCCGATTTGTGTGAATATGAATAAGGTGGAAGAGTGATGTGATGCAAAAACTGGGGTTTGTTGAACATTAGGAAAGAGGCTGTGTGCAGGAAAATAGACAGTTGAATCATTGTTGATAGCTCCGAAAATACTTCTTTGTATAAAGGGCAACCATAAGAGATGAAGAAGTGGAAATCAATGGAAAAAGTTATACATGCGAATTTTGGAAGCCAGTGGAATGGTTCATGTTTTCCGATCAAAGAATTAGATGTTTTCATTGTGGCGTATTTTATAATGATACTGAAACGATTCGCAAGGGAAATGACGGTAAGCCATTTTCAACAGGATTAGTGGGACATTCATCAAATTCGAATATTCTAGATGATACAGGATTTTATTAATTCGGTGTATCACTCGAGGTTAATGGAAATTTTATCACGAAAATTCGGCTCAGTAGTCGGCATTGTAGTCAGTTGAAGCTCAAAATAATTTGGACTAAAATGTTTTTTTCTGTTAATACGTTCGAATAATATTCTGAAAAGTTTTGCAGCCTAGCGGGCCGGGAAGTTCGAAAACTGTTTTTGAAGTTTTTGACCTTGATTCCGGAAATAAGCCACTTTATGGTTAAATAAAAAATATTTTCGGCAAAAGCGACTATTTTCAAGTGAAAAAGTTATTTTCCCAACTGCCATAGTTTCACGGGAAAAAAAATCTTGTAAAAAAGCTGTCATTTGAACATTTGGGAAAATTTTTTCTAGTGGCTTGAAAATAGGTTGGACATATTTATTTTTAATATTTTTTTTGGGAATAAAAGTATTTAGGTGAAAATGAGTGGAAAGCAATCATTTTCATGATTTTCTATTCTTCAAGTGAGCATAAAAAGTAAGCATGAGTAAGTCGAAAAACTTATTTTTAATGCAGCTTCTATACTAATTACACACAAAAAATTTAAAAAAATTGCACCTTAGTTAAATGATACCGAATTCATTTTATGTCTACCCCCTCATAACAATGATAAATTCAACGTATTTTTATCACGTCAAGTTTTTTGAATATACCCACAATAAGTTTTGAAGCAATGTTGTTTTGCTCGTTTGTTCGTGATATCTACTGTCATTCGTTATAGTCATATTTGAATAATTGCTAGGCGTTCTATTTGTTTCGAAATGTCTTTAAGACGGTGTTAATTGAATCCAAACAACGTTTGCTATGTTTGTGGTAAAATTATCCTGAGTAAGACTAAGAGACGAATCACAGAAGCAGTAAATGGAGGCTTGTCTTTAAAAAGGTTTTTTTATTAACTATTTTTACGTATGTTTTTTAAATATTTTTTGGTTTTTTATAACGTCAACCCATTTTTCGAATTTCAGAGTATCAAAGTTACGCACTTCTCCAAACCTGGTACAGAAAAGTCACCCTCGTCCAAACCATTTTGAGGTGATGTTTCTATTAAGTGACCTATAATGAATGATTCAATCTTTTGGTCCAAGAATTCACATTTCGTCGAAAAAAAAAATGGGATCAAGTTTGATTTGAGCATCGGGAGAAATACTCAGCTGAAATAATTTTGATGAGATATTTCGATCCCAAGTATCGGGTTCAACAATATTTCCTTCATATAACCCTTCACCCGAAAGTACTCGGAGAAACCTCTTCCTTTCATATATGCTCACTAAGTGTTTCAAATCCAAACCTCCTAGACAAATAGATTTAAAAGCATCCAGCCGGAAGCATAACAAGGAGTAAAGCGTTCCCTGTCTAGGTCTGAATGGCTCAAAGGATCATTCTCGTCTGGCAAACGACGATGCTGAATTCGCCAGAGGGATGTTCGAATGCGATTGTTTGATCGTCGATTGTTGTTCTTGGGAACTTATGCATGTTTGCTATTGAATTCACGGATTTTAGTGACAATGATATATCAGATGCAACGATAATTTCTATATGGAAATTTCCAGAATTGGACGCAAAAATTAAAGAAAATGTTATCACGGGTATGATATAACTAGTGCTCTGATTATCATCGGTGATAAACGAGTTAAAACCGTTGAAAACAGAACGACTGCGCAGCAGGAGTTCATTGCACGAGTTAGTTTTGGTGAGAGAATATAATAAAATTATTCCCGACAATATATCCCCGACAAAATATCTACAAATTATCTCTGGACAAAATATCCTCGGACAAAATATGCCCATGATAAAAATCCCCATATAAATTGACGTAAATTTATCCATGATAAAAAATCCCCGTATAATTTGGCGTCAACAATTGAATGATATTTTGATAAAGGGAGGTAAGTGCCTTTGGGCAAATACACTTTTTGTCTAAAATTGGGGTCCAAGTGCCAGCGGTAATCCGTATCTATAAAGAGCTGAGTGCCAATTCCGTCCCTAGAAGTTCCGACCTTTCTCAAAGAACGCGCTATTGTATGAGCGGTGGGTTTGAAGTCTATTGGAGCTGAGTGCCAGTCTGGTCAGTTGTCATATTGCTATTGTCACAATAATATCCCAGGACATTGATAATAGACGAGATACTTCATGACAATCGATAGCTCGTTCCTTGGTAAAGCCCAAAACCGAACGAGTTGAGAAATTTGTCATAAAATTATGAGGCATTTGTCAATGTCCGAGGGATATTCGGCGGAAATTTTTTTGGACAAAAAAATTTAACTCAACACAATGAAACCTTTATTTATTTATTAAAAGTACAGTTAGTGAAAGTACAATTATTAAAATTTAACTTAACATTAGATTCGTTGCTGTTCTTACTATAGAAGATCTATTACCACGCATAATATTTATGATCTTGTTGTGGTTTTTGATCGAGATTTAGTAGGTTTATAGAATTTTGATTGCTATGACCGGTAATTTTCAGCAATTATTGTTCTTCTACACCACTTTTCTGCCAATTCGCTAACAGCAGTAGATCTATTTCGAGTGATTTGTTATCTTTTTGTCCTTAACATTCAAGTCAATTGCCTCAGCAGCAGATTAAGTCCATCCATTTGTTGTATTTCTTCCAACAGGTACATTATTGTACCATTTGTCAGTTTCATTTTTCCAGTGTCGATTTGGTTTTAAGAACAGTCGTGGTGAGGTAATATTGTCGCCTCGTTTTGATATCAGTTTATGAAAAAGACGTACAGGGCAGATTTGTCTTGTACTATTGGAAACCAACCATTTACTACTTGTACAGCTTTTAGAACCACCTTGGCACGTTTTACTGAACACCGGATTGTATTCATTGCGATTTGTTGGAGAGTCATCGTTATTTTTCTCGATTTGAAAAAAATCCACCAGACAAACAACTGCCTCTCCTCCTCGCCACGCTAATTCTACAGCAGCAATATGGTGAAATATACGCATAAGACCTTCAGGAGTATTTCCATCCCATAGCAATATTATTCTGTTAACTTCAGAGAAATTTAACGGAACTAAACTGGACTTTCGTTTACATGGATCTGCTTGTAGTTTCTTCCTGATTGCATCACGGGCATCTCGGGCTGGTTTAAATACTATATTGTTAAAC
The DNA here is from genome assembly GCA_018342105.1 of Gonioctena quinquepunctata. Taxonomy (NCBI): domain Eukaryota; kingdom Metazoa; phylum Arthropoda; class Insecta; order Coleoptera; family Chrysomelidae; genus Gonioctena; species Gonioctena quinquepunctata. The sequence goes on along the minus strand of JAFIRS010001249.1, from coordinate 281,330 downwards.
GGGTCAATCATAATATTATAGTCATTATGGTACTTTTCTTGCGAAAGTTTGCACGAAACGTTCCATATTATCTTCACCGTTGCTTCTTTAAATTCGATCCCGTCTTTGTTTCTCATATTGACCGCCCAATCTTTTAGTATCAACGCCAATTCTTCTAAGCTTCTTTGTTCATTTAATTCATATTCTCGTTCGCAGCAAAATTCCATAAATATTACCCAAATATATTTATGACTGTAGGTTGTATTTCTGGTAATTTTTTCTTTGATTAGCGCATTTATACTATGAACATTCGCATTGCCAAAACGTGACATTTTGAAATTTATTTGGGATGAAGTTGTCAAACTCAATCGTGTTGTCATAGTGATTGATAATTGCACTGAATGCAATTATCAGTGTAATGTTGACATGATTGGGTGGAATTGTTCCATATGACAGAAAATGACAAAATTTGAATGGTTGTTAGAACTGTCAAAACATTTTCAGGGTAATATTTTCATGATGGATACGTCTACGAAAGCTTTTCCTAGTTCAGTAAACGAAGAGTCTTTCAAACGTAAGCAAAGGAAATTACGCACAAGTGGCCAAGCATATCCAGTTGGCACAAAGAAAAAGGGATATGAGCAGTTACCAGCGAAAGATCCAGATGGTGTGAACGTAAGTGAAGGTTATGTTTAACGGTAATCGAGTTGTTGTTTTGAATGGTGGCTTTTGGCATGATTACTCTGTACAAAACGCCGCTTCACGTATACGACGTTAGAATTTAAGTTAGCCTGCTGACAGAAAGTTAACTTTGTTTTGTGTACGGTACACACTTTACATTGAATTAAATTGAGCGGGAATTTGCTGATATTCTGAGCGTCGTTTTTTTTGCAGGCAAGATGCAAGTGCAAAAATAGTTGTAGTCTGTTATCAGATTACCATAAGCTGAAGCTGTTTCGAAAAATACATAACCTAGATGCAGTGTCAAAAACACCAATTTGCTAGGCCTGCTGACGGTGTTGCCAGTAGAACGGGTACACCATGGACAGTATGCGACACCAGAGGCTGGCCGCCGACAGTGTGATGTCTGGGGATGTTTTGTGTTGGGGATGAAAACGCATGGAACCGATAAAATAGACGGCAAACTGACAGTCTACAATTTTCAGTTGTAATACCAAAACAGAGTGAGAATAAAGTGAAAATAATTCGACAGATTTTCGAAAACCTTTTGCCAGGCAATAGACACGAGAGCCCAACGGGCTCGAGCGGCTATTACCAAATGGCAACAAGTTTGAGAAATAAATCTGGAAAATTAATTTCTACTTAGCGAACTCTCGTGTGGTATTCTATAGATTATTTTTTGATGTTAGGATCCTAAACACATTTCCTCTCACGATGATCCAATGTAATAAACCGGTTTTGATTCATTTCTCACTTTCCATGCGAATTGATGACTGACGTCAAATTAAAAATATACGCTGACAGACTTTCGTTTGAGAATTTTTCTCATCGATAAAGTGTATAAAGTTTAATAAACTAACCTTAACTAGTATTCAATCATAACAGGATTACATTTCAACCCCTATATAAGGGCTGTTCGCCCCCGCCGTCTCAAATAATCTATTTGAACGAGGAAAGCATATAACTGAACTCAGGGAGATGAATGAATGCCACCAAATGAATTCTTCGGCGTTAGGCTCATTAACGGTTTATTAACAAATGAAGTTATAAAAAATTATTACCAAAAAATAAATAAATGAAGTTATACACGATTTTTACCAACAAAGTATCAAAAATGATTTCGGTATAAATCATTCTCTCACATTTGATCAATTACAACACTTTCTTTGGTTACTAATTACTGATTGATTATTAAAAGTGTAAATATCTCCTTTGAGTTTTTTTTTTCTAGTAGACATGGCTTACAAATTATTTGAATTTTAAAAAGTTATAAAAATAGAAAAATGTTATATTTATCAATGTATAACAACAAGTACATATGAAAGAAACATGTAATATTTTTTTTTAACGTTATTCATCATTTTCCTTCTCTGTCTGATCATACCAGTTATTTTCAGACAAGAAGTTCTGCTCTAGAAACATTTGTTATAGATTTACAGGGAACGGCTGGTTTACTGAGTGTTACGGTCCGTCTAGTCGTATTATGTCCAGTATCTGGGTACCTGCGCATAGCATTCCAAGCCACGTAGGGAAGAGCATAGCCATCATAAGAAGCCTGCATCCCCAATGAAATTGTAAAACTACCATTCAGCGTTCTCTATTATTCACCAAAATTAATTTCAGAGAAAAGTACATACAATACAACAAATAAACCAATTTGTAACCAAAAAAAGTGTTGTAATTTATCAAATGTGAGAGACTGAATCATACCAAAATAATTTTCGACACCAAAATAATTTTTGATAATTTCTTGGTAAAAATTGTTTTTCTACTCCCCCTACAGAAAATGACGACATTTGTACAACTCGCCAACTATGTAACTGTTTATTTAAGCACTGTGCGACATAAAACTGTACGATTTAACTTCATCGTTAACAGGGAGCATCTGTAAAGTAAATCGCACGACGTATAACCAATAAGGGAGAGAGCCTTCAGTAGTTGCCATGGAAACGAATAACAGGCCGCGTCGCCGATAACATTTTTACGTTTTATAATTGTGTCGCGATTTGTTACCAGATTTTGGATTTTCCAAGATCATAATGCACCAAGCAATGTGTTGGAATAAGTATTCCAAAACAAGTGGTAGAAAGTCTGGGCTTAGCGAATCTCAAACAATACACATGCCATTGCTTCAGGCGCTCTTCAGCTACAATTCTTGTAGATGCTGGTGGCGATATGCTAGCATTAAAGAAACACGGTGGTTGGCGGTCATCAGCAGTGGTGGAGATCTATGTAGATAATTCTACGAAAAACATGACTGCCAACTCATCAAACATGTGCCATTAATAATACTGCTACAATAAGAGAAAACAATAGTATTATTTTTGAAAATACAAAAAATCAGACAACCAACCCGCTCCCTCTTGTTTTTAATACCTGCACAGTTACAATTAATATTATTACAATCGAAAGTAAACTATACTAAGTATTATAGTAACTTATTATAGTTGAATTATCTTTGTAGTTATTTAATTGATTGATTAAAAATATTTTCACTTAATGGAATCCTAATTTTTGATGGGAATAAATGCGGTCATAGAAAAAGTATAGTACACAACTCGAGTTATAAGACAATTACGCACTTCTAGAATTACGCACTCGCCGCTTTGCGGCTCGCGCGTAACTTTTTCTAGTCGTGCGTAATATGCTTCTTACAACTCTTGTCATGTAATATACTATTATAACTCTATTTATTTTATTTTTTGGTAATAATTGATTATAACTTCACTCATCAACCGTTGACGAGCCTAACGCCGAAGAATTCATTTAGTGGCATTCATCCACTTCCCTGAGTTCATTTATGTGCTTTTCCTCGCTCAAATACATTATTTGAGCAGGCGGGGCGAACAGCCCTTATATGGGGGTTGAAATATAATCCTATTATCATTATCTACTAGTTGAGGTAAGTTTATTGAACTTTATACACCGAATTATCGATGAGAAAAATTTTCAAACGAAAAAGATTACCAGGAATAAACAGAGAAAATGGAGGAAATTCAAAGGAGTGGCAAGGTGTGAAAAATTGGGACAAAAAGTCTTCCCTATGAAAATTAAGTTTTATGGCCCCTGTAGAAGCTCAATGCAAAAATTTGGGAGCTCAAGATTGAACCAAAGTGCAGTTTTCGATTTTTCAACTTGTTTATTTGGTCAACCCTGAGGCCGGGCCCGACTAAAAAAGTCTTCCACTCGGATTTTCCCGATGTAAAGACCATAATATGGTGGAGAAACACAAAATGGTCGATTTTGGGGTCCAAAATAAGTTTTGGGTAGTGCGCTCCAACCAAATCGTCTTCCGCTTTGTCAGATGATCACTTGTCACTTTCTAAACAAAATTATCATAACGGAAGACATATACAAATCGTCGAAAAATTCGGTACACATTTTACCTTCGTACTGGAGTGGGCATTGCCCGATTTCAAAAATATTAATTTTTTGACGTCATCAAACGGAGTGGGCCATCGCGTCTCAGAATTCGCGGCTCTCTAACTACATATTTTCATGATCTGGGTCAGCACTCTCAGATGTGTATCTTACTCATTTTGTCTAAATGTTATTCAATTTCGAATATTATTCAACCTTGAATTGTTTGGGACAATGAATGTTGGATATAAAAGATTGTTGCTGGCACCATTGAGATGTTGGACGTTAGAAGTTGAAATGAATATTTTTGAAGAGAGTCCCATATTTACAAGAATGTAGTCTCAACTACTGAACTGCCATTCTGGCTGAGTGGTATAGATAGTTCTAGGTGTAGGTATAGTTATTGTTGTATATATTTATTTTGTTATTGAATGCTGTATGTTTGTTTTGTTGATGCTGACTTTCATGATCTGGTTATCTTAGAGCTACCAACCCCCTCAAGGCCCCTATGACCACACGGTTAAGATATTTGGTGGAGACAATCTCCCCAATATTCATTACAATATAACAAGTGAAATGATTATAATCGGTGATAGCAGAGAATTAAAACCGATGAAAATGGAACGACTCCGCAGCAGGAGTTTTATTTTCATCGGTTTTAACGAGTGGGAGATGGTGGTCCAGTATATGTTTGTGATAGTCCTGCCATTGATAAGGTGCATTGCATGAGTTAATCAAAGTGTTCTGAATAAATAATTGAACCCAGAATTGCCAGGAGCAAGACTCATGTATTCACCCGACGAAGCCCCTTTTACACGTTACGTAATAGGGGGAGTGCTGGTCGACTGCGTCAATTGGAATCAATGACCAAGAAACATGGAGGTAAAGAGAGAGTGCTATCACCGATGGATAATCATTACACGAGTTATATGTGGTGAGATAACATAATGAACATTAACAAATAAAATTAATTTTTAACGTCAAACTGACAGTCTAGAATTTTCATTGGAAACAATTGACGGGTTACATGCGGTAACATAATGGAAAATAATCGATTTGATAGCCTCTTATGACTCTGTTGTTTCATCATCTCCGTCAATCACATTAGGCGGAAATGTACCTTGTGACACGTGAATTATATTCTCAGTGGAATTTTGTGCATCTGTAGAATTATATTCGACCGTATTTCAGGATTCTGTGTTTTGAATTGTAGCTTCATGTCGCATAATTTAATAGTAGAGTTGCACAAAGTCCCATTGCAGACATAAATGACATAGCAATTTGTGCATTGAGATTGCAAAGTGATGCGTTGCCGCTTTGGAAAGAATTGCCGCGCGTTCTACAATCGCATATAATAGAAATGGAATGGAAGAAAATCAATGAGTACACTCAAAATACCATCACATATAAACCATTATGGAGAACTTCTGTATACATTTGATGAATTTTGAAACTTTAAAAAGCAATATCTTGGGAAAATGATTTCGATTTGATTTATACCTGCAGTTTGGTCAACAAGTTTTCTGTTACCGTATTTTGGAAAGGGTCGTTTACTGAATATATACTATCTTCCATAGTTTTTGAGTACACCATTTTGTTGACGTATTCTGGTGAATTATCCAGCGAGAAGAAGCCTTTGACTTCATGGGCGGATTATAGCATGCTGAAAGCCATTATAAACCTAGCGGCAAAATGTAGGCTTCCAGCAGAAGAAGTGAAGTTTTTTCTCAGAGACAAATTCACGAGTTTCCGATAAATTCAACTGAAGAATTTTTGAGGAATGAAGTAAGTTTCCAAAAAAATACACTCGAAGGAGATATTGAAAAACTACCAGATTTTCTGGTGGCTATGGAGACATTAACTTCGCGTTCCCTAGTTTATTTTTTTGTTGTTTCAGGTGGTGCTAATAATTGCTGTGTCGAGCGCATGCAGGAACCATAAGTTAGTGAGAATTAAAATTGACCACGTCAACGTTTTGGAAGGGAAGATTGCCATGAAAATTCCTCATACACAAACATACAAAAGTAGCTCGTTCATCACAAGGAGTTGTTGTTTTTCACATTTTTCCTGATTATGCTCAAGAATATAATATATAACAAATAGTCAATCAATTGGCAGTCATTCCATTTCAACATTTCCTACTTCTTTGAAGCTTCCAAGGGTAGAAACTTCTACAGGGCATGCTTCCAGACGTACGTCAGCAATGTTACTGTCTGACAAGGGGGCCGATATTTTCCGACTGAAACGACTGGGAGGATGAAAATCGAGTATAGTATATCCAATTTCAGTTGGATGAGGATGGTTGGATGAAACATAACACGATTTGCGCTTTGATCGAAAATGTCGACCATAGGTGGAGATTATTTTACTTCAAATGTAACTTTGCCTATTTTTGTTTAAATATTTTTTTTTTCGAAGTCTGATTGATGTGCCGAAAAAATCACAATGAAACTGAGTTTCCACTAATTTGTTGTTGGGATTTCTCATCAAATTAATCATTTTTTTTTCAGGCTTGGGACCAGCAGATGCTAAGCGATCTAAGATATAAAAGTATCAGGAAAGTGTATAATAAAAAATAATAATTACAAGCATCACTGTTTATTCCGTGTTCTGGAGAATAATAATAATGTATTTATTCAGCATCAATGCTACATAAAAATAACGAAAGTTTTTAAGGAAAACTAAACAAAATTAAATAAATTTAAATTGGGTTGGAATTATAAAAATGAAATGAAAGATGACAGACACGCTAACATTTATTTATCACATTTTCTCAAAGGCTTTTTGAACTGATTCAAATCATCACAGTTTTTAATAGTCACAGGTAGTTTATTAAGCTCAACTATTAATTTATATTATATAAATTAATCATATCACACAAAAATATCAGAAGAGTATTCATTCAGGATTACCCTCTCTCACTCTTTCCTTTGGTTTACTGCATTTACCTTCTCACTCCAATATATATATTATATAATCTATAATATGAACTTTTGCTACCCTTCTCCCCGCTACTCAATGATTTTTGTTTGATTCCTCAAACCGCACCTAAATAATTTTTTTATTTTTTATAGTCGTAAGTAATCATCCAATTTGAGAGAATTAGCACGATACAAGCATATTCTATGCTTAGGTGTAATTATCGATGATTTGTTGAATGTAAAATTGCACATAAAATGGTTATTATGTTATTGATTATTTGAATTGAATATACTTGAATAAATTTGATTTGACATCAAATAGTCTCAGAATCTAATTGTATAAAGTGTGAATGAGTAAATGAATGTTCAACTGACTCATTCTAATCCTCTCAGGCTAATAGAAGTGAATTAAAATAACTCTCCTAATGATTAGGAATTCAAACAGTGAATTTTTGTTCATCATTTATTCAACCTCGGCTTGATTATGCGACCAGACTCAATACCGACGCCGGTGAGCATACTTCCACCAGCCAGAAATTTTGCCGAATCCTCTGTTATTTCAGAGGCAGGGTACTTTAACGAGCTCAACATCCATGAAGTCGGGACCGCCATCTTAACGTCCCCTCCGGAGGACGGCATATCTATCGTCATATCTCGTGTATTGTATAACGCCTGCAGCTGCAAATATGCTACATGCTACAGTTATTCGGGAAATTTTGAACACGCATCTTCCTTGGCAGGTGGTCACCCAACCACATCGAAGAAACTTTTTTCTGAACTAAAATTTCATTTGTCACAGAAAATCGAATTATAGAAAGAATATTTCTCAAATCAATGTTTGGACTACTTTTTATTAGTTTCAAATATGAGAATATTTATTTTTCTTTTTGCATTAATTGTTACCCATGTTCATGTGAATCACTGAATTGGAATAAGTTCGGATTTATCGAAAAATGGTTTCGATAAACACTCCATGTAACATTTTTTCTTCTTCGTCACAATTGTCACTTCTGAACATCGAAAAAGAGTTTTCCGAACATTTGTTATATCTTCGAAAATGTACGATATATCATTCGTAAATCACATCGCGTTTCTCCAAAAGAAATGTGTCTAACTTTTTTCCATCTTTGCAAAGTGATATTGCTTCTAGAAAATGTGTTTCACATTTATTCCGGTCTTCCTGATGATCGTGGAAGCGTGAAATAGATTTTCGTCGACAAAAATGTATTGAAGACCTAGTGAATGCGATGCCTCTCTTGCGTCAATTTTACGAGTTATTTCTGGTGAGTACTCTCTTTTGGAAAATATTCTTCTTTGCCTTATTCCTAATTAAGACTGGAATAGAAAATCAAATAACTATCTGAATGAAAATGAAAATTTTCGATTTTAGATTTTTTCTTCTGAGTTAGGGTCCTTTCAGAATATCTATCAGATGTAGTTCAATGTCCAGCGTGGCTATAGCCGGGAAAATAGTTGTTTTCTGTTAGACATTCACAAAAACAAAAAATTTTTATCGTGGATTTTTCAATTCACAGAAAAATATTTCTATTCAATTTTCAATTGAGAATGTTTCCCTTTTCAACATGAATACCCCTCAAGAGGTTATCTTGAACGATGGAAGATAGTGACTACAGTTTATCTTTCAGTCGCAGATGATTCCACATCAGATTTTATGAACATCGTGTCTCAAACAAATCAATCTATCATACCCATGACAGGTTTTAATGTCAGAAAAACACTAATTTCAAAGTGTCTTTCCAAAAGAAATGTTTCTAACTTTTTTCCATCTTTGCAAAGTGATATTGCTTCCAGAAAATGTGTTTCCCATTTCTTCCGGTCTTCCTGATGATCGTGGAAGCGTGAAATAGATTTTCTTCTATAAAAATGTATTGAAGACCTAGTGAATGCGATGCCTCTCCTGCGTCAATGTTACGAATGATTTCTGGTGAGTACTCTTTTTTGAAAAACATTCTTCTTTGCTTCATTAATTCATTAATTCATTCATGTATATGAGTTCTTAATTAAGACTGGAATATAAAATCGAATAACTATCTGAATAAAAATGCTAATTTTCAATTTCATACTTTTTCTTTTGAGTTAGGGTCCTTTCAGAATATCTATCAGATGTAGTTAAATGTCCAGCGTGGATTTAGCCAAGAAAGTAGTTGTTTTCTGTTAGACATTCACAAAAAATTACTTCATTTTCATCGTGGATTTTTCAATTCACAGACAAATCTTTCTATTCAATATTCAATTGAGAATGTTTCCCTTTCCAACATATATATATATATATATATCCATATATATATATATATATATATATATATATAAGAAAATCTATCTGGTATTTTAAACCTAGGTGGCCCATTGAATAATGAATGATTCACTTTCATTGGTTGTTGTACAAATTTGAAACGATTTGCTTGAGCCAGAAAATTTATGTGGATAGTACTTTCGACTACTGCATAAAAAAATTCTTGCAGTTGTTTACAATACATGCCCAGACATTCAGCACACTACTGTTCTAATGATATATTATATTATCTATACCCCAAACCCGATGAAGAATAGTCTGTAGTGCTCTATCTTTGATATGAGCGGTCAGCGAAGTTATCGACTGGTTTTCGCGCGGGAATAGTTTTCACTCAATTTGGTCCACTATATACTTTATGCGGGGAATCATATTTATTTATTTTTCCCTTTTCCTTCATAATTCACCATTATGATATGAACGATTCCAAACGAACCCTATATTGTGAGTCAAAGATGCATTTATTCAACTGAGAATGGATATACTATACTGTTGCTGAGGGATACGTGACGTAATTTTTTTAAAACAAAAGTAAAACTGTCCCGATGCTATATTCTTCTTCAAAGACTGTTGAAACATTATAGTACAAGTTATGAGAATCAATATATCCTAAAATTCAGCAAGCATTTCATACATTTACATATTTCACTGTCAATAAATTACTCAATCAACTTGCTACAAGTTCAGTCTCAGGGGGTATGATATGGAATCACCCATCCGTCCTTCCCTAAGGTCTAATTACCGCCATCGAATAACGTTTTGGTTCTTGTTTTAACACCTTGGGGCTGGACTGAACTCCTCTGAACCGATTTCCACTTCATTAAACTGCGCTGGTCAGTAGAGAGCAACGATAGCTGTACAGATTCGCTGCCAGATGCGGAGATATATTAGATAAGTTGAGGGATAGATTACTAGCGGATGCATGCCGAAAGAATGTCAATATATGGTAGTTTGGGGTTGAATACGGGTGAACTAGTTGCACAACTATCATTCAGGGTGAATGAGATGTACGCGATTGTTCATAATCATCTAAGAATGAAGCAAATTATATCTCGACCAGTAGATCGTCAGATATTAGATATATTTGAGGATTGCAGGGTGTTGGACAAAAAAAACTAATCTACGTCTTCGCTAACGTTTCTCGAGTACATTTTGGCTCTTTCAGAGCTATAATATAAATAAAAGAAGTATTGTTAGTTCATGACTATATTGGAGCAATGCAAATTATAGTTCCGTACGTAAAGGGAGCCAACTTACCTTAGGCGTAATCAATCGTACAAAGTACTTCGTTGTTCGAGATATGCATTGTTGCAAGTCGTCGTTGAACATATGTCAATGGATCTATTGTTAAAAATCATAATGTAATATATAAAATGGTTTAAAAAAGCAATGTTCTGCCTTAAAATTGGCATTCAAGTGTGATTAAAACAATAAGGTGTGAAACATCGATTAAACAAAAAAAGATGGGAGTAAGGAAATGGTTTTTAACATTTACAAATGACTGGGTGGATCTGTATACTTCATATATTGAGTAAGGTTTATGTTCATCATCATCATCATCATCCTAGGATATGCGGCCTACCCAAAATACACAAAAATGGAGTACCCTTGAGACCAGTGGTGCCATGTACGAGGGCACCTCCATAAGCACTGGCTAAATATATAAATCAAATATTACACAGCTTATTTCCCAACTTCAAATACCACATTTCGAACTCTTTTCGAGCAGTAGAAAAGATGAAAAATATTGTGATACCCAGTGATTTCATATTGATCTCCTTAGATGTAGTTTTTGTCTTTCCCAACATCCCCAAAAATCTAGCTTTGGAAATCATAAATGAATTTTGGCCCAGTTTAGAAGTACTAAAAGATATTTCCTCGGATTCATTTCTCACCATCATCAATTATTCATTCGACTCTAGTTATTTCAAATTCAACGACATATTTCATCAACAACTTGACGGCACGGCAATGGGTAATCCAGCCTTCCCTAGCATAGCCAATTTAGTCATGAACTATTGCCTAGATGAAATCAATGACAAGCTTACATTCCAAATACCTTTTTTATTTTGCTACGTCGACGACATTCTAACAACTATCCCCAGAGACAAAAAAAAAGAAGTACTGAACTGTTTCAACAACTTCCACCCAAGAATTCAATTCGCCCTAGAACACGAAGGAAACAAGTGCAATTATTTTCCAGACACATTGATAATAAGGAATGAAGACGGTGGTTTATCCAACGACTGGTACATGAAACCTAGCAATCCTGGTAGAATTCTCAACTTTCTCTCGAACCATCCATTATCCCAAAAAACGTCCATCATTAAAGGTCTGAAACATAGGGCCTTATCCCTTAGTGATGATAGATTCCACGAATACAATCGCAAGAAAATTAAATGCATGTTACTTTAAAACCAATATCCCAGATCCTTGATAAATAAAATTTCATACAACCGCTCTAATTCTGATATCAATCCGGTTCCAGTGAAGGGTAACAATGAATATTTCATATTAATCGGAAAAAATTAACAAAAATCTACAAAATGATGAATCGTCGTTAAAACATACAACGACGACAATTAAAAAAAAATCTTTCTAGAGTGGAGGATGAGCTACCCAAAGAGTCACAGTCAAACGTTTTATACAAAATCGATTGCGTGAATTGTGATAGTACATATATTGGACAAACAAAACAATTATTGAAAACTAGAGTCAAACAACACACAATCTATATCTGCAAAACGCACCTCGGAACACCATAACCCAGTCATTATTTATCAATTGATTTCAACAACACAACAGTTTTAGACTACGAAGACAACAAACGTAGAACACCAATTCTAGATATTATATATATATATATATATATATATATATATATATATATATATATATATATATATAATATATATATATATAAAATAAAAATATATATATATATAAAAAAATATATATATATAATATATATATATATATAAAATAAATATATATATATATATATATATATATATATAATAAAAATATATATATATATATATAAATATATATATATATATATATATATATAAATATATATATATATATATATAAATAGTAACAGAAATGCAATCAATAGACGACCAGACATTGAATACCTCAGTGGGATTTACAACAATATTCTCAGTCACTTGAATATCACAGTATAACGAAAAAAAAATATTCCAAGATTGTGAAATCGGTCGATGATGAACATAAACCTTCCTCAATGTATAAAGTATACAGATCCACCCAGTCATTTGTAAATTTTGGTGTCATTTGATATTGTTATCCTCTTTTCCAGTGTCCCTCCTGATGACTAGTTAGGAATCTATTATTTAATTGTAGTGTGAGCTCCTTCCACTGTTTGAACTTGCGCCATCTATTGGACACCGTGTTAAAATAAAATTTCTTGAAATTCAACGATGAAATCTTCAACCAGCACTCTGGGCTGGTGATGGGCAGTTACCTCTCACCTCTTCTTGCTGAAATATTCCTCATAACTTACAATCACAACTCCTCAATTCAACGTTTTATGACAAAATGATATTCTTCTATAGATATGAAGACGATTGCGTCGTGCTTTTCAATGGAAACGCCTCTGAATTAAATTCACTACTCTCTTTCCTGAATCCTCTACATAATTCCATCAAGTTCAGTATGGGGATCGAGTCTCGTAATGGTCTGTCTTTTCTAGGTCTGATCGAAAAAAGCAATCAAAATTCTGAATTTTAGATCTACAGAGAACCCACCCACACGAATGTTATCCCTTTCTTCATCATTGGGATGAGATGCTGCCTCAGTACGCAGGTACTTACATGGAGATTTCCAAAAATATAATAAATATCATTATAATAAAATGAAACAAAATATTTGATACTGGAATCGTTTACTGACAATCTTTTCCTGTTTGTTTTCCTATTATCTCCCATACATCATCCTTCATCCGATGGTATTTGTCATCCTTGTGTTGGCAAATATATATTGCCTTGAAGTCCTTATTATGTTTACTGATATTCCGTCATCAATAATAAATGAATAACAAAACCTCGTCTGGTGTTTAGACTTGTCTCAGTAGCAGGCGCGCGCGGCGGGCCGCATTGCAGACGGGTCAAGACGCATCAGAGAAACTGCTTTCAGTAGAAAAGCAAATGAACATTGACAGGAGGCCAGAAAAGGCTAGAAAAGATCACATTTCCCTAACAACTAAGATTAAGAAAGAATACTATCGAAATAAAATATCCAAATCCGATAATAAATTGAAAGCATCATGGGATGTCGTTTCTGAACTAACCAATATGAAAAAGCAACCAAAAAATATAGTTATTGAAGAAAATGGTACACTAATTGAAAATCCCCAAGTCATCGCAACTGAGCTCAATAGATTCTTTTTGTAGTAGTAGTATATCGGGGAGTTCATTCTTTAATAATAACTAACTTTTGCACACCCTATATCCTCTTCCTTATACTGATCGAAAATTATTAAGCTTGTTAAATAGAAGAATGAAAAACAAAAAATCCTCTGGTCCTGACGAGGTCCCATTGTTTCTACTGGAGAGAATCCTACATACAATAATCAACCCCCTAACAAATCTAATTAACCTCTCCTTCTCTAAGGGTCACTTTCCTAAGATCATTAAAAAAGGTGAGTTTGTTCCGATACATAAAAAATATTATCCGAAGTTGATGAACAATTACAGGCCAGTAACTGTTTCGTAATCCCTTCCTAAGGTATTTGAATACGCCTTTCTGGATAGACTCATGAATCCTGAGTAAAAATCAACATGGATTTCGGACAAAAAAATCTACCACTACGGCTCTAGTATCATTGTTTTATTCAATAATTGATTCGATTGAGGCGGGCGAATCTCCTGCTACAATATTTTGCGATTTGAGCAGGGCATTCGACTGTGTCAATCACACCAAACTTCTGTCAACTCTCGAGAATTATGGTGTTAGAGGGGTCTCCTTGAATTGGATCTCTTTTTTCTTGAAAAATCGGGAACAATATGTTTCCTTACAGTATTGTTACGACGAAAGAACATCAAAGATTGACTCAGAGTCAGTTCCTATCATTATGGGTGTCGCACAAGGATCTATCTTGGGCCCCATTTTATTTATATTATACGTGAACCAAACCAAAACTGTTCTGGGAGAAATAAACCACACTGCCTATGCAGATGATTTCTCTTTGATTGTGTCAGCTTCTGACTCCCATTCCATGGTCGGGGAATATAGCAATTCAGTTGCCTCAGCATCCGAATATTTCAATAACAATGATCTATTTTTCAATGCCAATAAAACCCAAATTATTCAATTCCACCATCGCCAGAATATCATTCCTCGACTACAGTTTGATTTTAAAGATTACACCTTCGAAAACAGCCTATAAAATTTTTAGGTGTTCATTTCGATCAGTTTCTGGACTGGAAAGCTCACTGTAAACAACTAATTTCAAAATTGAACTCCTTGATATACCTCTTTGTGAATCTACGTTTTGTACTAGAAAAAGATCAATTGCTAAGTTTGTACCATGCTCAGGTGGACTCCACACTGAGGTACGGCGTTAGTCTCTGGGGCCTCTCTTCAATGTCTAAAAATGTGTTTATTGCACAGAAACGTATTGTTCGAAGTATGGCTAGGGTGGCAAACACGTTCTCATGTAGAGAAATATTTATCGAATACCATATTCTGCCATTGCCTTGTATTCTCATATATGAAATATGTGTATATGTATTCCAGAACAAAAACAATTCTTTACTGAATGCCAATATTCATAATTTGAACACAAGGAACCGAGAATTGTTACATGTTCCATACGCAAGATTCAAAATAACTTCCGACTCCCCAAACTATCTTGGCCCTGAAATGTTCAATCATTTACCAGATTTGATCGAAAATAGTAATAATATTCCTGTTTTCAAAAGTAGACTTAGATCCTTTTTACAAGAAAAATGTTTTTATAGTGTGGGAGAATTTTTCTCTTGATACTTTTGTCTTCATCAACTTGACTATTCCTATATAATTTTGTAAATTATCTTATGGAAAATAAATGATTATTATTATCATTATAATCTCGTCTGCGAAACCATACCTCATACATCGCTTGAAATTTCGCATCATCTTGTAGAAGTTGTTGGGCCGCAACAAATAGTCGACTATTAATATTCTTGGCAATCTAGGGATGTCGACAGTGCTTTTTTTCACGCAAACGCAAATAAATGTAACACGCTATAGTATCTTCTTCTGACGACGACATGATTTAACGACGGTAACAACGTTTCTGCAAGTTTCTATCGACAAGTGAGGAGATAGAGGCAACATCGCCAAGCTTTCGGTAAAGTAGTAAATACCGCATACAGATGGCCAAGTCAGGAAGCGCCGAACTCATATATATCTCACACCCTTTTCCTGTAGGGCCACGGCTGGCCAACAAATCTAAAGAACTATAGACTGTCCTTGAGGCAGGTTATGGATTTGTCATCCAATCAAGAAGACATTGAAAAACATGTTTGTCACCAGCAGTCTTGTTCTCAAAAACAACTGGGACTGGGACATTTCAGAATATTCCCTTTCATTCATTACCTACTCGACGTGATGCATGAATCACATGTTTACCGTCGATTTCATCAAATTACCTTCATAAACATGTTTACATTCTTTATACTTTCCCATTCATTACTGGGAGTGTTTGACTAGCGATTGAGTTGAGTTCACAATGAACACACGTACGTTATTCAGGCGTTTTATCGACAAAGTAAACGTTTTCGGTTGAAACGTTGAAATGAGTCGATTGAAAAACCTATTTTCGGGTGTAATATAACTAGTGCTATGATGATCATTGGTGATAGCAACGAGTTGAAACCGATGAAAATAGAAGTGCGCAGCAGATGTTTATTTCTTGAGGTTTTAAAGACTTTATAACCGAAGAATGATCATGGCACGAATTATTTTGGTGAGAGAATATAATGAACCTTATCAGATAAAATAAACATCTTAACGTCAAACTGACAGTATGTAAGTTTCATTAGAAACAGTTGACGGGTAACATGCGGTAATGCACCCAGACTCTACAGCAAAAAGCATAAATAATTTAAACTTATATAAAAAATAAATTATTAACTGGAATGCTAAAAATTGATGCTATGATTTTATATATATGTATATGTGTGTGTGTGTGTGTGTGTGTGTATAGGTGTAGGTGTATATGTGTGTGTATATATGTATACGTATATATACATGTATATGTGTGTGTATATAAATCTGCTTTAAATCTATCATATGTCCCGTTTGTCTTAACATAAAACCCCACTGTTAATTATATATTTACCCTACTAGTATATGAATGCGTTTACATATTGCATGTTTATGTGTATTTATATTATATTATTTATTTATTACGCTACATTACTTTTGTCATTACTAACACTACTTTATTATTATTATCTTTGTCATCATTACATCATCCATTATATGTCCCGTTTGTCTTAACATAAAACCCTACTGTTAATTATATATTCACCCTACTAGTATATGAATGCGTTTACATATTGCATGTTTATGTGTATTTATATTATATTATTTATTTATTACGCTACATTACTTTTGTTATAACTTACACTACTTATTATTATTATCATTGTCATCATTACATTATATTCTTACGAAACTACGTACAAGCGATAGTCCTTCGGAACTAAAGCTTCTGTGGTACCCCATGTTTATTTACTATAACCACCTTCATTATATAAACACTCTGGTTTCTTAGTGAATAAACTTATATTATTATTATTATTATAATAATTTCAATATCATCGATTAATACCTCTACTACTACTCTATTGTTTTATTATCTCTGCCAATCACATGAGTCGGAAATGTACCTTCGATTTGAATATTTGTTCAACTATTGAAACAATCTCCAATTCATTCTGAATAAAAATTTGTTTCAACACATATATAATAATAATTTGAATCAAACAACGGAAATAGATTAATTCAAATAGAATAATATTATATTGGTTGAACACGCGTCAAAATAATTTCATCAAACTCCCAATACCGAGCACCACAACAGTGAAAGACTCAATAATTTACAATGGTATTAAAATGTACAATCACTTTCCAATCAACAAGAGGAATATTATATGTATTAGACAATTCAGAAAAAATATAAAAAAATATTGATTTAGCAAGCATTTTACGACATTAAGATTATTTCACCACCACTCTATAGCTTTATATGTGCATGCGTTTTTATTTATATGTGTGTGTGCATGTATGTAAGTATAAAAGTGCATATATGTGTATGTCTAGGTCTGTATATAAATAACTCGTCTTCTATCTCAATCCCATTAGGAATACAGGGTGTAACATGAGTACGTTAAAGTATTCCTGAGACAATTTTGAGAAAAAAAGTCTGATAAACTTGTGTCTCTAAATGCTTCGTTTCGGAGATACAGGGTGTTGAAATTGTTTTTTTTTGTTCGCTTTTTAAAAATAACTTTTGCGAAAAATAAGTTATTTGCACGAAATTTGGTACCCGGGTTTTTTTTTTGACGTGAGAAATCATAATTTCGTATTAATTTGCATGTAATATCTAGAGGGCGCTGCGTACGCTGTCATTATTTATTTCAAATTGCCCTAACATTTTTGACAGTAAACTTTTGGTACTTTTTATGAAAATACCTTATTCCCACACCTTTTCCAAGTAAAAAAGGTACACTTCCTCAACAACGCTGGAGGTGATCGTTTCCGAGATATTTACAATTTTCAATATCGATGCATGTTACTTAGCTCCTAGGGCGCTAGGTGAAGGTGCTGAGAACATTACAAAAACTAAGTATGTGGTAGGTCTCGTCAAAATAAACTACTTTTTTCCCATGAAATGTTTATCGAAAAATAATCTGTTTTCGAGATACAGATTGTTGGAATTTTTCAAAGCATGGTTGGTTTTTGTCAAAAGTTATTTGCAACTGCAGTTATTTTCATCAAACTTTAAACACAACTTCTTTCAAACAGAGCATTATCAAACTGCTTAATCAATCCAAATTGAAAAAAAGTTGTCAGGTTTAATTATTCAATTAGAAAGTGCTACATTTCGGAGTTTGTAAAAAAACATTTCGGAGAAGTACTCTATGTTATTTATTGGGCAATTAAACATATAAATTAAACGGAACAACTATTACAACAACTGTTCAAAGTGACGACCCCCAACAGTAATACAAGCTACTGCTCTCCTCATCAAAGAATTCCGCACCCGTTGAAAAATGCCGGGAGTGTTTCTTATCGTTTCGCAGCAAGCTATGATGCGATCCTTTAACATTTCCTCGTTTTCAATGGGGCTAGCATAAACTAGTGATTTTAGGTGTCCCCAAAAGAAAAAATCGACGGGATTGATGTCCGGTGACCTCGGGGGCCAATGCAAAGTGCCTCCTCTTCCTATCCATCGTTGGGGATACGTCTAAGAAATTTCTTGCTATCAGACTAAAATGAGCAGGGGCTCCATCGTGCATAAACCAAGAGTGGTTTCGGAGACCAATGGGAACATCTTCCATAAGCTGGAGAAGCTTGTGTTCCAAAAAATTTTGGTAAGCATCTCCATTCAAACGTAAGGGGAGAAAATAGGGCCCAATCAAATAATCCCCAATTATGCCTACCCATACATTAAAAGAGAATCTGTCTTGGAAATGAGTTTGCGTTATCGCATGTGGGTTATCTTTCGCCCAGATGTGGTTGTTATGGAAGTTCATGATACCATTTCTCGAAAAATCAGCCTCATCTGTGGAGAGGATTTTCGATAAAATTTGGGGATGTTGTTCGACTTTTCTTTGAAGCCATTGAGCAAATTTGATACGTGGTTGGAAATCACGTAGGGTAAGTGCCTGGACACGCTGAATATGATGAGGATATAATTGCTGTTCCTTTAAAATTCTGTAAACGGTCATGTGACCCACATTTAAAGTTTGACTAATTTTTCTTGTACTTGTCTCTGGATGTTCACTAATTTCTTCGAGAACCGCCTCCTTCAATTCCACAGTTCTTGTAGTCCGTGGCCGTCCTACTGCAGAAATTCCTTCGAAGCTTCCAGATTCGGAAAGTCGCTGGAAAAGATTCGCAAATGTCACTGCACACGGAGTGACGCGTTGGGGATACCTTTCCTGATAGATGCGTCTGTCCTCGGTTGAATTTCCGTCAGCCAAGCCGTATGCAAAAACCATATCACCCATTTAAGCCATTTCGGGCATGGTACCAAAAAATCACTTTATAAACTCCGAACTGTGGATTTGTCAATGAATAGTTGAAAATGTGTCAGCGAAGTTCTATTCTCATTAACCGTTCGTTAACATATTTAATTAACTTAATTTGCAAGCGGAGAGTGACAAAAATTATTGAAATCAAATTTGGTATACTGATTATGCAGTTTGATAATGCTCGGTTTAGAAGAAGTCTGTCCGGGTATACTGCGTATGAAGTTTGATGAAAATAACTGAAATTGCAAAAAACTTATGACAAAACCAACCATGTTTTGAAAAATTTCAACAATCTGTATCTCGAAAATGAATCATTTTTCGATGAACATTTCATAGGAAAAAATTGTTTATTTTGACGAGAACTACCACATACCTAGTTTTTGTAATGTTCTCAGCAACCACTTAGCGCCCTAGGAGCTAAGTAGCATGCATCGATATAGAAAATTGTAAATATCTCCAAAACGATCACCTCCAGCGTTGTTGAGGTAGTGTACCTCTTTTACTTGGAAAAGGTGTGGAAATAAGGTTTTTTCATGAAAAGTACCAGAACTTCACTGTCAAAAATGTAAGGGGAATTTGAAACAAATAATGACAGCGTACGCACCACCCTCTAGATGTTACATGAAAATTAATACGAAATTATGATTTCCCACGTCAAAAAAACCCTGGGTACCAAATTTCGAGAAAATAACTTATTTTTTGCAAAGGTTATTTTAAAAAAGCGAAAAAAAAAATCAATTTCAACACCCTGTATCTCCAAAACGAAGCATTTCCGGACACAAATTTATATAGACTTTTTTTTTTGAAATTGTCTCAGGTAAACGTCATTCGAATATTTTAACGTACTTATGTTACACCCTGTATATATATTTTGTGATTTGGATACCCCTGTTTATCTGTTTCAGGGACTGTATTGTTTATTTACACGAATGACCCCTGAAATTTTATTTTGATGTATGTACCACAAGTTAGCTATATTAATTGTAACATTTTATATAATACTCTTTTACCCTAGTAACTGAGCTTTGTCTATGAGAATTATATTCTTCTGACAATAAAGTATATCTTGATTGATTGATATATGCGTTGGATGACGAAGCGTGCGCACAACTGACTCTGACTTAGATAATGTTACCGTAAAGCGAAGCCAACTGCCATATTTATCAATTCAGTGGATTAACAAAATGATGACCTACTCGTTGAATAAATATTTTGTTGAATTGACATCAATCAGTCATAAATACTTGTTTGAATAATATTTCTGTTAAAGCAATCAGCAAATTTTGTAGATTGGATTATTTGATACAACAAAATTATTAAATGGTTGAAATAACATTTCTGCCAGAACGAGTTATGAATAGAGTTCGTCTAATAAGATATTTGGTTCATGCAAATTTGTTTCAGTTGATTGAAACTTCGAATTTGATGCTAAACCAAGAAATAATTTCACTCATTTCGACATTATATTTCATGGTGCATATACGACACTTTAATTTGTTGGAATCAAGACATTTTATTTGATTCAACAATTTGTTTTTTTCTGTGTAATATGTTGTTTCCAATTATGTTGACTTGAATTCTGAATCGAAGGATATCGTGTCAAAAACTTCACAACTACTCTATTCATATTATTTATACCATTTTTTTTTATTATCGATGTGTGGAATTCATATAGGGCTCAACAAAATATCACCCTCTATATCTTTACTGAGTGATCAGATTTCAATGCAGGTTAATTTTTCCACGTATTCTATCGATCCACGCAGAACCCAATTTTCATAACCAACGTAAGCGATGAAGTTCTGTTTTTCAGACTGTAGAGGAGCTTTCAGTATGAAGGGATATACACCGCAAATAATATATGAGGGTAGTCTGAAAAGTTTCCGACCTGAACATGAAGATGGCAGCACCTGTCAAAAATAGCAAGGGAATGTGTTTGCGCATCTTCTGAAAGGTACTCGCCAAAATTGCAACCATTTTGCAAGCGTATTTGTTGTTTGACAATCGTTTGAGTGAGCCGATGTGAGTGTTTTTGTGAAGATGGAAGAAATCGAGTATTGAGCTGTTCCTAAATATTTGTTTTTGAAAGGCAATACGCCAACGCCAAAGACGAGTTGGACCTGTGTACCACGTGGTCTTGAGCCACCACGACTAAGTCATCCGTGAGGGGCTCGTTGACCATCAGGCACCATGATAGGGGTGACAAAACTCCTCCCTCTGGACACACTCTTGATAGCATATCCTCGATCCACTTGATCAGGGTTGGGCCGACCCCATGCCTCTTCGCGGCGTGGCAGATAGACTCAAATGACGTCTTGTCAAATGCTCCCTTTATATCAATGGATACCCCCATTTCGGATTACCCACTAGTCAATACTCTCTCTATCCTGTGTGTTCATTCGGAACACGTTTTCGGTCTATCGTGGGCAAACGCAGCACCCAACGCGTGGACAGCTTTCTCATGCGTGATTCTCCATGCAATATGTGACGAACACGTTCTTTGGACATATATATATATATATATATATATATATAAATCCTTTATTTAGTCATTTACTTTTGAGAACGATATATAGCATGCTTTCAGGTTAATATAGACTAAGTTTAAAAAATAAAAATGTATATTCAACACATACATATACACAACTGCTACACCTATTTGCACACCATACATCTATACGCCCATACAAATTCTAAAAAATATTTAATGAATACACAAAATACTTTAAACATACTGAAACATTTTTATACCTGTTCTAACTAAATACTAACTAGAAACAAACAAAATAAGGAAGTGG
Organism: Gonioctena quinquepunctata; assembly: GCA_018342105.1. NCBI lineage: Eukaryota > Metazoa > Arthropoda > Insecta > Coleoptera > Chrysomelidae > Gonioctena > Gonioctena quinquepunctata. The sequence goes on along the minus strand of JAFIRS010001249.1, from coordinate 259,009 downwards.
CTACTAGGATGTTGAAGGATGGATGTTGAAAATATCAAACGTTTGATCTCTTCTTGCAGATCATTATAGCTATCAAGTCACTTGAAAAAAACAGAATTTTGGGTATGTGTTAATGTGACTATGGAAGTCAGTTCTGAATCTTGTATTGTGTCCGTGGATTTGGTCATTGTACATAACTTTTTTTTGTAAATATGTTGGGAAAATTTTATTTTCCATTTTGAAAATTAGGATTAATGTTTGGTAGAGGAGAGAGGAATTAATTGGTAACCATTCTTGTTGCTTCAACATATCTCTCATTGATTTTAGTCTTTTGCGATTTAAAATTATGCGCACGGCCCTATTTTGGAGTTTTTGTAAACGAGCTAAATCATTTTGTTTCAGTAGATACAGAATTGTAGAACAATATGTTAAATGGGGGAGCACTAATACAGTACAGTACAGTAAATTTTTTTTTCACCATGACAAATATGGGGCACAACGAGATAAATAATGAATTTCAAATGCTATCGTCTTCAAAATGAAGTTGGCATGTTCTTTAAAATATAATCCTTTATCCACATGAACCCCAAAATATATGAATTGGTTGACCTGTTCCACCTTATTAGGACCAAACATTATCTCAAAATATTGGTTACAGAAGTTTCTGAATTTATATTCATAGCCTCTGCTATCTATTCCATTTAAATTCGACGGGCGTCCAGCACCAATTGATGAACTTGAGCGATGTTATCGTCAGTGGTTGCAGTTTTTGGACGTCCCGAACGTTCATCGTCTCCCAAGTTGGTACGGCCACGTTTGAGTTCAGCTGCCAAAAATCTCACGGTGGTAAATTATGGTACAGTCCCAGGAGACAGCGTCCAACTCGTCTTCGATTCGCGTTGGCGTGAACATGTTGTTGAGCGTGGATGCTCAATACTGTATATCATTCGGGAGTACTTCAGTAGCATTCCATTATTTGAACTTTGACATATAAGTAATTTTTCCTTGTTTAGACTCCTATTTATATCATTAGCTATGCTCACGCATTTCACCTGAAAAATACAAACTAATTTCCCCGCTTCCCCCTAAAAAAGACACATTATCAGTATACGACTTAAACAATCTAGTGGTGATATGTTGGTAAATATCCGAACTAACATATCAAAAATAAATATTGAACTCCATGATGGAGGATATATCAAGATCACCTTATCGTTTGCAATGGTTCTGCTGGAAAAAAAAATTATCCTCACCATGAAAATGGGGTAATTCCCTCTTCCCAATCCATTTGAGCTTATTACTTAAAAAAATCAAAACCTCAACCCTGAAATCGTTTTCAATTTCACACTCAGCGCATACACGCTCTCCTTAATTACCAAAGGCGCATTTCTCAAAGACTTAAAGTACCCTGTCTATTCGTGTTTATAGCCGTGTGGAAATGGCTGGGTTCATTACCAATTCGGGTGTAATTCCGGTCCTAGAGGCCAAACTGAATCAATTGGCCAAGGGTGAGACGAAGTAGAAACTAATTAAAGCTTCTCTCCTTAATTCGTTCAACGAGTAGTTATGTGACACCTCCATTTCCTAATTCACTATTCACAAATAAGCACAATTCATATATATACAGGGTGTCCCACGACGATTAAGAGAGGGAATATCTCGGAATTCGAGAGTGGTAGAGAAATGAAATTTTGGGGTTGAGAATTAAAGCAATTGGTGTAGCTGTTTCTGATATTATATTACCCAATGAGCTTTTTGGTTTTGGTCACGTGACATCAGATTCACAATTATTAATGGGACAACCTGTATATTTTGGCATTTCTATGTTCCTCTCGATGAGCCGATTCCAACAAACCATCACACCTGTGGTCTAAAACGATTAATTGAAGAACTACAAGTATTTCGATATCCTTGGGCCTACGACGAATACGACAAACGTCTGAAACGAGCAATTGCCAAATTATTTAAGTTTAGGGTCACCCTGTATATTTGGGAAGTCCTATACCTTTTGTGATGATTGAAACAAGACAAAATTATAATAATTATTCATATTTTTCTAACAAACGTAGTCAAAACAAAGCAAAATTCTAATAATCATTCATATTTTATTACAAAACGTAGTCAAAACAAGGCAAAATTATAATAATCATTCATATTTTATAAACAGACGTAGTCACAAAACTTTTACAGCCTGAGGAAGATGTTCAAAATGTTGTCCGTCTCCGTAAATGCAAATCTCGTCAAAAGATTTCTAGTACAAGCGGCCATAATCATTTTTGGTGTCACAGTTCTACAAGCATCGCTAATACTTCGTCTTAACTCGGCTACATCTGTAGGCGGGGTTGCATAAACGGTACCTTCCAGATATCCCCAAAGGAAGTAATTTAGAGGTGTCAGATCTGGCGATCTTGGAGGCCAATGGATAGGACCGTTTCGTCCAATCCAGCGCCCCGGAAAGTTCCTGTCCAGATAACCTTCGACTCTGTGGTCAAAATATGGAGGTGCACCATCTTGTTGCCACCACATTGTATTCTGTTCATCCAATGGTGTCTTCAAGTGAGTCTAGAACGATGTTTTGCAATAAATTCAAATACCTCTCTTCAGTCAGTGTGCCTTCATAATAGTATGGACCAATCAAACGTCCATCAAACATTCCACACCAAACGTTAACTCCCCACATTCTTTGAAATCGAGTTTCTCTCACTCATTTCGGATTTTCAGCACACCAGTAATGGCGATTATGTCGATCAACCATTCCGTTATTATGGAATCTCGATTCATTGGATAGTTGATTTACTGATACTGATACCAAGTTCATGTTCCAAATGATGACATATTGGACATATGAGCTTGTAAATATGCCAAAGTATTAATGATATTGTCGTTAGTTTGAACAGGCTTTATCCTAGGTGTTTCTACATTCGCTTTCCCAGTCGAAAGAGAACCTTTGCATAGCTGCTGTTCCACATATCTAAACGTGCCTTTTCCTGGAATTCGGTGATTATGATAACGAACTCGATATAAATATCTAGCTCGTCTCCAATATCTTTCACATTCACCATGAATGAGCAGCAACTCACTAGCAGTAGACAGGGAAAACACTTTGAATTACCGTCGAACAAATTAATACAGTCTGACAGTTAATGACAAATCTCTCAATACCATAGCGTTCTTGACCAAATGCTTTCATTCGTTCTGCTACCTTTCAATCAAGACTATAACAAAACATGAAAACATCTTGTTGCGGATTTCCAAGTTTTTTACTACGTTTTTTAATGAAATATGGATATACAGGGTGACCCTAAACTCAAATAATTCGGCAATTGCTCATTTCAGACGTTTGTCGTAATCGTCGTGGGCTCAAGAATATTGAAGTACCTGTGTGATGGTTTGTTGGAATTGTTTTATCGAGAGGAACATAGAATCGCCAAAATATACAGGTGTTCCCATCAACATTTGGGAATTTGATGTCACGTGTCAGAAACCAGAAAGCTCATATCAAAAACAGCTGCACCAAAATTACAATTCTCTACTACTCTCGAGTTCCGAGATATTCCCTGTCTTAATCGTCGTGGGACACCCTGTATATATGTATGTATATATATAGAATACCTTGTAGAGCCTACGGTTAGCACTTTTCTCTGAGGGCTATGTCCATTAAATTCCTTCCATTTTGTTTTTAACAGTCCCCTCGATATTACTCTCTTATATATATATATATATATAATATATATATATATATATATATATATTATATATATATATATATATAATATTTTTTGAATATATATATATATATATATATATATATATATATATATGTCCCTAGTTTTGTATACAGTGCTTCTCAAAAGTCCCCTCCCCCCTCTTATTTTTGGAACGATTATACATAAGCAAGTGAAATTTGGAAACTGAATATTAAAGGTTGTAAACTTCCCTACTAGTGATGATAGATGACGAAATCGTCAAAGATGACGTCACAAGGCCATTGTGACCAATAATTTTGAATGGAACCCTACGGCAAGCGACACCTCTTTTAAAAGGTATCAAAAAACCTATTCAATGATACTTATTTTGTTTGTGTTTATGGCAGTTTCAATGGCTCATTAGTAAACATTAAAATTCAAATTCCACTCAATATGATAATAATTACAGATTTGAGAATCAGTATCTACTCAAAGAAATTGCTCGAAGTGACCTCCATTTACTTCCTGACAGTGAAATATCCTATTTTCAAACTCTTCTCGTACTTTTGCAAATGTGTCTGCGGAAACAGCCTCACATTCTGCAACAATACGTTGTTTTAAAACGTCAATATTGTCAGGATCAGTGGCGTAAACCTTCGATTCAAGGTACCCTCACAGAAACAAATCCAAAGGTGTGAGGTCCGGTGATCGAGCTAGCCATTCCGTTGAACCTCGTCGTCCAATCCATCTACCACGATACTCCTCATCCAAATACCGTCTTACTGCACCGTAATAGTGTGTAGGAGCACCATCCTGTTGGAATATTATTTCCAAATTGCCGAATTCATCTGGATTATCTTCCAAAATCTCAAGGATTAACGGTTCTATTGCGTTTTGCAACAGCTCCAGATAAACATCACCAGTTAAATTAGTATTTAAAAAAAAGCCCAACGATGTGGTTTTCCAGGATACCTGCCCAAACATTCACCTTCTGGGGAAATTGGGTATGTGTTTCACGAAACAGGTGAGGATTTGCGTCACTCCAATACTTCACATTCTGTGTATTTACATTTCCATTTAGATAGAAAGTACTTTCGTCACTAAAACAAATTGTTTTGACATAGTCTGGCTGTTGGTTGATTTCAGTTTCCATATTTTCACAAAATTCTGTCTTCGGTCTGGGTCGTCGTCTGAGAGTTGATGAACCATTTTTAATTTGTATGGATGACATTTGTTTTTTTTCAACACCCTGTGTACTGTACTTCGACTGACTGCACAGGTAAATGCAACGTGAGTTGTTGAAGAAGTAGGATTAACTATTACTTCTGCCAGTATATCAGTTTTTTTCTCATCAGAAATTTGTGGTCTGCCAGATCGTTTCGCATCATTATTACTACCCGTTGTTTCAAATTACGAAAGAGCTCCCTTAAATAAGTCCTCGAAACGGGGCGATCGGGAAACCTCCCATTAAAAATGTGTTCTGCTGCATGAATATTTTGTCCAGTTTCACCAAGAATTAGGATCGCTGCTACTTTATCACTATTTCGCTTCTTGAAGCACTCGAACGTTCGGCTCACAGCAATTCAACAGATTATTAAAATGTACAAAAATATTAAGAGTACCAAAAGCTGCTAAAACAGTCAGACGTGCGATCAACAATACACAAATTATTAAATATACAAAAACGGACAATTACAAAAACGTCGAATTAGGGAGACTAACAAAAACGTCAGCTTATTTGAGAACTATCCAGAGGCGGAGCTTGAATTTTGAATTTTAGTATTAACTGATTCAATTCATCACAGCTGCGTTTTTTGAAAGCGAGTTGCCAAAACTGTCATAAACACAAACAAAATTAGTATCATTGAATAGGTTTTTTCGATAGAAAGAGGTGTCGCTTGCCGTAGGGTTCCATTTAAAATTATTGGTCACTATGGCCTTGTGACGTCATCTCTGACGATTTCGTCATCTATGATCACTAGTAGGGAAGTTTACAACCTTTAATATTCAGTTTCCAAATTTCACTTGTTTATATATAATCGTTCCAAAAATAAGAGGGAGAAGCACTGTATATATATATTATATATATATATATATATAATATATATATATATATATAATATATATATATAATATATATATATATATATATATATATATATATATATAATATATATATATATATATATATATATATATATATATATATATATATATATATATATATATATATAAAATATATATATATATATATATAACATCGAATTTGGAACTGAGCTTGATATTCCTTGGGGTTGCACTCATGAAAAAACGGCCGATGAGGTAAGAAAAACCACTTCTTCGATTTCCGAAATGGGTACAATGAATTACGGAGCTTGTGGCTCAGTGTCACGAGCGTTGGTCGTGCCACTGAACCACATTATAAGAAAATTTCTCGTAATCCTACTCGCACAATACAACAAACTTGTTTGAAATTCACTGAAAAATGAGGTAATGGACCCAACCTTTTGCTAAAACATCAATATCTATAATACAATTGCTCCTATATTTCATGCCTCAACTGAAATTCATAAACCCACCCCTTGCGATGAGTCCTGTGGTGTCCTCAGTTAAGGCCTTAAACAGTCACTCAAGTGACTTGGACCGAGTCTACTCGTACAAGTACACTCGGTCCGAGTCCAGCTAATCGGATAGAACTTGAAGATGTCGGAGGTAGTGTTGGAGGGTAGCGGTGTTGTCGCCGACATGTTGATTGAAGAGTCACAAACTATCAAAACGCAAATGGGAGAGAAAAATTTGTACTCGAGATTGGATTGTTAGACGAAATATATTTTTAGCCAGATGTGCTTTGGTTTCAACCGGTGTTTCCGCCATGTTGATTATTGAATTGTATCACAGTAGATAGATCCATATCCCACCCATTTCGGAACGAGGATACTAGGATCACGGTGTCCACGTTCACTAGGATAAGTCGTTGGCATGATACGAGTAACATCCTAGTGATGTGCACGCAACATTCTAGTAGACTTGGTTCGATCGACTCGTACTGTGTCAACCCGCTTATGACATGGAGATTGAAAACTATATCAAAGCCTTTTTTATTTTCAATAAAATCATTGATAATTTCAAACTTCCAGAAGAGTGAATCATATAGTGAGTTTTGTCTCTCTATTCACAAAATCACGATTTGAAGTAGTTAGGTCCAGTTTCTCTAATGAATGGAACGCCATAAAACAATTTTGTCCTTTAAATTCAACTAAGAGAGTAGTCAGTAAAATATCTGATGGAGATATAATGAGCTCAAGTGTTGCTAATTTTGACTGTTAAACACTTTCAGAGCTGCAATCAAAACACCTCGCTGCTTCTAATCAATGCATATCTACTCCAAACGATGAACCTCTTCAAGTAACAGAGTCTGATGTAATTAAAACAATAAAATCATTCCGTGTTGGCTCTTCTGGTGGATTGTATTCTCTCAGGCCATCTCACATTCAAGACTCGTTGAGCCACAGTTCAGGATTTTCGAAAGATAAGCTTTCATCATACCTAAAATCCTCATGTTACTTTATGCTAGCAGGTAAAGGTAACCAAGACATTTGTACCATCTTGTATGGAGCTACACTTGGTGCTCTTTGAAAGAAAACTGGTTGAGTCGGACCAACCGCAATTGTATTATTTTATCGTCGCGTGGTTGCTGAACTTGAATGCTTTGACGTACGAGATCAACTGGGTGAACTATTTCGCTCTATGGTGGTTGTTAAGCTGTTACTCATGCTGCTCAACAATTCATCAGTTCAAGAGTTTGAGACTAGCAAAGTGTATACACTCTTGTTTCAAAAGGGAGGTTGAGAAAGAAGTATTTTTCAGTGTATAATTTTTTTATTTGATTACAAAGCTTGGTTAAGCTGAGCGCTTTCGGCTATTTGCCATCATCAGAGCTTCAATCTTTGACATAAAATAATATTGAAAATTACATTATACAATCAACAAAATACATACTGTCAAATTGGGGTGAGATTCCATCTCTCGAGAGACACAAAAACATACATAATGGATATTACAACATAAAATGAAATAAAAGTAAATACGTGTTCGACAACAAACTGGGTTTGGTAGGAAAGAGTGGCTAACTTAACGGTAGCAGTAAAATCAATTATAACTATTAGACGTATCACGTTGAAATAAAATAAAATTAGGTAAAATGGCGGATGATTGACAAAATAGATGAAGACTTGGAATAAAAGTAGGTTAATCCTCTTAAGATTCCCAGAAGTGTTTGAACATGGGTTTGAAATTACAGTTTAGGTGTATTGTGTGTTAGAGCGATTAGTACCATTATTTTTCATTTCGCGTGAAATTTCTGAATCTTCAAGTAGATTCATTATTTTGAAATTATAATCAGATATATTATGTAATATTCTACTGTTGGATGTCGGTGAGAAGTTATGATTGTTGAATAGAATAGGAAAACCAAAATTTGATTTTTGAGGTCTTGATAGATGTTTTTTAATCCGAAGGCTCAGAGGTCTGATAGTTCGTCCAATATATGTAGTTGGGCAATCAGCACATGTTAACTCATAAATTCCGCTTTTCATTAATATATCAATAGGGTCTCTTGTTTTGGAAAAAAGTGAACCTATGGTTTTGACGCTTTTGAACGATATTTTGACATTGTTGATTTTACTGCTACCGTTAAGTTAGCCACTCTTTCCTACCAAACCCAGTTTGTTGCCGAAAGGCTGAACACGTTTTAACTTTTATTCCATTTTATGTTGTACTATCCATTATGTACACTATGTTTTTGTGTCTCTTGAGAGATGGAATCTCACCCCAATTTGACAGTATGTATTTTGTTGATTGTATAAAGTAATTTTCAATATTATTTTCTGTCATAGATTGAAGCTCTGATGATGGCAAATAGCCGAAAGCGCTCAGCCTAATCAAGGCTTTGTAATTAAATGAAAAAATTATACACTGAAAAATACTTCTTTCTCAACCTCCCTTTTAATTCATCAGTTATCACCCAAGCCCATAATCTAAAATATTTTTGGAATTAGATTTCGAAAACGCTTTCAACTCGATCCACCGCAACATCTTATCTCTTTCCTTTTCTAAACCACTGTTACCAAAATGATTCTTTTTTTAACTTTTGGTGATAGCCTGATCATGTCTGAAAGAGGAGTTCAACAAGGAGATTCTGGTTCCAGCGTTATCTTGTTAAGCAATCGATGAACTACCCAATCGTTAGATTGTGATTTCAACTGTTGGTATCTAGATGATGGCTCTATCGGAGGAGATTTCGATTCAGTACTTGATAACTTACGCACTTGTCATTTCCACTTCCGAAGACGTAGGTTTAGAATTGAATTTCAATAAATGCGAAATGTTTTCTTTGAGCACTTTAAAATTAGATGAATTGTTGAAGTTTACCTCCCGAGCACTAGGAATCACATGGAAAAACAAATTGGATTCTCCTTGGTGCTCCGTTATCTGATGAAGCACTATCCATATGTCTCATCGATAAACAGAAGGCACTATCACTCATTGCTTCTAGAATGAGTGATATTCTAATAGCCATTCATTTTATTCGAAAACTGTTTGGAATTCAAACACAATATATAGATGTAGCCCGACTTGCATTGTGATGCAACTCCATGATTCGATTACTTTTTGCGAAATATTGAAGAACAATAATTCTTAAGATATCTGAGTCAAGGAAGCTCACTCAGGAATACGCTTGGCATCCTATCTTGAACTCACAACCTATTTGTCATCATTCAGTAGTGTATCTCAGTTAGTTTATATGATCTTACAAGATTCATTTTCAAACATATCCAACCATCTCTTTGTGTAAGGATTTCCAAAACCAATTCTCAACTACCTGAACTAATGGAAAAAGTCCAAACAGCTTGGGATCACCCACTTACTGAAATGGTTGCTGAGGATTTGCTTGATTCAGCAAGAGAAAAGGCTCGAATCAAAGCAGTTACTTCCCACCATTCTGTTGCTTGGCTCAATGCTCCACCTGCCGCTTCACTTGGGTCTCTTCTAGATGAATAATCTTTCAGAATAGTCATCGTGCTACGATTAGAATCTTCTATTTGTGTTCCTCGTACATGCAAATGTGGTGCTCTTATAGATGAAAAGGAACCCATGGTTTGAGCTGTCATCACGCGGTTAATGACTTATTGAAACGAGCTTTAGCAACGGCCAATATTCCATCGATCTTAGAGCCTACAGGTGTCAGCAGAGACGATGGAAATCGCCCTGACGGCATGACATGGAAGTTTGGTAAAACTGCTGTTTGGGAGTTTGCTTATCATCACACTCAGTTGCTTCATCTAAGAGTCCCCGCGCAGCCGCAATGAATGGAGAGAAAATTAAAAGCGGAAAATACAAAAATTTACAAGTTTTTATTTTTTATTCCCGTTGCCGTTGAAACTTTTGGAATTTTGGTCCCAATGCGTTGGAATTCATTGAAGACATAGGAAACTGTAGAACAGAAGTGACCAGTGATGAAAGCACAACTCCATTTTTATTCCAAAGAATTAGCATTGCGATCTGTATTGAGAACTATTCCTTCTGGGGGTCATCTTTGACGAAAAATTCACATTCACATTCACTCATCACTTCAATAACCTGTTTTAACTTTCTGATTCCTGATTTCCAATATTCAACCATTCAATTCCTGTCTTATACCATTTATATTTGGATTATCGATTACTCATTATGCTTTATCATTCCCTCAAGTGTTTCGAATGAGATTCGTTATTATTGATATATTTACTCCCTTTCTTTCGCTCCTACGAACAGCGGGGGCAACAAGCAAAATGAGCAGTGATACGAATACAACCCGTACTTGAGAAACAATCCGGTGAATAATTACCGTGTAAACACCAATAACCACCAACATTTGGAGACGAGACTTCAATAAAACGCCATTTCGACATCTCGGTTATTACAGGATACCAATCAACGGAGGGCTCTTCCTCGTCGGAAAAGCCGATTACACAAGTTCAGGTTTGTATTCTCGCAGTACGCTAATAATCTCCCGTAACGAACAGCGCTGGATCTTCTGGGAAGTTTTTCAGCGCCATTCATGTATAGAGTTTTTAATGAATTAAGTTGTTTCCAAGTTTGTGCCGGTGATTTGTGTTTTATTTTTGGGGTAAGGTTGAATGCCCTCCCTGGTATATTACAATTTCTCGTATTTTTAGAGTAAATAAAAAAAGTCGAGAACACTGTTAAACATGTCATGGTATTTATGTATGTTGAGGGCAAGGTTCGGAGAATGAGTCGGTAGGCAGCCTTGCTCAATAACCCTGTTGCTTATTATATTTTGTGAAGGATTGGAAGGAAACTAAAACATTAATGTGGGTACGCAATAATGCAAACTCATCAAAAACTTAAGACTGACCAGTAGCATGATTGTGGGACACATGAATAGATTTTTCACGTAAGAGGGAAATGAAGTCAGTTTTGGTAATTTCCATATCAAATATAACAATAATCGTCTGACAACTGTTACTTTTATATCATTAGCGTTTTCAGTTTAATAATGAAATAGTTATAAGTACGCGAAATTAGGCTTCAGCAGAAGAATGGAAATATGATGATGATGATGTTCATTGAAGCCATATTTGCGTACGTGCTGCATATTTTTTTTACCAGCTTCCCAAATAAACAGACTAGAAATGCCACAAATAGTTTTTGACGTTCAAATCATTCTCTTCTAATAACTCTCCTATATAGACATTTTTACGCTATCAGCAATCAAAAGTTGTAAATAACAGCAAACAAAAGACACTCACTTCACTAAATGATTTTCCCTGAACTGTGTTTACGAAACCACGACATGTGTTTTGCTGTACAATAGCATCTTCAGGTGGAGATAATAGTAAGTCAACAATCACGATGTATCATGTTAAATATTCAAGGCAGCTAGTAGTAGTGTAACGCGTTTTTCTTGGATAAGAAATTCTACGGCTAAAACGGTCCCTAGAAGGGTGCGTTACTTATGACGCCAAAGTACGATACAAGAAATATGTTCCCTATGTCAATTTTGAACTGGGCGCAAGATTTTATAGTGGTTTACTCCACGCACTAAGTAGCAGATGGAGATATGGTATGTCCAAGGGTCTAGCATTTTAACACTTTTTGTACTTTTCAGAAGACTGCAGGCTTTAATTACAATATTTGGTACTGGACACCGGTTCATTTATGTCCACGAGAGACAGACAGACGGAGCCTCTTCGCACTAGCAGACATACTTTCGTTATATTCTGATCTATGATTCATATTCCTGAGACGGAATATGCTTCCACAGCGAATACAGCATGTACAAAATATTAAATAACTGGTATTTCGAACTTGGTTATGGCAATGTCTTACAATGTTTTATAGATATATTTTTGTTTACAGAATAAGGTTCTCGGTCTGGCAGCCTTACTTATGTATAATACCACTATGAATATTTATACTGCGGGTGAATCGGTATAACCACAATAATATCCAAATGAACTTGAAAAAATTCAGAAAAAATTCCTCAGATATCTCTACTTTGAAAAAAACAGGAACTTACTGCTTTGATATACCTTACGTGACTCTTTTGAGAGAATTTAATCTCATCAAACTTGAGCACAGGCTTCTGCACTATATATGTACAAATTACTCAATAATGAAATCAATTCCACGTATTTCTTAGGAAAATTAATTTACTGGCAAACTAATTATAATCACACAACCACATCTCTATTCACTCTCCCTAAAGCTTACACTAATATTGGCAAAAATGCACCTCTCTAGACTGTGCAAAGATATAAATGATTTAGATCCCACCATAGTATCCAAAAATCTTTCTGTTTTCAGAAACGAAATCTTTTTACGTTATCACAGATCGTTAACTTGAAAATGATATTGAGCATATTCAAGATTACATATAAATCAAACCAATCGAAACGAAAACATGCAAATCAAGGTAAAAACGCACCTCTCTACAAACTAATGACAAACTAATGTCGGTTTTTTATTTAATTAGGATTATTTTCTTGTCCTTCAGTTGATAACTATATATAAAAATATATATTAATTAAAAATTGTATAAGTAATATTCATTCTCAGAAACTGCTAATATAATGGAATATTTTTTTATATTATTATATTGTTATTAGGTTTTGTAGCTCACTTAATTCATCAATAGTTGAAATTGTAATCGAATAATGGAATGTATTTTCTGTAGATTACATATGAATAAAATTAAATGAATAAATAAAATAAATAAATAAATGTTACCACAAATTGATACTAATATTTATACTGCTGGTAAATCGATATCACCACAGTAATATTTTGAGACAACTGAAATTAATACTATAACTCCAGTTTTTGGAACAATATATAGCCTGGTTATTTTGAATAGTTGTCGATATCTTTGGAATCTTCAAAATGAGATTTGCTATAAGCACGTTACGGTGAGGATTCAGGAAGAGATTTTTCTAGGTCGTGGCAAATAACTTTTCCCTTCCGAATTGAACCCTTCTTACTCTCACACTTATACTTTCCCATGCTCCACTCAGTTATTTTCTGAGCTTCACGTTCGAACTGACCCCAACTTTGATACTTCACGCCGCTCCTTATTCTAGGCCCATCTGGTAATAATTCTATTTTCCAAAATTATTTTATATTCCTCGGCAGTTATTTTCGTTCGACGGTTTCCCAGAACTCCACCAAGTATTTGATTTTTCTTTGTTTAAACTACTGTGCTTGGATACAGACTACGAGGCATCGAAGTTGTTTTCATAGAAATCAAGAAAAATAATTCACTAAGGCCCGGTATTTTCACCTCCGGATTACAAAGCATCAAAGTTATTTTCATAAAAATAAAAAAATATAATCCACTTAGGCCCGGTACTTTCACCTCCGGTTATACTAGGAATAAATCATGCTTTTGGTTAATGATTATTGATAACAACAGCACATTCCAACCATTGGTTAATTTATTCCTACTATAACTGGAGGTGAAAATACCGGGGCCTCAGTGGAACAACAAAAAAAACGAATATTCACAAACTCACCTTCAAGAATCGGAGGATAAAATAATATTCTGAAAAATCATGCTATCGAGGCTATTTTATTATGCCTGTCCACAATTTGAAATGATGTAAGATTCTGCGATAGTGACTTTAGTTCGGCGATTTTCTCGAACTCACGCTACTGGTAATCTAACCTAAAGGCGCAATTCGAAACGAATTATTATTCCTGGCAATTATTTGCGTTCGGCGATTACCCTGAACTCAAACAACTGATAACATAATTTTACAATCATTTGTGCGACCAATTAACAAATTATTCCGAATGATTCTCCACTATAAGACTTCTGTGAGAGCTAAAATAATAATAACAGTCGAAAAAAATTTATACTTGTTCTTGAGCAAAATAGTTACACTTTACTTAATTTATCGATCGAAAGATATCGTGGAGAATTTGTTTTAAACACCACCAAATTGCTGGGAGTTTAAATAGTTCAAGATAAATTATGAATATAAAATATTTACACTGTCCAAATTTGTCAAGCGGACAATGAAAATATCATACGGATTAACTTTGCACACAATAAAATTTCTTACTGAACGGATACCGCAAAGCTTCTGAAGAGAACTTTTCACTTCTAATCTTTATACGGTTAAATACTGATTACACTTCGGAAATACAGCAGGAACGAGAGTCTCACGGGCCCACGGCAGGCAAAAGCCTTACGGGCACAAGAGACCGATGCTAATTTCATTTTATACAGGGTGTTAGTGAATAAGTACGACAAACTTCAGGGGGTGATTCTGCATGAAAAAATAATGACAGTTTGCAATATAACTTTTGTCCACAAATACTTCGTTTTCCGAGATATGGGGTGTTAAAGTTTCTCTTAAAAACTGATGATTTATTCATTGCTCTGAAACCGGTCGAGATATGCAAATGAGATTTGGTGAGATTCGAGAGGTAATTATTGCGCATTTTTTGACATGCGAATAAGAATATTATGTTCATTATTGGCGCGCATACGGATAATAATCACAAATTTTTTAAAGAAAAAAGTGGTACGCCACTGCGATATTTAAAAAAAACATTTTTGAATTTCTCGTTCAGTTTGTGACAAAAAATCTCTCCTGCCTTTTTTTCCGTATGGGGCGCCGTTTTTATGCAAAAAAAAACATCTTAACTCGTATTTGTCATTACTTTTAATACATTATCTAGTAGCGATGCTGGTAGGCTACTGTCAACATTCTGTTACGAATACGTATATTTCAACAAATTAGCGTTTCTTCATTTTTGAGCTATTAGTTTGGTATAACATTAATGATAATAAGTAATTCATTTTTCTTTCATCGAAAAGAATGGAAAATTATACAAATGCGGAATTGTCAGACATGCATTCTGTCTATGGTCGAAGTAATGGAAATGGTCGGCAAGCTCGACGATTATATGCTGAGTTGTATTCAGGACGTAGGATACCCCATCACACAATATATGCTCGTCTTCACCAACGTTTGCGAGAAAATGGTACATTTAAGAATCAAACGGCTGACTGCGGGCGCCTTCGAGAAGTACGAACTGTGTAACTAGAAGAAGCAATTCTCGAGTTAATTGTATTTGTATTCACTGTATTTGAAATTCTTAAATAACAGCAATTGTATCCATTTCACAAACAACGTGTGCAAGCTCTACTACCTAGAGACTTTTTTCCGCGCCGAGTGTTTTACCATTGGATTCTTCATCAAATCTCTCAAATTCCTAATTTTTCAAATGGCGTTTTGTTTACTGACGAGGCTAATTTTGGACGACAGTGTATACGAAATTTCCATAACAATCACCTCTCTCAGCATCAGTTTTCAGTAAATGTATGGCTTGGGGTACTTGATGATCATTAACCTGTACTTCTTGAAGAAATTCCTCTACAGCTGAGACAACACTTGTGGTTCATGCATGATGGTGCACCAGTCCATTTCAGCATTATCATACGTTATCACTCAGATACAGTATATCCAAATCGTCTGATAGGTAGGGGAGGTACAGAACTTTGGCCTGCTCGATATCCGGATTTAAATCCTCTAGATTCTTGAGTCATTAGTTTATTCCACCCCCGTCAAAAATATTGAAGACCTGAGGAATCGAATTATAGCCGGCTGTGAGACAATAAGAAGTACACCAGGAATATTTGCGCGAATAAGACAATCAATAAGGCGAATAGTTGAATCTTGTACCACGTCTGAGGGAGGTCATTTCGAACATTTGATGTAGCTTTGCGCCTATTCATTTATAAGTGTTATTTTCTGTTATTGTTCTGGTTTATCGTTATTGTATCAGATAGTTCTTGATAATGTATTAAAGAAATTAAGAATGCGCGTTACGATGTTTTATTTCTTTGCATAAAAACGGCGCCCCATACGAAAAAAAAGGCAAGAAAGATTTATTGTAACAAATTTAACGAGAAATTTAAAAATGATTTTTAACTTGGAATATCTCAGTGGTGTACCACTTTTTTCTTAAAAGAAATGTGATCATAACCCGTATGCGCGCCAATGATGAACATAATTGCATGTCAAAAAATGCACAACAACTGCCTCTCAAAACTCACCAAATTTTATTTGCATATCTCGTCTGGTTTCAGAGTAATAAATAAAACGAAGCATTTGCGGACAAGAGTTATACGGCAAACCGTCATTAATTTTTCATGCAGAATCACCCCCTGAAGTTTGTCGCACTCATTCACTAACACCCTGTTTGTTTCAAATCTACGACAAATTTGGAAAAGAAACATACTACTCTTTTTGTTCCTTTTGGGATAAGAACGTTGCACTTTTCGTCCGTTAATCTGAGAACTGGACCGGAATACTAGGGTTTTTTCCCATCGCGAGTTGAACTTCTTTTACCCTTCAACAAAAACCAGCCGAGAAGCTTTTCTCACTTTTTGTTATATGGAAAATATTCAGCTCTGTTTTATGCCGGATTTTCATGTTTCTTCCAGAAGCTTGGGTATTTACATTCAACTAGGAATATAACTTATTGCCAGACAGGAATCAATATTAACCCCAAATAGTCAGGAACGTACCAAAGTTATGTTAAACTCTGTTTAGCCGTTCTCTGAAGAATGCTTCGTTACAGTAGGTATATAAATATATGTAGGAATATTAAAGATGATCCGATAGGAAATCAATCTTCAGTGAAACAAATTGAACAAAGGAGAATTATTTGAGATGATCTGGTCACTAAACAAATATTTCGAATTTTTGCACTCAATAATTTCCTGAACTTTCTAGAAGGTCGAGTTGGAAATCGTTAACAGAACAATGTTTTTCAGTCAACAGGTGAATAGCAAAAGCTGAAATTGTTTTTTCATTGGCGAAACATTTCCTATATTCTGCCTGTTTGATCTATGTGAAAACACGAGAGTCACAAGTAAGTTTATATTCTGCAGATTTTTAGATTCCTTAGTTTGATTTTTGTTGTTCTTGATAAATTCACTTATTTCATTTCGGAAATATTCCCACTGGCAAATTTCAAAATTGACACACGATTCCGCCAAACTCATCAGAACAAAACTGTACATTCATAACCCACTGATGTTTCATGACTAGTTTATTGTTTGAGTTGCAATCGTGGAAAAACATGCTGAACATATCATTTGAATACAACTTTTCATACGATAGTAACCAGATAATAAGTCACGACTATGTGAAATGTGTCGTTTTTTGAACGTCCAGAATAAACCATTCTTATGACTACTTTTGACATTTTTAGAAACCAATGGAAACTGTCAATTCAAATCATTCATGTACATTCTGGCCAATCAAAACATTATTATAGTGGGAATATCCTACCTAGAAAATTGCGGCGTAATAATTTGAGGTATTTCGTTTTTATTGTCTGACAACGTATATTTTTTATTTGACGTCTGTTATCAATTCGCATGAAAAGTGAGAAAAGAATCAAACCCGGTTTAGTACATTGTATCATTGTGAGAAGAAATGTCTTTATCAAAAAATAATCTATGAAGTACCACACGAGAGTTCAATGAAGTGAAAAATAATCCTCCCGATCTATTTTTCAAACTTGTTGCCTGGCAACTTTCATACCACCAAACACTGCAGTGCTCACTTCCTTTAAGTTCAGACTAGAATATAGATTTTTGAGAAAGTAAAAGATTGCATCTCCCATTTCAATTGTATGTAATTCACAAAACCTAAAAACATTATCCGCTCCTTCATAAGATTTTCATCATTCGCAAACGTCCGTTGTGATGTGAATAGTGTGGATCCATCACGAGAATGAGTATGTCGAAACCCTCAAAATATTTTCAGGGTTGAAATTGCTAGCACATACATTTTTTTCGATATCATAACTGGAATGGATTTTCCGTGTATTGTATATTCATAATCAACAGTCAATTTATAGTCCCAAATAAATATTGAAAGAAATGATATAAAACGGAATGTACTGATTGTCAATGAGTCAACACATTAAATGCATTATGAATGCAGTGATCACAAGAAAAAGGAAATAATTTACTTTGAAGGGATCTGGTAATCAATTTTCTGACTAATTTTGATAATATGGTCTGTTAATATATTCAATTCTATCAATAACATAATAATTATTTTATCGATATTGCACATACAAAAATACGCGAGGTTTCCGCATTTCAGACGAGTACAGGCTATGGCATGATATGCTATTCTGGCTCGTAATTGGCTGAATCAGAATCCCACGAGATATTGACTTTTATGAATGAAACCGTGAATGGCAATATTTCCAAGTATTTCAAGAATTCTAAGGCAATTTTAATTTTTAATTCATATATATATATATTTGCCTTGTCCTCTACTCTGTGGTTATGGTATC
Source organism: Gonioctena quinquepunctata (assembly GCA_018342105.1). NCBI lineage: Eukaryota > Metazoa > Arthropoda > Insecta > Coleoptera > Chrysomelidae > Gonioctena > Gonioctena quinquepunctata. The sequence goes on along the minus strand of JAFIRS010001249.1, from coordinate 240,452 downwards.
ATACCCTGTATAACAGAGTCATTTAAATATAAAATATATATATATATATATATATATATATATCTAAATTTATCTAAGAGAATAAGAAACTAAAAACACAAATATGTTCACTAAAGTTCTGCCCATAAATAATTCAGAGTTTGTGAACTCTCATAAATGTCTGTCAGTAATAGAAATTCATTATTCAATCAGAAATAAAATCGAGGATGATTTGAGAAATGGAACAAAGCCACTCGATATAGACTGAGCCTTATGTGCAAATGAAAATAGATACGGTTGGTTGAACCTTGAATTTCCATACATGGTCATATACGACGAAATAACTATTGATTGTGATTAATTATTCTGAAATTAAGTGTTGAAATTAGATACCTTCTCAGCAGGAGGCAAAATTACTGCCCGTTGACAACGATGCATTGATCTTTCTGGGAGAAGACTATAAAAGTCAGAATGAAGAGTTTCAATATTCATTCCATTCCGATCGTTCAGTACAGTCATATCAAGTCAAACTAATACTTGAGAAACAGTTACAAGATGCAGATCATTCAACAGGAGTAATAATCATCGATTATCTATTAGAAGCCAATCCATTTTAACCAAATAAATCAAACAAGACTAGACTTCATAAAACAATATTAATATGAAAGTTCACTTCAATAATTCCAACTCTCATACAGTGCGCGCAGATAACTTGAAAATGGCAATTAATTATTTCTTAACTAAATCAAAGGCAAATTGAATATTTTAATATTGAGCAATTAGATTGAATCGTCAAAGCTTCTTATGTGTGTGACATGGGCAGATCTTTCGAACATGGTAAACTACTTTCTCCCTCCTTATTATTTGGCATGGCATTTATTTTGTGAATTTGACAATTATCAAACAATACATTTCTGATTAATTCAATTAAAAGATTTGATTTATCAAGGTTAGTAAGTTCAGTTTCCAATTCAGTAATGTAGCATTTTGAGTTTTTTTGAATTATTATATGCTTTCAATTATAATAATAATTGACATAAGAAATATTGATTGAACGATTTTTAAACTGAATAATTGATCATAATAGTAAACCATGAGAAATGAATATATCAATTCAATTCACAATTTATGACTAACCATTAATTTTTGTTATAACTAGGAATAGTTGAGAATATTCGACTACATATTCAAATCAGATATGTTCTAGTGATCATGATTATGTTTTTATTACGACTGTTACCCTCAAGTATTTTGATTGATATTATATTTTATACCAACATTATATTAGTAGGTGGATTGAACGATATCCTTCAATCATATATTGAGATATTTAATTGGGTAGGCCGCCCCCCATATGAATCTAGTTGTACTGCGATTAGCTATACGACACTCAGTATATAACCTCTGGAAACTTCGAATCTCCACCTCTGTACAGTCAATGGTGTACAAATATTTATCGTTCAGCATCGACTAAAGTGAACAAAAATAAATTAAACCCAGTATAGATTGACATCATAAATTTGTACATGAAGAAACCATAATATTCGGGGTTCCTATGTGTCCTTTCTGAAGTGATTCAAAGATTCTGACAATTGACTTCAAGTTGTGGGATTTTTAATTCTACAATTGTGTAGGTTATAACATTTGATTCTCAGGAGTGAGGTTTCTTTTAAACAACACCCTGTATTGGTTCATAACAATGGTCCCAGCAAAATTCATTTAATCCAGTATACATAGTATACATTTTTTCGGAATATCACTTAACAACCATCTCGCTGTTATAAAAAATACAATTCTCAAAATTTCAAATTCAGGTCACAGTATTCAGGATATTTTTTCAATGGAAAAAGTTTTTTATTATTCCACCAAAAAAATATAAAATCATTTTTCCCCACGAACGATATTCCAACAACTCCATTGTGACACGCCATACCAGCGTTTATTCCATTTCCCCATTCCCGAAATCTGTTTGACAAACTATACAGTTCCTGTTACATTCATTCGAGAAAAAACTCTACGTAAATTAAATTTGAAACTGGATACATCTGCAGCAGAAGGTAACGAGATTATATTTCAATGTGGAAGATATTCATCGTTTAGATCGAATATAAGAGAACCTATATAGTTCTGCTTTCCAATGGAAAAATACAAAAACGAAGAGATGTCGAAAAAAGGAAATATGGATTTATTCAGTTTGATCAAAAGCGGAACGAGACTTTGCGAATGGCAACAGTTAAGTGACCGGATAATATGGATGAGAATTGTTAACCTGGCTTTCGGAAAAAATATATTAGGTTCTCATGAAGAAAGTTCTACGTTCGATGAAGAAAAAAATATTCAACTTATTCTGTAAATATTTGCAGGAGATTCTGGTCTATAGGATCATTGTCGGAGAGGGTATATTTTCAGTAGTAATATCCCTAGGACATTGATAATAGACGAGATAATTTTATGACAATCGAGAGCTCGTTTCCAAGCAACGAGCTTGAGAAATTTGTCATAAATTATGAGGCATTTGTAATGTCCAGGGATATTAGGAGAAAATTTTTTGACAAAAAAATTTATAACTCAACACAATGGAACATTTATTTATTTATTGAAAGTACAGTTAGTGGAAGTACAATTAATAAAATTTAACTTTACAGTAGATTCGTTGCTGTTCTCTACTATAAAAGATCTAAGTATTACTACGCATAATATTTATGATCTTGTTGTGGTGTTCTTGATCGAGATTTGAGTATGGTTTTATAGAATTTTGATTGCTATGACAGTAATTTTCAGCAATTGTTGTTCTTCTACACCACTTTTTGCCAATTCGCTAACAGCACTTGATCTATTCGAGTGATTTGTTATCTTTTTGTCCTTTACATTCCAGCCAATTGACTCAGCAGCAGATTAAGTCCTTCCATTTATTGTATTTCTTCCAACAGGTACATTATCGTACCATTTGTCAGTTTGATTTTTCCATTGTCGATTGGGTTTTAAGAACAGTCGTGGTGAGGTAATATTGTCGCTTCGTTTTGTCGTTTTGATATCAGTTTATGAAAAAGACGTACAGGGCAGCTTTGTCTTTCACTATTGGAAACCAACCATTTACTACTTGTACAGCTTTCGGAACCACCTTGGCACGTTTTACTGAACACTGGATTGTATTCAATGCGATTTGTTGGAGAGTCATCGTTATTTTCCTCGATTTGAAAAAAATTCACTCGCCACGCTAATTCTACAGCAGCAATATGGTAAAATTTAAGCATAAGACCTTCAGGAGTATTTTTATCCCATAGCAATATTATTTTGTTAACTTCAGACAAATTTAACGAAACTGAACTGGACTTACGTTTACATGGATCTGCTTGTAGTTCCTTCCTGATTGCATCGCGGGCATTTCGGGCTGGTTTACATACTATATTGTTAAACGGGTCAATCATAATCATTATAGTATTTTTCATGCAAAAGTTTGCGAGAAACGTTCCACATTGTCTTCACCGTTGCTTCTTTGAATTCGGTCGTCTTTCTCTATATTGACGCTCGAATCTTTATAGTATCAACGCCAACTTTAGCTTCAATTCCATATTCTCTGTTCGCAGCAAAATTCCATAAATATCTCCCAAATATAATTGTGACTGTACGTTGTATTTCTGGGAATTTTTTCTTTGATTAGCGCTTTTATACTTTGAACATTCGCATTGCCAAAACGTGACATTTTGAAATTTATTTGGAATGAACTTGTCAAACTCAATTTGTTGTCATAGTGATTGATAATTGCACTGAATGCAATTATCAGTTGACATAATTGGGTGACATTGTTTCATATGACACAAAATGACAAAATTTGAATGGTTGTTAGAACTGTCAAAACATTTTCTATATGAGTACAATCTGTTTCAATCATCATGTCTCAATATTGCTATATTCTGAACCAAGAGATACGAACACGATTGAATGGGCAGACTAGTAACTATTTTGGAGAGCATTCTCGCCCTTCTCAAAAATACTATTTTGTTCTTTTAAGCATAAAATTCCAAAAATTTATCAAGAAATGGAAAAAACAGTTTTATTGTATCTGAAATTTGCTATGATAGAGTACTGAGAAATCTTCGATACGGCGTTTTTTGTCTTTACGGCCGCCATCAGGTTATTTTTTCACGGACCTGCCTTTTTTATTACAAATATTGCTAAACTCTCAAAACTTTTTGGAAATACATTTTGTATTTCCTCAACATTATTCATTTCATCAATTTTTCAAGGTCTTGCGTAATCCAAAGCAACCAATATTCTCGAAGTATTGATCAAATCCTCATTCCAAGGATTTTCATCCCTTGAAAGTGCTCAATTTATTGATCACTCAGATCCAAGATAACCTCTTTGCCATATTCGAGATCAATTAGACCTTCCCATCCGGAATGCTTACACTTTACATCAGGCTCCTTGGAACTGAAAAAATATAAATAATTTGTCCTGAAGGTATATTTTCGTAAGCCATCAATAACTCAAATGATACGTTACTTCATATCCTAATGATTTGAAAATGTGAAATTTTCTAATTTAATTTCATGGAACAAATTATCAATACTCTGTACAGCAACGATTCTGTTTTCATAGCTATGATATGTGGATTTGTAAGCTGACATCCAACTTTTTTTTTCCTCGGTTCATTTCAGTGATGAAAATTGTATCCTCATTTCGATATTTTTGTTCTCACGTTTGATGAACGAGTTCAATCTTGTGAAATCAAACTGTCGATGAAATACACAGGATTCATTATATATAAATTGCATTCCTTCCAACTTATACAGAGTTGGAATGTTTCAACGAGATAGAAGTAATGACTTCCTTTGATGGGATTTCAAAGATCTAGATATCAGGAAGTTAAACCGAGAAAATTAAGTTCAAATATTTGAATGAACAATGTGTATGGAGAATTAGAGACTGATGAGAGAGTAGGAGATAATCCCAGTGGAAACCACTGTTTCTATCACCAAGTAGTTCCGATATAGAAGATTTATTCCAAACTAGCTGACCCAACAGACGTTGTCCTGTCCAAATTTCTATATTCCTTTTATTCCTGAAAACTATTGTCCACGTATAATTTCTTTTTTCATATGTTTTTTTTTTGTGTTGTACCATCTAGGTTACGCCTTTGACTCTGTTCGCTTCCCCTTATCCCGTTTTCCCGTTATCCCATTTTTTCATTATCCCGCTATCGCTATCTTCCGTTATCCCGCTTTCCTGTTACCCCGTTATTCCGTTTTCCAGTTTCCTGTTATCTCGTTTTCCTGTTTCTCCGTTATCCCGTTTTTCAGTTATCCTGTTATCTCCTTTTTCCGTTCGTTATCCCGCTTTTCCATTTTTATTTTATATTCCTAAAAACTTTTACAAGACAAAAACATTTCCAATGAATTTTCTAAAAATCCGTTCGGAGTATTACAAACAATGAAAAAAACAATTACTCAAATTGGTGCAGCTATTTTTATAAAATAAAAAAACAAATGTTACCCTAACCGAGATTCGTTCCTGTGGCCTTCTGCTTGGTAGGCGACAGTGTAATCGCTCAACTATATTCTTTTTGGTAATAAATGACTCGGTAGACTTTTCCTTCGCAAAATTTCTCATACACCTGAATTTTCCCATTTCCGGGCAAATTTCCTAATTAAAAAAAAAGCCAAATCGGTCCAGCCGTTCTCACGTTTTGCGCTTATAAAGAATCGGGATTGAGTTTTATTATATGGATGAATTAAATAATAATATAAGGAACCCAATAAATCCTTTCGTTATCCATTTTCAGAGTGGCTGCATAATAGGAATTGGTATATGATATATAGTGAGCACGTAAAGGTTGGAACAAATCCGTCAAAAAGCTTGATATGGCCATTGGGGAAAAAAGCTCAGACACATCGATTTTCTTTTTCAGTTGCGCATTTTTTGGTCTACTCATATTTTTGATGAAGTCATCACTGTTCGAGTTATGACGTCATTATTATTATTTTTTTAAATGACAATACTGTAAAGGGGTTTCCCCCCCTATTATCAAACTTTGGCGCTTTTCACTATTCTCGGTTTTCCTCGGGCGCCCCCTTTTGGTTTATAGTGAAAAAGGCCACTTTTGCTCCGGGCAGTCTCAGTGAAGAAAAACACTCCAGGGGTCAGTATAGTCGTGACAATGTAACGGAGCCAGTAAGGCAGGCTTTGATTGCCTTTAACTGGGTTTTGAACCTGGGTGGCGACTGCGCACTAGATGTTAAAATTCTACTCAAGATAGCAAATGAAAGAATACTAAAAACAGGATAAACAGGTATATTACACAACAATGGAAATACCGTCAGGGCGGCTGACGGCGGCCTCAAGTTATCACAACAAATAAACACATGGCAAGCACTATAGACAGAGAAAGCGGGAAGGGTATTTTCAAGCAAGCGGGGTAAACTTAGCAACCAAAAGTTCTCGCGGTGGGGGGTATCGTACGGACTCGTATGCAGAAATTACCAGCGCAGCATTGAAATGCATATGTGCCTCTTGCAATCATGCGCACATCGCATCTGTGGTACTTACAAACATTTCCTGATGTCTTTTACCTGATACAACATATTTACCCAAACCCCGATCTCACTGCTTCGGCAAGGCCCGGGTCGGTCGTGGACTGCTTCGGTCTTTGGCTCACACACTGGATACTAGTCGGACGCGTGACTGCTTCTGCTGGGCTCGGCAAGCTACTAAAACTTTGAAATATGTCGAAACAGACCTAGAGCCGGCTTCCCCCTTTTTTCCGAATACCTCTCGATCGACTTATATGCGCGCGCCGTTTTGTGGACTCTGTCGATTGCGATACAAATTATACTTTCATAGAATAATTACCCAGCTTGTAAAATCCTTCGTGCTGTGACGTCAGCTCGGTGCGTGCGTCTCTGTCTCGACTCAACTGTACTTGATGGCTTCTATCGGATGACTGAATGTGTTTAGACTAGGAGGAATCGGCGCATGAGTACCGAAAACTATTCCACCTCAATTTTTTTATACGATCCTCTTCAAATTGCCCTGCTGATGATATAAATGCATGTTGCCATGGGGCAACCCCGTGCCATATTGTTTAAACCGAAATTGTTTAAACAATTGCAAGGAATTGTTGTTTTCCAACAATTTTTTTTATATTTTTTATTGAAATACAAATAAAAAAGGTCCTATGACTTTTCAATATAAAGGTAATATTTTTGGAAATATGAATTTTTTAAAGTTCGAAAAATATCAAATTTAGGTACTTTTGACCCATGAAAAATATATAAAAAAAAGAATAAAATATAAAACATATTATGTTTTTTATTCTTTATACAATAGTTAATAATATCCTTGTTTGAGATTTGAAAAAATTTCATTGTTTATACCTGTTTTTTAATTGTTCATCACGCGCGCTGACAAGTATGCTTTAAGTATCGCCGTCTCTCTCTGACTCATACGCTGCATCGGCCTCTCTGTGTCCTGAATCATTGTTTACCATTTATCTTAAGAAATTGTTAAGGAGAGCAATGTTATTAATAATTAAATTAACTACAATTTGTTTTCAATAAGTTGTTTCCAGAAATCAATTTTACAAAAGTTATTAAAGCTTGAAGCGGAATTTTTTATCGGTTTATATTACTTACTTATTTGTTATTAGAACAGAAAGTACTCATATTGTATTAAATAATGATTCATGACACAGAGAGGCCGATGCAGCGTATGAGTCAGAGAGAGACGGCGATACTTAAAGGTAAGGGACGCATACTTGTGAGCGCGCGTAATAAACAATTAAAAAACAGGTATAAACAATGAATTTTTTCAAATCTCAATAAGGATATTACTAACTATTGTATAAAGAATGAAAAACGAAATATTTTTTATATTTTATTCTTTTTTTATATATATTTTTCATAGGTCAAAAGTACCCAAATTTAAGATTTTTCGAACTTTTAAAAATTAATATCTCCAAAAATATTAACTTTATCGTGAAAAGTCATGGAACCTTTTTTATTTGTATTTCAATAAAGAATATGGATAATTGGTTGGAAAATAACAATTCCTTGCAATTGTTCAAACAATATGACACGGGGTTGCCCCATGGCAACATGCATTTATATCATCAGTAGGGCAATTTAAAGAGGATCGTATAAAAGAATTGAGGTGGAATAGTTCTCTGTACTCATGCGCCGATTCCTTCTAGTCTAGTTCCGCTCACTCCTTGTGGAATTCTCCTAAGTGGGAATCCTCGTGACGTGACGTCAGCTCGGTAGCGTGTGCTCTTGGCTCGACTGGACTGCTGTCTGGGGTTTCTATCGGATGACTGAATTCTCTCGTCGGCGTTTGAACATAGCCCAGCTTGTTTTATGAAAATGATTTCTCGAGAGTCGATAGCCGGCGCAGGTCATACTCGTGCGTGCTATTTTAGCTACGCCTGGCGTTATTCGCGTGATTTCCGGAAGGCGTTTAGTCTGTTTATTAGGATATATGTAATCCACGGATTTATCACGAACACGAATGGCATTTCTAGAACGATTATTACTGTCAAGCAGAGTTTAATTCCTTACAGGGAGCTTTTGTCTGATAAATATAGCGGGAAAATAGTAACTTCGATACAATACCCAATTTTGATAATACCTTAAAAAAGAACGCATTGTTCTGTGTATGGATGTCATATTTTTTTTAAGTTACATAACCGTATGTTCGAGAAATAAAAGACATTTCATTCATAATAATGTAATTTAGAAAAATGACAACAGGACTAAATAAACCTACAAACTATCAAATTGAGTGCTCAAATTGCAAGTCATTTGCTTCTTGACAATATGCAAGGCGATGTTGAAACTCTTGCAAAACATTAGTAAGGGTAGCAGCGTTAATTAAACTAATTTCAGTCCTAATTTCCTCTTTTAGTTCATCAATAGTATAAGGTCTGTTAACGTAAGCTTCTGACTCAAGGTATCCCTACAAAAAAAAACTAGTGGGGTTAGATCAGGAGATCCAGCTGGCCACTCTAAAAATCCTCGTCTGCCAATCCATCTATTGGGAAACATATTATCGAGGTATTCACGTACATGTGCGTAATGCGGTGTTGCTCCATCTTGCTGGTACCATAGTGAATTGTCCGGTAGCTGACGATTTCGAGAATGTGGGTATAGAGCCGCAAGTGCGGGAATTATGTAATGTTGCGGTAAATCCAAATATTTGTCACCATTCAATGAACCGTGACAAATATTTTGTATTACCAACTATTCCCGCCCACACGTTGACTGTCTGTGGATACTGAGTTTGCCCACCCATCGCCCAGTAAGGGTTCTCTGGTGCCCAGTACCTACAATTTTGCCTATTTTGACCATTTAAGCAGAAGGTAGCCTCATCTGAGAAAATACATTGCCGTATGAATTGCGGAACATTATTACATCGATCCATCATTAATTCACAAAATTCTTGTCTGCGATCGAAATCATCTTCATTAAGTTCATGAATTACTTGCACTTCATATGGGTGCCACTTATTTTTTTTTAGGCATTTTGAAACAGACGCTTGACACATTGATTGACCCAATGCAACTTGACGAGTTGGTTTATGAGGATTTTCTTGCAATGATAATAATACATTCAATTGTTAATCTTCCGTAATGATGGACGACCTTTATAATTATCACCGACATTGTCAACATTTATAAATCCGAACGTGTAATAGGTCTATCGAGATATTTATTGTTGAATATGTTACAAACCTCACCAGTCATGGAATTCAATTAGAACTGTATTCACCAATTGTGTCATATCGTCAGAAGTTTTACTAGAAAGAATGATAGACGTGTCATGCGTAAAGGAATATTTTTCCATTACTCATGTTATCAGAAAGATCATTCACATATAATAAAAAACATTAGTGGTCCAAGAACGCTGCCTTGAGGGTTACCCGTTCTTACAAGAAATGTATCTCACAAAACATTTTTCTCTTCACCTGGAAACACATATTCGTCAAAAATGACACAAGTACTTAACTGTTTTATATTATGTCGAACTCCTATGTTGAAGAAGGCCTTGCTTGAGTCAAAGAATATTCCTACAACAATATTTTTCTCGTCTATTCAATCATGTATATGTTGTGTGAAATTGAGTGTTGCGGTTTCTGTCGAGTGATTTTTTCTGAATCAGATCGAATGTTTCCAGGTAGTCATTCATTCTGAGAAATATAAGTTTTTCAAAACTTTTTGAGAGTACGCTGATAAAAGATATAAGACGATAATTTTCGATATTTTTGCTGTCACCATTTTCAGGATATTCCCCAATAATTCATAATACGCCCTATTACGTCTGATAATATATCTACACATTCTTTAACAATGTTTGTGGAGACCGCATCATGTCCTGTGCTCTTTTTATTGGGTAATGATGATATAACTTTTTTTACTTCATCTGCTGTAACGGGTTTGAAGAACATCGTTTGAATTAACATCCGCCATTGCCGTACAACTGCCTTAATAATTATCCCGGAAATGCGTGTTGAGAAATATTCTTCAAATCTTTTCGCGACTTCTTCTTCATTACTGATGATTTTTTTATTATGATTCAGGACTATACGTTCACTTTCATCTGTTCTGGGTGGCTGCTTTATTATATTCCAGAGAGCCTTGCTTTCATTGCTGGAATCATTGACTTTTTTCAAATAGTGATTATTCTTCTCCTGGCGTATTTCATCTTTACACTTTTTTGCTATCTTATATATGATGTTTTTATTTTCAGAGTTCGCATGTTTCCTCATATAATTTATGTGCCTTAGATCTTCAATTATTTTCTTTATTGGGACAGAAAGGGCAATTTTGAATCTAACTTTGCAATGATGGGAAAATGATAGAACGACGAAAATAGTAACTAATTCTATTTTTCAGTCACAGATTCTATATCTGATTTTATGAACATATGATTATTTTTTTTCATCCACGGAACATGCCCTGATAACATGTTTTTCTCGAAATGTTCTATCTATTGATCTTGCTCAGTTCATTAATTTTGCTAAAATTCATTGTTACGTCATATTTTCTTCAATATCCATTCAATTACAGGTCCATTATTCTTGTGGTTTCCATCGAAACTTTTTTCCTGATGGCTGATTGAAAATTAATATCAATTCCACGCCATTACCAACTTCGGAACTCATTTCCTTTCAAACTAGCGTCTAGGCGAAAGAATTCTTCGATGAGAATCGCGAACATCCTGAATGAAAAGTTCGGTTGTTTCTCGCTGAAAAGTTTCAACAAACGATGAAGTGTAATTGCTGTTTGTCGACAATGTTCATTCCGCCGTCACCAAAGATTATAATTTTGGACCAAGGCAGGTAATGTTTTTTTTATTCGTTCTCGAGTTTCTGGTCTCTTTCGCCAAGTACGCGACGGCGATGAAGGAAAGAAGTGAAACTCCCTAAAACACGAGGTCATGAGCATATATCATGTATTCATTTACTACGAATATTGGGAAATTCAAAATTAGATGCCAGCGCCAGAGTGGCAAAAATTCAAACCAGACATACGTACATGGTTTGTCTGTTTTCTCAGAGGTTATACACTTGTGTTTGGAGTTTTTCCTTAAAATATTTCCATTTGGTATTATTTTCCAGTTTTTTTGTGTAGTGCTATTCATTTCAAGACTAGTGAAGTGGTGTATTCAAATCTTAAAACAATATCATTTGCGAAAACTTGCTTTGGAGGAATATATATATATATATATATATATATATATATATATATATATATATATATATATATATATATATATATTGAGAAATGAGAAATGGGAAATGTTGTTTAATAATTGAACTTATAATTATTATCAGTTATTTTTATTATCATTGTTAATGCTATGTTTTTTTACAATTTTCTTTACCTTTTTTCACGAATATAGAACCTTCATGCTCTAGTCGATACATATGTATGGAGAGGGCATTCCTGAAGTAGTTCTATCATCAAGAATATATAACCAACGATATATATAATAAAAATCCACGATTGAATTATATCAAAATTGAAATTTATAGCAAACATTGAATTAAAGTAAGATCAACGTATAGATAAGTTTTGAACATCCTGTATGACAATTCACATCAACAGAAAACCCACCATGGGATTCAAAGAGTTTGTGTGGGAGAAGTAATTATTTATAATAAAATGTAATGGCAGAAATTGAAAGAATATAATTTTTAGGAATTTATAAATAGTATGTAAGAGTTAGTATTAGATATTATTCATAAAATCATTAATATTAATTGGAACAGAAAATAATTGGTAGGAAGTGATACAAATAAAAATTCGTGAGTGTTACCATGGGATGAGATAAAAAGTTTGGGAGGAGATTGAAAAAAGTTCAAAAAGTGAAGCCACGTACAAAATTTTAAAAAAAGCTTTCATAGATGATATAAGAAAACCTGCTATTAAATTCCCGAACAGGAAAAATTTTGAAGGCTGAACAGAAGAAGTACATAGTAAATGAAAATTCCACCTACCTGGTCTTGAGGATAATCTTGAAGGAGAGCAAGTAAGCTGTCATTGAGATCCCAGAAATACGTCCATGGGATTGTAAACTTCAACAGAAAAATAGCCACAAGGTATTCAATAACTGAACTCATCAAAGTGCAACTTTCACATTTAAAACAATAACTTCACATGTTTAAACCACTGGTTATATTGTTGGGCAGAACACTCATCATAAATTCCATGCAAAAAGACTGAAATAAGTTCAAACTTTCTTCATCAATCTTTCATTGTCACAAACATCCAAATTGCTCTATTTTAAGTAATTGTTTTGATAGTATAAGGTATCTATCGCAGAGTAGGGTATTTATAAGTTTTGATTTGAATAAAAAACCAATCAATTTGATTATTCTCCACAACTGGTGTTTATTTTTCAATTTCTAACCTCACTTTTCCCCACTGAACAGCTTTTCTTATCGGATCGTTAGTGCCAAATCGGCAATACAGATCGCAGGTATCGACTGCTGAGGAGGAGTGACTCATGTTCATGGGCGTACCTGACTGAGCTGGGATAAGGTAAAAGAGGTTGAGAAAGAGAAAGGCGGACTTTTTATTTGTTATGATAGGGATTCAGAAATTATAATCTGTGAAATAAATTCACCAAAAATATATACAAATTTAAAGCATATAATCAACCAATCATTACAATATATATATATATATATATATATATATATATAAATATATATATATATATTATTTAAAACAAGAAAATTAAAAAAAAAATTTTGTTTGTATTTTTAGGGCCGAGGAATAGTAACGAATTGCTTAATGGATACTTCATACACTTAACTACCTAAATCCAGAATTTCCGCTGTTTTTGTAATTTTTGTTAGAGTTTGGTGAAATTTTGTTTCTATTTATTGGATTACTAAACATATTTTCAGGAAAGCTATTACTTGATTTTGTCCCTTAAATCCATAAACTGTGAGTATTTCACAAGCTTTTATTTAGTTTCACCTGTTCCGGTGTATGTCTGTGAGTCTGTGTGTGTGTATCTTGCAAGTTAAATTTGACCCACTTCTAATCGTCCGATTGATTTGAAATTTGGCAGGTGTACATAATTCCGGTAACAATGCATTATGAAATTTTTGTTGAGGAAAAAACAAAATGGCGGCTTCCATATGGCGGATAATTTTTATGATTATGGTCCGATTCTATTCAAAATTGGTATCTAGAGGTTTTCAGGATCGTAGATTATGATTCAAAATTCGAAAATAAATTAGATAGAAATCACTAAACTAGTTATTCAACAGAAATGAAAAATAAAAATAATAAAAAATAATTTTCAGAGACAAGCATTTGTTTATACAAATGCACGAAAAAGGAAAAATTATTTCTTTCATTGTTTAATCTGGGTAATTAGTAACAGTAACAGATTCAAAAGCTTGCCGCGGATACAAAATAGGTAATTTTGCGCGGCAAGATTTTGAATCTATTACTCACACCTAGATCAAACAATGAAAGGATTTTTTTTTCTTTTTAGTGCATTTGTATGAATAAAAGGTTGTCTTTGAATCAATTTTTTTTATAATGATTTTTCTTATGATTTTGCAGGTAAGAAATTGTTTGAGATTCCTGTAGCATGTTCCACAATTCCTGGTGGAGTTGAATTCTCAGTTTCACTAACACTATCGCACATTTTCTTTGGGGTTCAGCGAAGATGTAAGAAATAATTGTCGTCATTTTCTTCCTTACAAAATGAAAAATCGGTACATACTTACGAATTGCTTTTAGAATGATTCTTGAAACCATTTCATCCAAAAAATTATATTTCTGGTGGTATTATAATGTGTCAAGCTGGAAACTATCCCAACAAAAGTGGATACATTTTATTCTTCCCTATACAGAGAATCATTTCGTGTGAAAAAAATTCTTGCATTACCTGCAGAGGACTAAAATACTAACACCAATTTAGAAAAAAATCTTTTTAAAAAGAGTAATGACAGATCCTTTCTGACAATGCAGAGAGTCATTTGGTGTAGAAAAATTCCTGAATTACTTGCAGAGGGGGTAAAAAACCAACCACAATTTCAAAAAACTATTTCGGGAGAAGACCTGAAACAGCCTCAACAAAATTTACTACAAATGAAAAATTCTAAATTGTTGTTAGTATTTCATTCTTTTTGCAAGCAATGAAAGAATGTTTTCCAACACTAAATATTTGTATTAAGGAGATTTGTAGTCAATTTCGTTGTGGCAGTTTTAGGTCTCACCCCCGATATAGTTTTTTTTAATTTGGGGTGGTATTTCACCCCCTCTGCAAGTGATGCAAGAATATTTTTCTACACCAAATGATTCTCTGCATTGTCAAGAATGATCTATGATTACTTTTGTTAGGGCAGTTTTAGGTCTCAAATCGATTTTTTTCTAATTGGTGTTAGTATTTACTCCCTCTGCAAGTAATGCAAGTTTTTTTTTCACCTAAACGATGATCTGCATTGTCAACAATGATTTGTGGTCAATTTCGTTGGGGCAGTTTTGGGTCTTACCCCCGAAATAGTTTTTCTCAATGAAGTTGGTATTTTACCACCTCTGATGTAATACAAGATTTTTCTCCGAGGAAATGACACTCTATATAGGAAAGAATAATATGTTTCCACTTTTGTTGAGACAGTTTTTAGCGTGGCAATCCTACCAAGCTGCAGATTTATAATTTTTTGGATGAAATGGTGTTGGGAAAGCAATTCATAAGTATGTCACGATTTTCCGTTTAGTAAGGGAGAAAATGAGGACAATACTTTTTTCACATCTTCGCTGAACCCCAAATAAATTTTGAGTTCGACGCCACTGAGAGTTCGGCTGCTATCATTTGGCTGCTGTTTTCACCCAGGTCAAAGATTTTCAAGAATTCACTAGATGGAAGTGTACTATGTACTATAAAAACTGACGTTCTAGATCTATCAGATGATCATTTCCATATCTGATATTGACGGAATATTTGTATCTCAATGGATAATCGTATTATAATGAATCTCATTTGGGAACATGTATTGATCATTTCATGAAGGAATAATAAAGAGGTACTGTGCTGTTGAATTCTATTGGCTTCAAACTTGTATCTCAATGAATAATCTGTATTATAATGAATCTTCATTTGGGAACATGTATTGATCATTTAATAAAGGAATAATAAAGAGGTAAATAAACAATTCTGACATTTGTCCATGTTAAATCGAACTGTCATATCTAACGCGTTCAAGGCACGGGTAGTAAAAGTAAAAATACTTTTGAATATTTGGACCCTAGAACCGTAAGATTTTTACAAGTTTCTTTCATTTTAACCGACGAAACCAAAGAGGAAGTTCTCTAGTCGACGCGTATATTTTTTTCATGTATGACCACGCATAAATTTTTACAGAGAAGTCCGATTCCGATGATTCTTTTTTCATTGGATGAGATGTACTTCAAAGTTATTCCCATTTGAATTTGAACAAAAAAATCCACCCCTAGGGGTAAAAAAATAGGGGATGATTGATTTTTCATTTGTGAACATTGGAACACATATTTAGTTGACATTGACAGATCCTCCTACATCCGTCACAATAATTACATTCTATGAAAGGATGGAATTATATACAAAGTGATGAAATCAACTAACCAGAACTCCCAAAAATGATTTCTATTTATTACAATAAATAGTTAAAATGATAATCAAATTATTCATCAGTTGAAGGTTGAAGTGAGCTAGGTAAGTAAGTATTTTGGAAGTAATAAAAAATTGAGTAAGTAGTAATTAGTAGATTTCAGCCACAAAAAATTGAAAAATAAAAACTTTTTAACAAAAAATTAAACCGACAAAAAAATCAACTGAAAAGCAAAAAATAAAATGAACCTCTTTAGTCTTAATGATAATTGAGCTACTAAACTAATGTGAGTAACTAATTTTGAGACGGCGCCAAACAAACTAGCAATTGAATCGGGTAAAGCGAGATGCACAGCGGCGTTTTGATTACTTCTTCAAAGTTTTTATTGTTTACCAGCTAACAGAGTTTATTTGCATTTTTAATGAAGTTGTTTGTTGCACTCATTAGTTCTTCAGGTTCCTGATATTGATAAAATTATCTTCTGAATGTTTGATTGAATCCTGGCTTTAAAATAAATTGATAATCATAAAGTTTATGAATGACATTAGTTTCATATTTGGACATGGAAGATTGCTTTCTGATACCTAAGGGAAATGAAATATAGGATACATTAAAAATAATTCCTGAATTACTAAGTTCCCCAGTACCAATAACATTTTCCGCATAAACAGCTATTACAGGTCTTCCAGGCCTCAGTTCATATTCTACCGTT
Organism: Gonioctena quinquepunctata; assembly: GCA_018342105.1. Taxonomy (NCBI): domain Eukaryota; kingdom Metazoa; phylum Arthropoda; class Insecta; order Coleoptera; family Chrysomelidae; genus Gonioctena; species Gonioctena quinquepunctata. The sequence goes on along the minus strand of JAFIRS010001249.1, from coordinate 223,651 downwards.
AACGATCCATGTTCATATTCATGACACCAGTGACTAATCATAGCTAATGAAGGACTATCGTCACCAACTGCTGCCACTAAATTTTGATGTCTTCCGGTGTGTGTTGAATCTCATGATCGTTATGGATAATAAATATCCCGAAAAGCATCAAATGGAACTCAACCACGAAAGCTTATTGAAAATAAAATGACCTATAACTCTGGTGCAATGCTATTGTTTTTCAATACTTGGCAGCAAAATAGTAGTGAGATGGTTCTGAGGAATTGTCCTTGTTCAATACAGGTTTGAAACAAATTGCAATTACTAGCTGTATGTGACACCCTGTTGGTAAAAATCAGGGATATACAGGTGTATGAAAAGTCGATAAACTTCAGGATTGATTTTGCTGAAAATAAGACAGTGGTTCTATTAACTTTGTCTGCAAACTCAGGTTTTCGAGACCGTTAAAGTTATTCTTAAAACAGCCTATATTATATATTATATAATAATATATATATATATGGTATATATATACATATATATATATAGAGTATATCATATATATATATATATATAATATATATATATAATAATATATTATAATATATATATATATATATATATATATATATATATATATATATATATATATATATTGCTCTGAAACCGGTCGAGATATGCAGATGAAATTTGGTGAGTTTTAAGGGGTAATTTGTGACAAAAAATCTCTCCCGCCTCTTTTTCGTATGGAGCGTCGTTTTTATGCAAAAAAATAAAATATCTCAACGCTTATTTTTCATTTCTTTAATACATTATCAAGAACTATCTAATACACTAGCGTTAAACCAGGAACAATAACAGAAAATAACACTAATAAATAAATGGGCGCAAAGCTTCAACAAATGTTCAAAATGACCTCACTCAGACGTGATACAAGATTCAACTCTTGTCCTCATTGATTGTCGTATTCGCGAAAATATTCCTGGTGTATATCTTATTGTCTTACAGCCGGCTATAATTCCATTCCTCAGGTCTTCGAGATTTTCGACGGAAATGGAATAAACTAATGACTTAAGGAAACCTCAAATCTAATAATCTAGAGGATTTAAATCTGGAGATCGAACAGGCCCGATACCTCCCCGATAGATCCCAGGATTTGGATAAACTGTAGTAGGAGGTTTAAGCCGTCTTTAGGTCTCCCCCCACGACCTTGACTTCGACCCCCCCCAACGCACGCCCTTGACCTTAAGAAGAGGGGGTTGGCTATGTGTGTAAGTGTATCGGTTAACCTTGAAGTGACCTTCGATATGGGGAGGTTGAAGGTCGTGTATCATTGACATTGGAGTGCCCTTGTGATAGATCGTGTAGTGTTTGCATGATCTTGGTTTGCAAGAGGGATTCGTTGACCTTGTAACGCCAGTAAAATGGACTGGGGCGCCATCATGCATGAACCAAAGTGTTGTCTCAGCTGTAGAGGAATTTCTTCGAGAAGAACAGGTAACTCTTCCTGTAGGAAATTGAGGTTAGAGTCGCCTGTCAGTCGCTGTGGGAAGAAGTATGGACCGATCAAATGATCATCAAGAATCCCAAGACATACATTTACTGAAAACTGATGCTAAAAATGAGCTTCAAAGATTCCATGTGGATTTTCCACAGCCCAAAAGTGATTGTTATGGAAATTCCGTATACACTGTCGTCCAAAATTAGCCTCGTCAGTTAACAAAACGCCATTTGAAAAATTAGGAATTTGAGCGATTTGATGAAGAATCGAATGGCAAAAAACCAGACGTGGAAAAAAGTCTCTTGGTAGTAGAGCTTGCACACGTTGAATATGAAACGGATACAATTGCTGTTCTTTGAGAATTTTAAATACAGTGAAGTTGCTTACAGTCAGTATGTTGGCCATTTTTCGAGTACTTGTTTGAGGTGACTCTACAATTAACTCGAGAACTGCTTCTTCTAGTTGCACAGCTCGTACTTCTCGATGGCGTCCGCAGTTAGCTATTTGTTTGTTGAATGTACCATTTTCGCGCAAACGTGGGTGAAGACGAGCAAATATTGTGTGATGGGGTACCCCACGTCCTCGATACAACTCAGCATACAATCCCGCATTTGTATAATGTTCCCTTCTTTTTCGATAAAAGACAAATTAATTATTTATTATCATTAATGTTATACCAAACTGAAAAATTAAAAATGAAGAAACGCTGATTTGACATTTTGTTGAAATATTCGTATTTAACAGAATGTTGACAATAGCCTACGAGCATCGCTACTAGATAATGTAATGAAGTAATAACAAATACGCATTAAAATGTTTTATTTTTTTTTGCATAAAAACGGCACCCCATACGAAAAAAATGCAGGAGAGATTTTTTGTCACAAATTGAACGAGAAATTCAAAAATTTTAAATATCTCTGTGGCGTTCCATTTTTTCTTTAAAAAAATTGAGATCATTACCCGTATGCGCGCCAATGATGGACATAAAATTCTCAATTGTATGTCAAAAGATGCGCAATATTTACCTCTTGGAACTCACCAAATTTCATTTGCATATCTCTACCGGTTTCAGAGCAATAAATAAATAGTCAGTTTTTAAGAAAAACCTCAACACCCCGTATCTCAGAAAACGAAGCATTTGCGGACAAAAGTTATTTAACAAACTGTCATTATTTTTTATGCAAATCACCCTCTGAAGTTTGTCGCACTTATTCACTAAAACCCTGTATATTTTTAAAATTGAAATGCTACTTGATTGAATTTCAAATGAAGATTTAGGATTTTTACGTATGTCTAGGAATGGGTTCAAACGAACAATATCTAAAATTAATTTTTATATCTCAGACAAAATATATTCATCTTTCAGAAAAACTCACAAATGAATGACTGCGAACCGGTCTCGACACCAATGGGAATTATAAAAAATGTCTCCCACAACTCAAAGAAGGGTGAAAGGTACATCCTACCTTTAAGCAGTTGAATCATTAATGTGTTCAGCTGTTTCGACACGTATCTGTATTGCCAACACCGTTTTCAGTCAATTCAACAACAAACCTGTCAAGCCATTGGATAGCTGCGGAAAAAAAAATTGAAATTATGGTCTGAAATTCGAAAAATCCAAGGAAAAACTTTATGGATTTGTCGACGGTGATTAAGGTGGAGATCCGAGTGACAGAAAGTCATAAACTGGTTTTTATCTTCGCAAGGAAACGAAAGACGGTCGATCTATCTAGTGCTGAAGCCGAATATGGTCCTAGGAGAAACAGCAGAAGGAGCAGTTCATTTGAAAACTTTTTTGAAAGAGGTGGGATTTTCAATTTTTCAAGGGAACCCAACAGTTGTCTTTTGTTATAATCAGGGAGCCCAGAAATTGATACGGAATCCAGTTCATAATCCAAGAACTGAACATATATATCCGCTTTCATTATGTTGGCGAAATTTGGTGAACTTTACTTCCAGTACATACCAATTTAAAATATGTGTGCAGATGTCTTCAAAAAGCACATGAAATTCATGTCAAGGGACTTGAAATCGATACTTCATATCAACTTCAAGAAACGATAACATCCGATCTCCCTGTGTGTTTGTTTATTGTAGAAACAGTTGAAACTAATGTTTGTTCATATTTTGTTAACCGACGAAACCGAAAAGAAGGAGGTTTTCCATTCGACGCGTATATTTTTTGATTTTTTTTATTTATGATCACGCACAACTTTTTACAGAGCGGTTCGATTCCGAAGATTCTTCACTGGATAGGGTGTACTTCGAAAGTGGTCCCATTCCAATTTGAACATCAAAATCCATCCTTAAGGGTAGCAAAATGAACGAGATTGTGTTATGACCAATCCTTTAAACAAAAGAAATCAAACTTGCCACTGGATATTATCTAATATCAACGTCACAGCTAGATAAGAAAATCAGTTTTATTTTACTACCGAAAACGAATCCCTAATTCTAACACCCGTCCAAAGTCCAAACAGGGCCATTAAAAAACCTCGATAAACGCCAGTCACACCAGCCCGCATCATTAATGGACGTAGCTAACTTATAAATCACCGGGAATCGCCACTAAGAAATTCATAAACACACTTGTTGGTCATTATTTTAGCGATTACCCGACAGCTATCGTAAATACCTGTCATTCAGTAGAATAGTATCCAATTATAACATAGATAAGCAAGAACGGGTTAGAAAAACAAGACCCTTATCAGTTTTACGATGTCACCTCGTTATCTGCCCATAACAAACTAAGTCCCGCCCCAGCTTCCGTATCGAAAATATTATAAAAAGGCGACGGGAGCCGAAAGAGTTAAGTTAGTTCAGAACGGTAGTCCGTGGAATAATCACGTATATCATACGAGAAGAAATATAGTATGCATTCACATTAGGACCAGTGAAAAATGTCACGAGAAATAAAATCTTTCCACGTGTAAAAACCATCTCGATTAAAGCAATACTAACATGTCATCCTTTTAACTAGAGTCAGTGTAAAGACAATATTTCACCGCACAATTACGGACAAATCTAATCGCTCAAACAATAGTTAATCTCATGCATCGTAAAACCAAATTATTGATCGTTCACCCATTGAATTTTTGTCCGTTAACCGATTCTATCAGGCATAACTTTGTAGTGGGTTTTCCGATTTGGATGATTCTTTTTTTATTGTATAGGGTATACCTCATAGTTGATCAGTTGGAATGAAATCATACACCCCTATGGGTAGACAAATAGGAGATGATTGATTTTTCACTTGTGAACTTTGGCACACATATGTAGTTGACATTGACAGACACCCTCCTACATCCGTCAATATGATAACATTGTATGAAAGGATGGAATTATATACAAAGTGATAAAATCAACCAACCAGAACTTTCAAAATGAATTTATATTATATAACAATAAATAGTTAAAATAGAAAAGAATATTATTTGATAGTTAATAGTTGAATAAGTAAGCTAGGTGAGTAAGTATTTTGGAAGTAATCAAAAATTGAGTAGGTAGTAATCAGTAGATTTCAGCAACACAAAATTGAAAAATAAAAACTTTTTAACAAAAAATTGAACCGACGAAAAAATCAACTGAAAAGCAAAAAATAAAATAAACCTTTTTAGTCTAAATGATAATTGAGCTCCTTACCTAATGTAACTGATTTTGAGTCGGCGCCAAACAAACTAGCAATTGAATTAGGTAAAGCGTGAAATGATGGCAGAGAGATGCACGGCTGCGTTTTGATTACTTCTTTCAAAGTAATATAATGATCTTCGATAATTGTTTGTTTGGCGCCGACTCAAGATCAGTTACTCACATTAGTTTAGGAGCTCAATTATCATTTAGACTAAGAAGGTTTATTTTATTTTCTTGCTTTTCAGTTGATTTTTTTGTTGAAAAGTTTTTATTATATGAAAAGGTACTTTTCATTGTGATATTGAAAACTTTCCATAGATTCGTTAAAATGTTTATTCAATAATTCCACATAAACCATCACTTCTGCATAATATCTGGTAATCGTGTGAAAGTATTTTTCATGTAACGTGTATCCATTAGAACATAATTGCATAACTTTTTATTGTATTGAAATTTGTATGATAGAGTACTGAGAAATCTTCGATACAGCATGCGTGTCTTCACGGCCACCATCGTAATTTTTTAGGACCTGTCTTTTTTATTACAAATACCATGATAAATCGTTGCCATTCAAACAACGTTAAACTCACATCATCTGGGCCAATAATTTTTATTTTCATACTTCTTTTATAAATTTTGATTTTCGTCAAAACGAAAGCAATATCGTAGCGCTAATAAACTAATTGTGGGAAAATTGCAGAACTGTTCCTCAGCAGGAATTACTGCATGTCTATAAACTGAAACCTTCCACCACAACCGGGGATCTTCTTCAGGATATAAAAGGTTTTTTCCCGAGGCAAAAATCCAAAAGATTAAATCAAAGTTTCCACAACTCTACTCCTCCTTCACGGTTCGTATGAATCGTTGTAACATTGAAAAGGCATGGGCTCAATCTGTCTGGCCAATGGGAGCTCATGTTAGGCGGTTTCTTCTGAAGAAAAAAAGACTTGCAGCTGATACATCATAATGACAATGTTGTGAGGCATAAATTGATGAATTCTGACGACGTGAGTATATTTCACTTGAATTTACGTACATTTAAGTGTAAACGTAAACTCTCAAATGAAGTGTTCAAACTCTCCATGTTTTTGGACAGTAAAAAAAATTAGTGTTCTTTGTTTCTCCGAGCACTGGTCGAATGAGGACTGTTTGAAATTCTGTAATATTCCAGGCTATAAATCGGTTACATATTTCTGTAGATCTAACTCTATACAAGGCGGTGTAGCTATATTAGTTCGTGAACACATTTTATTTAAACCTCTTCACCTAGGTACTCAGCATTCTAAAATTGCAATATTCACTATATATAGATCAGCTAGCATAGCTGATTGCACCAGTTTTTTCCACAAATTAGAAAAACTCCTGATATCTATTTCGAAAAAAACCGAAAGAATTATTTTGCTGGGCGATTTCAATATCTATTTTTCGCAATCATCTGCGGATCTCAGTAACCTAGTCTGCCTAACTAACTCTGTTGGTCTCCAGGCAACTATTGCTGAATATATTAGATTGAAAACGCTCTAGCAGTTGCATTGATGATATTCTAACAAGCATAGATGAATCGTCCTACCAAACTAGTGTAATTGATCCCTGCCTCTCCGACCATTACGCTCAGATCATGAATTTCAGAAATTTTGTGAGTCAATCAAGTACTACGATTCTCTGGAGGCAAATTACCAGTAATGGAATACTTGCTTATCCTAACATTCAGTGAACTGGAAAATCTTTTACTCCTTGGACTCCTCAAAAACCATGGTGCAGTTTCTCTTGAACCTTTACTGTAGTCTAGTAGAGGACCATTTCCATCAAAAAAATAATTCGTGTAAATCATCACATAAATCCCCTCTCAGGTGGCTCAATGATGAGTTGAGGAATTTAAGGGACATGGTACGTGCAGTAAAGATGATATATAACGCGACAAATGATCCCGTTCCTGAGCAAGCTTATGAACTGATCAACAAGAAATATCAGAAAGCCATCATTGAATCGAAACAAAATACCTGCGATAATTTTATCAAACTATTTGACAATGAAATCAGAGGTAGCTGGAAGCTGATCAATTTGAAAAAGGCAAAGCGGTACTCCTGTTGCATCTGACATGATCACACCACATGATTTCAATTCATATTTCACCACCATTGCCAAAACCTTACTAAGCCAACTACCACCCAATGTGAACACTTTCAAATCACTGGATAATATACGCAAACCTACCTCATCTGGATCTCTATTTCTCGAACCCATCACTTCATCTGAAGTTTTCAATGCAATATATAAGTTAAAAAACTCCAATTGCCTTGATGTGTACAACCCCAATAGTGAAATAATTAAGACATGTACATATTTGGTAGAACCACTTATGCTTCCATTTAATACATGTATCAGTGAAGGATCTTTTCCTGACGAACTTAAAATTAGTAAAGTCATTCCAGTTTTCAAGAAAGGTGACCAAAATCTCATCGAAAACTACCGTCCCATATCTATCGTTCCCATTTTTGGCAAAATCTATGAGGTTATACTTGAAAGAAGGCTATACCGGTATTTAGGAGAAAATAATCTATTGAACTCGGTTTCCGAAAGTTCTGCTCAACTATTCAAGCAGTAGCTCGAGTTGTGAGGGATAAAGTCGATGGCTTTGAAAAGGGTCAGCATAGTGCTGCGCACTGTGTGACCTAAGTAAAGCATTCGACTGTGTATCTCATACCATCCTTTTACAATAATATGGAGTCAGAGGCGTGGCACTTTCACTTTTTTCATCCCATTTGATGAATAGAAAACAGTGTGTTGATCTAGGCAATAACAGAACATCTGATCTACAGTGGATTGAATTAGGAGTTCCCCAAGGATCTGTTCTGAGTTCGCTTCTGTTTATAGTTCACATAAATGATCTTTTCTATGATCTACTACCCCACAAATGCGTCATCTATGCTGACGACATCCATCCTGTGCTCAGACGACAACTGTAAGAATTTACTCGCCTGCATGACACTTGCAGAAAGTCAAGCTGAATCGTGATTCAACTCTAATCTTCTCAAACTGAATAAAGATAAAACACAAAAAATAATATTTTCAACTATTCATAATATCTCTGTGGAAAAAACTGTCAATTTATTGGAAATCACACTTGATGACGCTCTGAACCGGTCATCTCATATACAAGCATCAACCCAGAAGCTCTCTGAATATCTTTTTTCAATCCGGCAATCGAAAAACTTTGCTAGTATAGAAAGTCTTCTCAGCTACCATGCATTCTTCATTTCATCTCTATGGAACACTGCTCTGGGGAAACTACTCCCACGTTTCAAAAATGTTCATGCTTCAAAAACGCGCAGTTAGAATTATATCAAATGCGGGTTACAGTGATCCTGCAGGCCCCTCTCCAAAAGTCTGGGCATCATGACGTTACCTTCTACCTTCATATATCAAACTCTCCTGGAAATATAAAGATGAGTTTCCGACCAAATCCCAATCTCACGGGTATAATACTCGTGGGGCTAATCTCTCAAGACCCGACCGGTTCACTTTATAAAAATCCTCAAAGAACTCACTTGATGTCAATCTATACAATATTTTACCGTCTACTATCAGACTCCTACCATCGCCAATTTTCAAAAAGCACATCAAGGAATATCTAATTGAACAATGTTTCTATGGTACAGAGAAATATGTTGCCACAACCTCAGTGCAAACAATTTTTTAACTTTTCCTATGTATTTGACATGTATTATATATAATGAATTGTATGTAGATTTTATGTATTGTACATAGATTTTAATCTATTTATATTTTTTCACTATCTTCTATGTTCAGATTTACCATAGGTCTACATTTGTACCACTGACTTGCTACTAATATATCCTTATATACCGTAGTCAATGAACCTTCTTCTCCTTCTATACTTCAACATTGCCTGCAAATTTCGATAAAAAAGATAGCATTATCAGTTTTTTTTTTTATCAAAGTGAAAGAAATCAAATAAGCAGAAAAATATTAATTTTATAATATTGATGGTGGAAAAACTTTTTAACAAAAAATTAAACCGACGAATACGGAACTGAAAAGTAAAAAATAAAATAAACCTTCTTAGTCTCAATAACTGAGCTCCTAAACTAATGTAAGTAACTATTTTGAGTCGGTGACGAACTAATAAGGAAATGAATTAGATAAGGCGTAAAATGATGGCATCGAGTTGCGCGGTGACATTCTGAGAATTTTTTTTAAAGTAATTTAATGATCTTCGTTGATTGTTTGTTTGGCGCCGGTAGGTATTAACATAATATAAAAATTATATTTGACTTCCAATCGAAAAATCGAGCAACCAAGCTAAAACTATAAATTCAAATCTTAATAATATTAACAAAAAATGTTTTCGCTTACTCACATTAGTTTAGGAGCTTAGTTATTGAGACTAAGAAGGTTTATTTTATTTTTTATTTTTCAGTTCCGTATTTCGTCGGTTTAATTTTTTGTTAAAAAGTTTTTATTTTGAAATTTTTTGTGGCTGAAATCTACTATTACTACCAATTCGTATTTTGATTACTTCCAAAATACTTACTACCCACCTTACTTCAACTATTACCAGTTAAATAATATATTATCTACTTTCACTATTTGTTGTAATATAAATTATTTTTGTTGTTCTGGTTAGTTTATTCCATTACTTTGTATATCATTTTATCCTCTCATAGAATAAGATGATTGTGACGGATGTAGGAGAACACATTTAATGACAATAGCGATCTGCCATTGTCAACTACATACTTATGTGTGCCAATGTTCACAAGTGAAAAATCAATTATTTCCTATTTTTCTACCCGTAAGGGTGGATAATTCCATCCGAAATCCAGATATGATCAACTATGAGGTAAACCCTATCTAATAAAAAAAAGAATCGTCTAAATCGAAGAATCCAGTACAAAGTTATGCCTGATAGAATCCGTTAACGGACCAGAATTCAGAGGGTGAGTGATCAATATCCTTCATTTTGCTACCCTTAGGGGTGGATTTCATCTGTTTTAAATTCAAGTACACCCTATCCACTGAAGAAATAATTATCGGAATCGGATGTCTCAGTAAGAAGTTAGCGTGATAATACATGAAAAAAAAAATATACGCGTCGACTAGAGAACCTCCTCCTTTTTGGTTTCGTCGGTTAAAAATGAAATGAATGGAGAAAATAACTGAATGACATATTACATTAAATGCTCAGATTGACGACCTATTTGTTGGATGCACATACGTTGTCTGCCCATACCAATTTTATGGCAACATGGTGGGTGTAATGCTATTACATTGATTTTTCACGGCGGATGTTCCAGTGGCCATGTTCAGTAACCAACAATCCCATTTGATAAAAATTGTTAATACATTTCACCGTTTGAATGCTCATCATAAAAGAAAGGATCTAGTATGTTCATCCCAAAATTCCCAACCAAACATTTATTCCGAACTTCTTCTGGAAATTGGTTTTCCTATTTGAATATTCATTTGTTCGACCCCACCTTTAATGGAGGTTTTTGTTAAACCAACCATTTTACGATAATCCCTAGTTCATGGCTCATTTATCTTAGAGAACAATCTTGATCAGAAATATTGTTATAACTAACAAATCCGGAAAGTGAAATAGAGAGTACTTTTTATACTTTGTTCATCTCCATTAGGTACCATTTGCTAACCCAAAACATATATTTGGTACATCATACTTCACTCACAACACTTTTTTTTTAAATTGCCAACCTAATTCTGCCAAAAGAGGATTATATATTTTTAAATTACGATATATCAGTCCTTTCGTTATTTGAATACATTTTCAAATAGTAACCGATTGCATTAACTTCTGACAGCTTTCAACAGATATCAACTACTCATTCATTTTTCCTGTCATAGAAACGGCTTTGAAATATATTGATAATTATAAAGTGTATGAATGACATTAGTTTATATTTGGACGTATGCTTGGAAGATAATATTTTATGTCTAGAGTGAATGAAATTCAGATAACATTGAAACTTTTTAGAAGCACCACAGCATTTGGTTGTCGCAGCAAACTTACTAAGCTTCTCAGTAACAAAAACATTTCCCGAGTAAACAACTATTGCAGGTCCACCAGGTCTCAGTATATATTCCACCGTAAACGTTCCACGTTCATATTCATGACACCAGTGAATAATTATATCTAATGAAGGACTATCATCACCAACTGCTGCCACTAAATTTTGATGTCTTGGGTGTGTTGAACCTCATGATCGTTATGGATAATATCCCGAGAATCATCAAATAGCACTCAACCATGAAAGCCTATTGAAAATGAAATGACCTATAACGCTGTGTCTCTTTATGTTCAGTTTCAATACTGCCAAAATATAATGAGACTGTCTGGAGAATGTCGACTTCAATTCAATTCAATTCTTCATTATATATATCTCATAACAAGTAATTTGGTCTTACAGTAACATAAAAAAAAACTTTCCAGATGGAAAGTGAGGAAAAAATGAAATGAAAAGTATGCACAGAACACTGAAATATTACCCAGTTCCATCATTCAGCACGATTGCAAAAACTAATTCGATAACAACAAAAGTTCATAGTTTGAAAACTTCGGTTATAAAATCAGATAGCGCTTTGGCGTCATCATGGCTGAGGTTGTGCAAGGATGTCACGAAGGAATCATAATTTGCTAGAATAGAACGCCCCTTGGGTCTGACAGCAGCAAGTATAGGGCACTCAAAGAAAATGTGTTTCAATGTTTGGCACTCATATATATTGCATATAGAGCAAATTTCACAAAACTCAATAGTGTAGTTCATACCATTGAATGTTAATCTCAATGTATGTTGATATGATGAGAGAATCTGGACGACTAAGAGGGTAACGAATGGGGATGCGAAAAGTGAGGTAACTTTTCGGTGAACTGACTGTTGGATATATCGAGTTGAGAAGAATATACCTAGAAAACGACAGTTTGTTTAGATCTTCAGCGTGGAATTTTGTGGCAATTTTTTGAGTATTTCATCCTTATTTAACTTAAAAGTCGATGGTTGAGTTGGTTCAGTACATCTTGGGAATTTATTGACTCTAACCAGAGTTTCACCTTGCTAACCCAATTATATCTAAGTCTTCCCCACCCAGTTCAAACAATCTCAAAAAACATCGTCGAGGGGACCTATTATTCAGTGAGATTGATAAAAATGAGTATCTGATTTTACTTATGAATTCCTAAGCAAATCCTCATATCTGTATTAATAAAAATACAAATATTTTCGAATAAAAGATTTTGCTAATGATCTAGGAGTATAAGGTTTTCTTATAGCTCATAAATAAAAATAACCTTTTACGTGTCAGCAGAAGCAAATCCTTACGAAAATATAAGTCAACCTTTTTAGTTACTTCTGAAAACTTACTTGTGGAGAAAGTATTATTTAGGAGAAATGGGAGAGACACGTGGAGGAGCGTTGAATGCCCATAAAAAAATGAAAATATTTCTGAGGTGCATGGGAGATCTAGGTTATTTCATTAGATTCATATCATTTTGAGAAATAATCATGAATTAATCGAAATTGAAGTATGCGTATGCCGAATCTCGACATGTTTGTTCTTCAATTCATGCACTCACCATTCCAGACATTTACGCTCTATACTTATATTTCAGGATTCCAAATTGGGGAAGCTGAAGATATATGTATCTGTCAAGCAACAGTATCGAATGCTGTAAGATACGTCGGCTCCAAAATTGTGAATAAAGCTGATGTCTGGGTCAAATTCCCCTCAAGTATTGATGCAATGAATACTGCGAAATACTTATGGATACGAAAATATCAATTTCCCACTGCTATTGGAGCTCCAGATTGTACTCACATAAGAATAGAACAACAACGTGCATATCAACATGGTGTTGAATACATATGTCGTAAACAATTTTCCAGCATTAACGTTCAAGCGACATGTAATGCAGATGAGTGTTCACCAGCGTAAGTGCGGAATGGCCAGGATCAGTACATGATGGTAGAATTTGGAAACGTAGTAGAGTATGTCCAACGAAGTTTCAATCATGTTATTCTGATAGCAGATCAGGGATATGGCATTGAGAAATGTTTTATGACACCTTATTATAACCCAGTCACACCACAAGAAAAAGCCTTCTATGATTTGCTGAAGCGGGAAAGAGTTATAATAGAAAGATGTTTTGGACCATTGAAGCCCCTCAACTTCGTTCCGACACTTATAGTGGCTTGTGTCATTTTACGCAATATTGCAAAATATTTGAAGGATATTTGGTATTTGGCAAAGAGGATCACACCGATGAAAGCGAAGAAAATATATATTTAATGTTCACAATGAAGTTTCCAGTAATGCAATGAGGATTGCACGCCAACAAAAACAGCAACAATTGGCTGAAATTACTCATAATCGGGGATAATGAGAAATGAATTTGTTATTGATTAGCACCCTAAGATCAACCAACACCCCAGTGTGATACATCATTCAAAACCCCTTATAGAAATATATTCTAAAACTATACACTTTTACTTGCTTATGACGTTATTTTTTAATTGGAGAAGTGAAGTGAAATCATGGATATTTTTCTTTTCCACTGTCACCGTCAACAGGTATATTGGATTTGATTTAGTTCAATATTTTCATTGACTAAGTAGCACAACTGAAATAATATTTATTTGAATTCAAAGAAACAACAAATTCTCAATAATCATTCAAAGGGCAAAATAGTCCCGGTCACCTATTCGCTGTATTCCACTACCATCAGATGTTTTTTCATCATCATCTTCGAGCCAAGGATACCGCTTTTCACTACCTTTTATTGCTCCCCAGTCAGTTGATTATTGAATTTTTCCATTCGATATGATCGCAATTTTTTTTCGCTAACATTCATAAAGTGTACACTTGTCTTATTTATCATTCATAAAAACCGCGTTACTCGTAAAAAAACAAGTTTGAAGTTCCGTGTTTGTGAATGATTTTATGAACATCATGTTCATATTTTCGACTGATCAATGTATACATCACTCATTCATTAAAATGGGAGTTCATCGCTAATTGAAAAATTCAATTATCTCTTATCCTGCCGCATGGTGAAGCATTAGCTTTAGTTCAGCGCACACAACTATCAGCGTGTAATTATCAATCTGCTTATGATTCGTTAATATCACGATATGATAATCCTCGAATGATCGCATTTGCTCTCATACAAGCCATTGATAACGCACCCATTATCAAAAATTCAAAAAATCTCAAAGCCTTTCAAAATCTTTATAATATTTTCAGTGAGAACCTTGCCGCTCTGGAAAATCAGGGTTTTAACGTTGAAGATTGGGATTTTTTATTATTTCACCTTTTCTGCAAACATTCAGATGGGGACACCATCACTAGATTCGAAAAGGGGGAAGCATCTCCAAAAATTCCATATTTTGAACCCATGAAAAATTTCGTCCTGAAACAGTGTGAGGCTCTGGAAACCGTCAAATATGCATCTTCGGTTAAATTTGAAAATAAAATTATAACATCATCCATTCATTAATTAATGCATTTAATCGCACAAAACAAACTTCTTCATTTTTCTCTAACTTAGTAGTCAAAATATTTTCAAAAACTGCCAGTCTTCGAACAAATGTCAGTATTGTAACGCATCTCATCATTCATATTTGTGACAAATTGAGAGCGAAAACTCTCGTTCCTTTTCCAAAAATCGGGACGCTACTGTCCATAACGTTTCAGTAGTAAGTCAGAATCGCGCAAGTCCTAACCCAAATTTAAATCGTGTGGTGACCGTTCCAATTGACTACTCCGCTGCTACCAGTTCACAATCACAATCACATCAGGAAACAAATTTTTGTGAAGAGGTTTCGTCGTCTACCAGAGTTCTTTTATCCACGGCACTTATTGGAAATTATCAAACAATTCGCGTTCTTTCAGACTGTGGCTCGCAAACTAGTTATATTACTCAAAAATGTTTTAAATGGCTGGGAAAATTTTCTGATCAAATCTCAAAAAAGGGCTAACAGCATTTCGTTCTTTACTATATCGAATGACTTGATTTCCTTGGGAAAAACAATCAAAAGTTTTTGGGACATCGAAGAATTACCCAAAAATATATTTTTATCTCCGGAAGGTTTTTTTTTTTTATAGTTCTGGTTCCCACGAAAAGGGATATCCTGTAATGTTCAGAGAACATCGTGGGAACCAAGGGAAAGAAGGTAGGAGTTGGTGTTCTTCTTAAATTTCTGGAGGTTGTATGCCTCGGGGAACACCTCCCTAGGCAATGAGTTCCAAAGCCTCGCTGTTCGTTGGATGAATGAGTCTTTGGAAAGTGATGTTCTGCAGGTCTCCAAAGTGACCACGAAGGGGTGTGAAGACTGAACTTGACGGGTTAATCTCGAAGAGACTGCCAAAGGAGGAACGATTGTTGATATTTCAGAAGAGCATCGCCCATGAAAATATCTATAAAATAGAGACAAATCGCCAACTTTTCTACGGTGTTCCAGACAAGTGAGCGAGTTTGTAAGCGAGGCATCACCGACGAGACGAATTGCCCCTTTTTTGGACAGAATCCAATAGCTTCAGGATATGTTTAGGTGCCGCACTCCAAATATGGGAACAGTATTCCAGGACAGGTCGGATCTGTGCCTTAAGATCATAAGCAGCTGACTGGAGGTGAAATAGCTCTTGGCACGAAACAAAAAACCAATTTTTTGGGATGCACTTTTGGCAATGGACCTCACGTGATTTTCCCAGGAAAGGTTATTGCTGATAGTAATACCAAGCATCGATATGGATGACTTCAGTGGTATGGTTACTCCTGACAAAGTTATGTTAGGCACAGTGAGATCGGCTTTTCTAGAGAAAAGACATGCTTGTGTTTTGTTTGCATTGAATTCTACCAAGTTATTGGATCCCCATTCGAAAATTGTTGCTAAGTCCATATTTATATTGTTAACATTTCTTCCTCGTTCATTTCTGGTTTCACGGGCTGATATAGGGGCCCTGGAAGAGAAAGCGGTATGGAGGGTACTATCATCGGCAAAGCTGTGTACGGGACATGGAGTTGCTTTCAACAGGTCGTTGATGTGAAGTAAAAATAGTGTTGGTGCTAGAATGGATCCTTGCGGAACACCAGCATTTATGAGTAGAGTGTCAGATGAAACTCCATCGACCACTACATGGAGAGACCTGTTTGAGAGAAAACTAGCAAACAGAGAACACAGCTGAGGGGGCAAGCCATAAGATGGAAGCTTGGCGAGGAGTCCCTGGTGCCAAACTCGATCGAACGCCTTGGAGATATCTAATGCCACAGCTAAAGTTTCTCCATACTTTTCAATAGATAGCTGCCATATATGTGAGACGTAAGCGAGCAGGTCACCAGTTGATCTCTGATGGCGGAAGCCATTTTGCCTATCGTTGACAATTCCTGAGTCTTCCAGATATTTCATGAGCTCAATGTTGATGGCTTTTTCCATGACCTTTGAAATAATAGATAGCAGTGCGATAGGTCTGTAGTTGCTAGGTAGGGTCTTTTTGCCTTTTTTAGGGACTGGCTGTACTCTTGCAATTGTCCAATTGGACGGAAATACTCCCAAATTGTAAGAGTGGTTGAACAACTTGCAAAGAACAGGTGTTAGTTCGGGGGCACATTTCTTGAGAACAATCGGCGGGATTCCGTCAGATCCACAGGCTTTGTTGGTGTTGAGACCCAGCAAAATCTTTCTGATAATACGTTGGCGAAAGGTGATCTCGGGCATGTGACTGTCAATAGGTGTAATGTTCGGGGGTTGTTTTCCCGAAGAATCCAGAGTGGAATTTCCAGCAAATAGGTGCGCAAAGATATTGGCTTTTTCCTGGGCAGTCGTTGCTAGTGTTCCATCTTCTTTGGTTAGGGGAGGAAAAGAGCTGGAAGTGAAGTTTCTTCCCACAGCTTTGGCGAAAGACCAAAATGAACGGGATCCGTTGGGACATTCAACAAGTTTTGATCTTATTTTGGCATTATGAGCATCTTTTGAACATTCTATTGTCTCTTTGCATATGCCTCTAGCCTCAACATATGCTGCTCTGGTCTCAGGTCCCGGATTTTTTGCCATCGATGGTATGCTGCCTGTTTGGAAGCCACAGCTCTAGAGCAGTTTCTGTTAAACCAGGTCTTATCGGATGATGTTCTTCTTTCGGTATTCGGTATGTAAGTTTGCATCCCCAACATGATGATTTCAGAAATTGTCTCAGCACATCGTGTTGGATCTACTGAAGAGAAACAAACTCTCTTCCATGGAAACGCTGAGAAAAACATACGAAGACCTTCCCAGTCGGCCGAATTGTAATGCCACATGAGACGGGGTGGTATTGTGCTGCTCGATGGTAAATGGAAAGAGCAAGGTTTGGAGATGAGGGTGTGATCAGAGTTTCCAAGTGGGGCACAAACTTCTATTCTATACGGGTCAGGATTGGTGGTGAGAAAAAGATCTAGTGTATTGGCAGACTGGTTGTTGACATCAGGGATGCGGGTTGGTAGCTCGACCAGTTGTTCTAGACCATGAGTGATGGCGAAGGCCTCAGCTTGACGACCTGCATCATCTGTTTTGTTAGAGAATTTGAGCCAGGCAGCATTATGTACATTAAAGTCCCCCATGATTATGATTTCAGCTGTTGGATGGTTCTCCTGAATGTAGTCCAGTTTGAGTGATAAAAACTCAAAGAGGTTGTTATATGAAGGTTCATTAGGTGATAGGTAAAGGCAGTAGAGGAACTTAGTCAGTTTGGTATCAGATAGCTTAAACCACATCACATGAAAGTCTTTCGGATAAAAGATAAAAAATGTTAGCAAATTTTTTCCGATACACATTCTCAAGAGTCGTCCGGTAGATTTACTGTTAATTTGCCTTATCGCCGTCTGCTATCGCTGGAAAGACGTTTGGACGCACAACCGTTCATTCATTATCAATATTGTGCTCAAATGAAAGAATACTTAGACAATGGCTATATGGAAGTCATTTCCGAAAATAATGAACCTGAAAGTTGCTGCTATATTCCACACATGCCGTTATCAAGTCTAAAAAAATACGCATACGCAAAACTTCCTTCGGGACTTTCTTTGAACGATGCTCTTCTCACTGATCCAAAATTACAAAATGACATTGTTTCAATAATATTAAATTTTCGCTTGCATTAAATATTTATCACATGCGACACCAAAGGCATGTTCAATCAAATATTTGTTACCCAACCTCATCAAAATTTTCAACGAATTCTATGGAGATTCTCGTCAAACGAACCTGTCAAACAATATAAATTCAAACGAGTGCTTTTCGGACTTGTATGTTCTCCGTATTTGGCAAATAGAACAATTAGACAGTTAGCTATTACAGCAAAAGAAGAATATTCTCTCGCGTATCACATTCTTGAAAATGACATTTATGTCGACGACATCCTCACAGGGTGTTTGGATATAGAGAGCATAATCAATTCACGTAACGAACTCGTAGATATACAAATGTGGGGGTTTCGAATTACGGAAATGGCAAGTAATTCATTATTCATTATCCGACTTACCCAAATCGCATATTTTACTAGATCCCTTGTCTTTCGATTCAAATGATGACAGTCTTAAAATTTTGGGATTACAAAGGAAACCATCCCTAGATACCTTCTAGTATCATGTAGATTTACAAGAAAGAAGTTGCACTGAACGTAACATTCTATCAGATATCGCTAGGATATTTGTCCCCCTTGGTTTTCTGGGCGCAATCACATTGAGGTGCAAAATTCTCATGCAAACGTTATGGACTCTAGGTCTTGATTGGGACGAGTCCCTTCCCATTGAAATAATTGAATTCTGGTCAAAATTTAAATCCGAACTCTTACATTTATCTGAAAAAATTCCACGACTTATCGCAAATAATGGAGACGCTTGCGCATATCACTTAATGGGTTTTGCGATGCCTCAGGAAAGGCATATGCCGCAGTTATATATATTTTGGAAATAAATGAATTTAAATCAATACATTCTTCGTTATAGCAAAATCCAAGGTTGCCCCTCTCAAACAAATTTCAATTCCTCGCTTGGAACTCACCGCTGCGACTTTTCTCGCTGACTCAATGTCCTACATAATGAAGGTGTATGAAAAAAGATTCTCCTTTCCACAAGTTTTCTGTTGGTCAGATTCTACCATTGCGTCAACATGGATTTGTTCTCCACCTCATAGATGGAAAACATCCATTTGTAATCGTGTGGCCCGAATTCAAGACAAAATTGCTCCTCAATGTTGGAGACATGTAGATTCTCAAGACAATCCCGCCGATTGTGCGTATCGAAGTGTAATGCTCTCACAACTCCTAAGTAATAGCCAATGGTGGGCAGGCCCTCATTGGTTATGTCAATCAGATTCGAATTGGCCAGCGGATAAATCAAAGCTAGTTCAGCCACGAGAAGCTATTTCCTTTGAAGAAAAAAACAATTATTTCATGTTAATTGTCGATGATAACTTTATACATATTCTAATTACCAAATTTCCCTCTCTTTCCGAAATATTAAAAATTATTGCCTTCGTTAACCGCTCCATTGCTAATTCGAAGAAGAGAGAGTTGCCCAAGAAGAATGTTTTAACAATATTCGAGTATAATTATACTCTTTATTGTTGTGGTAAATTCATACAAAATGGATGTTTTTTCGACATCATAGATTCTCTATAAAAACAATCTATTTCAGAATCTTTCAGAAAACTAAACTGTTTGTTAGATGCTGATAATATTTTAAAAGTCGGAGGTCGACTTTCAAAGGCTACGCATTTATCTTTTGAACAAAAAAACATCCCGCTAGTTTACTCTGCAACCATCGTATCACTAATGTTCTCATCGAATATTTTCATAAAATATATTTACACCCAGGTAATCTAACCCTACAATATTTAATCATGCATCAGTTCTGGATTCTTTCTCCAAAAAGAACAATAAGACGCGTACTTTCTTCTAACGTATTTCGCAAATAAAACCCTTTTCATGTGTCGCAGTTGATTATGCTGGACCATTTTCAACGACCTTAGGAAGAGTTGGCTTCGGATCTATCGACTCTCCTTTTTGGCAGCCTTCAGGCGTTTTATAGCACGTAGGGCACGTTGTACAAAGCTTTTTTCAGATTGTGGATCGTAGGAGCTAATAAAGAAATAATAAATTCATTCAAAAAATCCGCGGAAACTGGGGCAATAGAATGGCGTTTCAATCCTCCTTCAGCTCCTCACTTCACTGGTTGAGCAGAAGCGGGAGTAAAGGCAGTTAAAACATATTTAAAACGCGTCATAGGCGATCGAATTCTCACTTTCGAAGAATTGAATACAGTACTGGTTCAAGTGGAGTCCCTGCTTAATTCTCGTCCCTTATGCCCTTTAAGTTCGGACCCGAACGACTTATCCGTATTAACTCCTGGTCATTTCTTGACTCTGGAACCCTGTCAGCCCTACCATATACAAATTTTTCAAAACTGAAATTAAATCACCTGAGCCGCTGGCAGCATCTGATTAGCATGACAGACCATTTGTGGTCACGGTATCGCTCTGAATACCTGCATACGCTGCAACAAAGGGGAAAGTGGTTGGAACCCACTTTCCCTATTCGCATTGGCACTATGGTGCTTATTGAAAATGAACTTACTCCTCCACTCGAAAGGAGTTTGGGTAGAATTGTGGAGCTCCACCCTGGTTCAGACGGAGTTTCGAAAGTTGCCACAATTTTAACGAAAGGCGGTGAGATGAAGAGAACTTTGGTGAAGCTATGCCCCTTACCGTCTCCGTCAATCGAATAAATAAAATATATCAACGTATATTTTGGTGGGTAGTCAATGTTCATCTTTAGTATAAGTTAGTATGAGTTCATAATTCATATTACCAAATATTTCTAACATTTATTTTACATAAATTTCATTTATCTTCAACTTGAAATTATACCAAAACTTAGTTGATTTAATAAATACTAACTGGGAGCAATCAAAGGCTTCTAACCTAGTTTCACAATTTCCCGCGAAAATCAACAGTTGAGGTGACACTTACATGCCTCGAGAGACAGAAGAGCTCAACAGCGAGCACGATCAAATCGGTATTTTCAAATGAAGGTGATAGCAAACTCCTAATCGCAAAAGTATGTGTGTTTCCACCTGAGATCAACTGGAACGAACTGGTGAAGATGTAAAGGAAGAAAATTCGTCTGGTAAGTGTTTCTCTCAACTGTCGCAAATATTTCTTATTTCATTAAATTACAAAGTTTATTCGTAACCTGCGTTTTACCCAACAGGAACAATTGTCTTTTGTCATAATCAGGGGGCCCAGAAATTGATACGGAATCCAGTTCATAATTCAAAAACTGAAAATATAGATATCCGCTCTCATTAGGTTTGCAAAATTTGGAGAACTTTACTTCCAGTACATATCAACTCAAAATGTGTGTGCAGATGTCTTCACCAAAGCACATTTCAAACCAGATCATGGAACTCATGTAAAGAGATTCAAAAACGATACTTTACATTGAGTTCAAGACACGATAAAGTCCTATCTCCCTCTGTGTTTTTAGATTGTTGAAACAGTTGAAACTAATGTTTATTCATATTTTGTTACATAAAGAGGTTCTTTTCATTGTGAGTTTGAAAATTTTTAATGGATTCGTTAAAATGTTTATTGAATAATTCCACATGAACCATCACATTCTGCAAAATATCGTGGTAATCGTGTAAAAGTATCTTTTCATGTAATATGTTCGCCATTAGGAACATAATTGCATACCTTTTTCGGGAATATTGCACCACGGTGTTTTATTCAGGAGAGGAATGTTATCTATTGGTGTCGAATATTTCACCCCGTAATACGGTACGGTAAAAGTTTCAAATTCCACCGAACTCATTTCCAGTTGGTGTCATATCTTCTTGATATTAATTTTCCTCTATATTCAGAATTTCCAATTTTCGTATACTCGAAGTTATTGAAAACTTCAGGCCAAATATTTCATGAGTTCGGAGACTCATTCAGCCTCTTCTTAAAGTGGAAATGCGAAAATTAGAAAACACTTTCATTTCCTTTGATGTTCTAGAGGGGACTGCAAAAAATCTGAGTGATTGGATTAGTCAGCTTCTCTAGAATTTTATTCTAAACGCGTTCTCGATGTGTTCACTAAATCAGAAATACAAGAAACTATGAGAAAGCTAGTGAACGGGGAAAATAAACTGGCGAAACAATGAAGACTGGATTCAACAGGAGAGACAAAATAACATTTTTCAACAGATTAACACGAGAAATAAAAATCTAAATAAGTACTCACGAGCAGATAAATGAAATCGTTGAAGAAACAGGTTGTGACAAATGATGAAACTTGAGAAAAACGATTACTTGCAAACAGTGACTTGATAATTTCCGCGTTAAGGAATTATCGAAGAACTATTCAGGAGATGATTCTGTATACACCACATTACTGCATCAAAAGAAACATAACAATTGGCTTTTGAAATTGTTGAAATAGAAAATGTGGAATTCCTCAGGACATGCTTTGTAATAATTGAAGCTTCATTGTACAACATTTTTCCATGTACATAAAAATGTAATGGAGAAGGAATGACTGGTAAACAATAATGTGAACGTCATGATTTTCTATGATTTTTGTAGGTTGGTGAGCACCAGCTTCTGGAACTCACCAACCTACAAGTTATCGAAATACCTCCTACCAATACTACAACCCTTACAAGGAATTAGCAGTTCATAGGTCAAGAATTCGAAACATTTCGTGGACACCGTCAATGATGTTGAACTTGGTCCAGGAGATCACTTCATCAGCCCTTACACCAATGTCCCTATGAAGGAATCCCTCAGCATCATCGATAAGAAACTCCAAGAGGATAACCAGTTCTACGAGAGGCCTGACCTTCCCATTCAAGCAATATTGGAATTACTGCACTGCTGCCTACACAACTCATATATCCAAGAAAAGCACCGATTCTTCTCTCAAGTTGACGGACTCCCAATGGGATCTTTACTTTCTCCAATTATCGCCAATATATAAATGGAGTGGTTTGAGGAATTGGCTATACGGAAGGCAGAATATAAACCAAAACTGTGAATGAGGACGTGGATGACACTTTCATTATATGGAATACAAAGATAAACATCTCCAGGATTTTTCTCAAGAATAACAGCATAGGGATCGATCAAATTCACAATAGAAATGGAAACCAACAGTGCCTTACCTTTCCTCGATGTGAACGTTGAGAGAATGATGATATCCGCATTCCTGTCTATTGAAAAAAAGACACATATGGGACAGTATCTCAAATACAGATCCAACCATCCGAATTCGACAAAGAGAGGATCGTGAGAACATTGGTAGAAAGAGCGATCACTTATGCAACGACGAGGAGTCACTAGGTGCCGAATTAAACACGTCAGACAGAACCTTCACCGGAATGGATACCCCAAAAAACTCCTAGGAGAAGTATTGAAACAACTTCAGAGACCGAAGAGAACTGAAGAGTAACAATAAAGCAAAAGTGATCTGCCTTCCGTACATCAGAGGTGTCTCCGAGAAGATCAGAAGGATCGGAAACGAGTACATCATCATCAAGAGCTTCACGGAGATTCCTAACCAAGTCCAAATCTGACAACAGAAATGAAATCAGAAAGTATTGTATTTATGAAGGTCCATGTGGATGCGGAGATTCCGCCATTGACAAAGACAAAGAGGCCGTTATCGGTAAGATTGGATGAGCACAAGAAATGGACTCAACGTGGAGAAACGTCAAAATTGAAAATTGCTGACCACGCCTGGACTGAGCACCATCGAATTATATGGGATGACGCAAGTGTTCTACATAGAGAGGAGCATTGGTTCAAACGAAAGTTCGAAGAGACCGCCTAAATCGAAGCCAGTAACGCCTTAGTCAGGCACACATAAAAAATCCACCTATGAATATTTTTTTAATTTTGTTGTGATCTTCTAAAGGGGTGAAACATGCAACCCCTATTCCATTTTTCACCAGAACTTTTCAACAAAACAAAATTTCTCAATGAAAAATATGTGTTGAAATGTAAATGGATTCGAAAAAATCACTTCAATCGTACTATTTTCAAATCGAAAAAACTAGTAGGTGGCTGTTAAGTCCCTTTGATTTCTATGTGGTAATTGAAAGTTCGATTGTGTCCTTTGAATCTTCAATATAAATAATTCCACTAACGCTGGAATGGTCGATATGCATTTTATGTATGACCATGGCAATGGAAATTATTTGGAAAGCTAGACGGCTCTATGCAGAGATGTATCCTCAGTGCGTGATACCTCATCACACAACTTTTGCACATATTTCTCTGTGAAAGATTGCGGTCTTCCACGAGTAAGAAGAACGGTGGCACTGGATGGAGATGTTCTCACCATGAATGAAGATCGTTCGGAATTATGTTCAAGACAAATTGCTAACACACTTAATGTTAGCAATAAACTAATCTGGAACTCTTTTAAGGATTACTAAATGTATCCTTACCATATTCAACGAGTCCAGGCACTTTTGACCCGGGATTTTTCCCATCGAGTAGACTTTTGTCGATGGAATCTTCGAATGATTACCCAAAATGCTCAATTTTTAAAAAACGTAATATTCACTGACGAATCCAACTTTTCATGGCAAGGGATCACAAATTTCTATAACAATCTTCTAGGGACCGCAAGAAGGTCGATACCAATATGAATTTTCACTTAACGTGTGGGTTAGAATAATTGGCGAATATATTATAAGACCGTATTTTCTAGCGTTAAGGCTAACTGGTGCAACCTATACAGATTTTCTCCAGGAGCAGCTTTCCATTTTACTTGAAAATGTTTCACTATCTATTCGACCACGTATGTGGTTTATGCACGATGGTGCCCCTGTCCATTTTAGCATAACTTCTCGTCAGTACTTGGACGACGTGTATCCAAATCGTTGGATAGACAGAGCAGGACCACCTTGGCTTCCCAGATTCCATACCTTGGACTTTGCATCTGGGGTCACCTGCGAGACAATCCAAAACACACCAGGATTATTTCAACGTTTGCGCCAGTCTATGGGACTAAGACTTGATTCCTGTCTAATGGTTGCAGGTGGTCATTTCGAGCAGTTTTTATAACTCCGTTCCATTTGATCTTGTTGCCTTTTTCTTTATTGTAATACACATAATTTTGTTTTGTTTGTATTTTCAATTTGATATTCTATTGAAACAAAACATGGTACTGGTGCTACATTAAAAGTTAATAAAGGCGGAATGATTTTGAAATACTACGATTGAAGTCACAAGTTGTGCAAACAAAACGTGACAGCCACCCACTAGATTTTTTCGATTCCATTTACAGAAGATTCGTTCATGCACAATGTTGTGTTTACCTAACCCCATCATAACCCACATACGAATCTTTTATTATAATGTAGCCTGATTCTACTCCCCCTTCTTAGCACCAAACATTATACTTTTCCAATGTATCTATAAACAATGAAAAAAAAAAAAAATATACTGAAGAATCCCCTGGCCAGGGACGAAACGTCTAACTAATTCCCTGATTAAAATTTATGAATCCAAATCCCAAGAACCTCCAAACTAAATATATACACCAGGATTCAAGAACTCAAAAAATAATTCAAAAAAAACTATATATATATATATATATATATATATATATATTGATATGATGTGACGGATTTAAGTGTTTATATATTTTGTAGATTTGTTTCAAACATTTTATTGATGAATCCCTATCATAACAGAATGAAAACTCCGGCTATGTTATATTATCCTTTTTCAAACCTCTTCATACCTTATCCCAGCTCAGTCGGTACGCCTATGAACAATGAGTCTCCTCTCTCTAGATTAGCAGGTTCAGCAGTGCCATCTTGTCGAACGGCTCGATATCAAATGCTGTTTAGTGAGGAGAAGTGTGGTTAGATGTTCAACGATAAAACACAGATTGCAAAGAATGATCAAATGGATGTTTTTATTCAGATAAACTTCAAAAACTGACCTATTCTGCGAAAACTACCTTATGGACTAAAATAAAAACAATAATGTGATATGGTGCAAATTAGCATGAGTGATTATACCAGTTGAAAGAACGTTTGAGAGTTATTATCAGTCCTTTTTTATCAAATTGTTATAGAATGTTCAATCAAAAGGAACACAGTGAATCAGATACTCAATGTTATATGATGAACTGAAACGTTGCACTTCAGTGAGTTCTTGTGGATAGAATACCTGTTATTCTCCTTCCTGTGATGTGTCCCAGCCTCGTGAAAGTACTCTTGAAATTAGAATGACAGCTTACGTGCGTCCAAAGCAAATTTTTGTTCCAGTAATTGGCTTTTCCAGGATTTCTCTGTCATCAGTTGAGTGGAATTTTGTGATAAATTATTGCTCCCAGTCGTGCCTTATTGGAACTCTCTATCGTTTGGAATTGGAATTGCTCTCGATTAGCTCGTTTTTTCTTGAATTGACTATTATTTTATGTTCTCAAATTTTGTACGAGGCTTTCTTTTTTCAAATTTTTCGATCTTCCCCAAATTCGTTATTTTCTTTCATGGCAACACACACTTTTTCCTATTTCACAGATTTTCAGAGTTTAGTGCCACTTTCTACCTTATTATTTGTCATTCTAATTACTATTCATGATTTTATTGATGAAATCTTATCCTAAATCTTATATACTATTTACAAATTCGTATAAAATTTATTTCTGACAATTTCTGCTTTCATATCTTTTATATTTCATCACTTTTTCCCACACAACTCTGTCGATATCTCATTGGTGGGTTTTCTGTTGATGAGATTTATAATACAGGATGTTCCAAACTTATATATCAGTTGATCTACTTTAGATACAATGTTTTCTATAAATTTCAATTTTCATATACTTTAATTGTGAATTTTCATGAGATTTATTATTGGTCACATACTTTTGACAACAAAGCTACTATAAGGCTGACCTCTTGATACATATGCATCGACTAGATCATAGTATAAGATTCTAGAATAGTAAAAAGGTAAAGTAAAATTGAAAAACAACATAGCATTAACCACGATAACTGAATTACCTAATAATAATAATAATAATTATAATAAGTTTAATTATTTTCGCACAATAATTGACAAGATACATATACAAAGTAGCAAATAAACAAAAGGAATCTGCAAAGCCCAAGGGCTGTGTGCAGAATGAGTAATCACTTAAATAAAATAAAAATAAAATATTTTCAATGATTTTATGTCTGTGTCATCTGCAAATGTTGTGATCTTCCCTCTGATGTTTAGCTGGACTATGTCGTTTAGATATATATTGAATAGGAGGGGACCTAGGATTGTGCCTTGGGGTACTCCATATTCTACTGTTCGCATAGCACTCAGCTCGTCTCCAATACGTACGCACTGTTGCCTTTTTTGTAAATAACTTGTGAACAATTTGTGCGAGTTTCCTCTAATTCCAATATTTTCCATGTACTGGAGTAATTTGATGTGGTCAACAGTGTCGAACGCCTCAGCCAGGTCAACAAAGATACACTTAGAAGATAGCTTTTTATCGACTGAGTTGTTGATAGTACTTATTAACCTGGCTATAGCATCCGATTTCGACCCATTTTCTCGGAATCCAAATTGTAAATCAGAGAGTATATGAAACCGGTTCAGATAACTATCAAGGCGCTTTATCGATATACGGCGGTAATTTAATGGGTCTGTGTGGCAGCCATTCTTGTGAATGGGGGTGATTACTCCCACTTTGAAGACTTCCGGAAAAATACCCTCAGTGATTGCCTTATTTATTATATAAGAAAGAGGTTTAGATATGGTGTTTTTTAAATATTTCAACGTTTTCGACCTGATACCGTCTACTCCTGGAGCTTTTTTGTCTTTCAATGTTTCAATTGTTTGAACTATTTCAGTTTCATCAGTCATCATCATAACTATAGAGTTGGATATCCTTTCTAGTATTTGTGGTTCTTTGGATGCTCGGTTGTTTAATTTACTCTTTATATTGTCCGCCAGAATTTTACCTATACCGGAGAATTTTTTACAAAACACGTCTGCTATTTTATTCGGGTTGTTTATGATTTTTCTATCACTCTTTATTTCTTTAATTATACTTCTTGGTTTTTTTTTGCCTATCATTTCATTCAAACTGTCCCATAGAGTTTTATTGTTGTTTTTGTTTTCATAAACTTTTTTCGAATAGTAATCTTTTTTTGTTTGTTTCATCAAATCATTGAGTTTATTCCTATAGCTTTCATAGATTTCAATATTTTCCTGTGTATAATGTTTCTTCATTACTTTAAATAGTTCGTATTTTTTGTTCATGGATTTGACCAGACCTTGTGTTATCCATGGACTTCTTTTACATGTTTTTGAATTATATTTGATAGTGTTCGTACACTTTTCTTCCGCTCGTTTCAGTATATTAATGAACAATTCGGTGGCTTGATTAATATCCGGTGTTGAGTAAACTTCAAGGAAGTTTTCATTTTCCAGAATATTTTTATATTTTTTGTAATCCAGGTTTTCTTTTATTTTTTCACTAACTGGTATTTCTGTCTTTCCAGGAAAAATGCAGTGGATAGCTGGAGAGTAGTGGTCAGTTATGTCAGATTCAAGTACCAATGATATTATTTCACTTTTTAAGGAAGATTTCTGCCTAATAAAAATATGGTCTATGCACGATTTTTCATTGCCCTTACTCTTGTATTTTCGTTAATTGCACTAACAAAATTTGATTCTCCGAGCATATTCAAATAATCATGGGTAATTGTGTTATCTGTGTCTAGAATGTTGATGTTGAAATCTCCAGCAATAATTTGGAGATCATAATTTTTTTTAATTTTTTCAACGTAAGTTGAGAAGTTTTCAAGAAAATGTTTTTCGCATGTAGATGGGGGTCTGTACATGGAGCTTATCAGTATTTTATGTTTATTTATATATATATATATATATATATATATATATATATAAATATATGAATATATATATATATATATATATATTCATTGACTTTTTTCAACTTTTTTTCGTTTTGATCTTTTATTTAGTTTATGGAAATATATTCTCAGGGATGTAGTTTGTGAAATTGGGTTATTCCATTCTCAACTCATGAACCAGCTGGAATTTGGAAAGTGTTTCAAAACAGCTGGAAAAGCTTGAAAGATTTGCATCGGTGGAAAAAGTTCGATTTTTAGTCGAAAAATGAGGTCACGTGTATTTCAAGTGAGACAACTTCCACCTCACGAGTGGATACATTACGATTTTCTTTTAATTGCCGATACCCTAATATTCCTCGCCTTTCTAAATTGATGCTACTGTGTACTTCCGACAGCAAGATGAACATGGCCATGAAACTCATTAAAAACGAATTAGGGGTTTCTCTTGAATGGAAATTCAAGATCAAGCTGATTGCATGAGGAAGATATCTTCCGTAGCAGGAATTCTCCATGGAGAGCTTAATGAGAATAATCAAGCGAGAATAATTTTCTCAACGTTTTTCCTTCAGCCTTTCTATCCTTCCATCGAAATATAGCATTCACCCCAAAAATAATACCAGTAGTCCACCTTTAGGATGGATAAAAAATGTAGGTTACCTAGGTTTGGATGGAATATGTGATGGTAAAACTTTAGTCGTCTAATTTGAGGAACAGTGGTGTAGGGAAGAATTGAGAAACTTGAAATACGTACCGTTTTAAAAAAAAATGCGAAAGTTCTATTTCTTATTTGTGAGTAAAATCAAGGGATATATTTCATGAACGTTCTGGAATGCAACGTCTGTATTTGCAATTTGAGTGCCACAGTGTACTTGATTTGTTCAAAATCGTTACGTTTACACTTTCCAGGTAGCTATTGTATTCCTGCCTCCAAATACCAGACAACAACGTTATATCACTTGGAAGAAAACTGAAAATATGGATCTTCGGCACCAAGCAAAGCAACGGTTTTTTTTGGTCATTTATTAAATTTGTTGGTTTTCGAACTGAAAATGGTCATTGATGGAAATGTTTTGATGAGTAACTATATTTTGGGCATCTTGACACGTTCGATCACACGAATGATTCAGGGCCCCTAGTTACCCTACCCCACTAACATTATAGGAGAATTATACCAAGCATAGGGGTAGAATGGCTTCGAAAAGTCCGAATTTACCTATTTTTGACCTAATATTCTACCTTCAACTACTAACTAACTCCAGAGTTATAATTCGAGTTATAAAAACCGTAATTGTGACCATCGAATTTCCTTCAAAAACCATGAACTAAATACAAAACAAGTAATTTCATACTATGCATAGTATGAAAATATTTATGAACCTCAAATATACCTTCATGGATCATGGGTCGATAGAGTTATTTATTAGGTTGAATTCTACCTAAGGTAACCGCAAAATGTGTTCAAAATACTTAACTTTGAGGAAAACTTTCTGGTAAATATTAACCAATTATTACCTCATCTATGTTCATATAGTCAGGGAATAAACAAGTCGATAAACAGGTCTACTATACCAGGTGACAATGGGACTAGAGCGATGCCTATTTTGTACATAGATATGAGACACAATTTCGGATTGACAGACATATGAAAACAAACATATGTTTGATGTTTCCCGGATTCTACGGCTCAAATTACATATGACTGTGTTGCCAATTTTTTTTCACAGAAATAAATTATTTCCCAATTTTTTTTATTAGCCCAGGAGACCTTGATTGGTTTAAAATCTATATTAATTTACATCAGTAACTCATAGTTATAGTCATTTCATCGATAAAATTAATAACAAATCCAAGGAACTCCTCAATTTATTCGTAATATGTTTTTTGAAACGCATAGATATAAAATTTTCGTGTGAATATTCGATATATTCAAGACTTGATATTCGGTAAGTCTGAGTTATTTTGTTACCAAAATCATGCCAGATTTTTTTATTTTTTTCAGAGCATGATCGGTGATAATTTGTGTACGGAATCAAGATCGGTACGAATACTCTTCTACGGCTATTGCCATATCCGAGAATCTGAATGGGAAATATAATTGAGTATCATCAGCGTTAATAAAGTTCCAAGTATACAATGTCATTGAGAGAGGGCCCAGGTACTCCTCAAGGCAGTTTCATGGGAATGTATTTCTCCCCATAAATTTTTACTATATGTGTTCTATTATTCAGATATGAAGCCCTTAGAGAGCGTGATGACTCACTGAATCCGAAGTAGTGTAACATTGATAAGAGTATATCATGATCGATTGAATCGAATTCCTTCGAATAGTCAAGTAGAATTAATATACCCATTTGATTTTCATCAGTTGCCTGTGAGATGTTGTACAACACATCTGAAAGGGCTGTTGCTCAGCTATACCCTATTCTTAATCCCGATTGTTTGGGTGGTAGGATACTGATTCTCAAAAAGTTACGTAGTTGTGTTTCCGTTATATTTTCGATATTTTTCGAGCAAGTTGGCAGAATAATAATTGAACGAAGATCATTGTACTCCATTTGTTGACTTATTTTAGGTGAAGGGGTGACTTTAGCAAACTCCTATGTGGTGGAAAAATATTTTTTCGAAATACCTTGATTCATTATATGATAATGGGTATTATAAAGGAAACAACAAAGTTGAATGATTGTTATATTCATATCATCATTGCCAAATGCTTGCGATTTTATATTTACCATTATATCACGAACAGTTTCTTCGGAGACTTGTTTGAAAGCAAAATTATAATGATTATAATATTTAGTTAGTTCACTTTTTTTGGTATGCAATTTCTTGTAGACTCTATGAATATTTATTAATGTTCTGAATTTTTAAAAAATCTGGAATTTCATAGTTTTTATTTTTTGACATTAAATTTTTTGAATTCATGCCATTTTTTTTTGGCTGTACAATTGCTGAACATTAAGTTCAGATATGCTTTTTTTCAGCATTGATTGCATTCGTTATATAATTTCTCATTTGTTTATAATAAGTGTGGCATTTGACTTTTTTGAAATTTATGAAGGGCTTTATTCCTAATTTTCTGCATGGTTTTGATGGTATCAGTGATCCAAAGTGCATGTTTTCTGTTCCTAGCGGTGAAAGTTTTTTTGGGAGCATGAATATTGATAAGATCGATAATATTGTGACTGAGTATGTCCACTTCAATATCAATGTCATCCGTTTCAAAAATAAGGTACGAAGGGACGACCAGGAGATCTCACTGAAAGTTTTCTTTATTTATACTTTTCAAATCCCTACACGTAATTTTTTCTCAACATTTCGAAATTGGTAATTTAAATCGAATTCCCAATTCACACTGTTATGGTCTGATACTTTGCTGTCTTTCACCCAAGAGTGATATTCATCAGAGCTGAAGTTTGTGATGATCATATCGATGAGAGTTCAAATTCAAATTCAATTTGACGATTTGATGATTTGACGATTTGACTATTTGATGATTTGACGATTTGACGATTTGACGATTTGACGATTTGACGATTTGCGACTTGACGATTTGACGATTTGACGATTTTATGATTTGACGATTTGATGATTTGACGATTTGACGATTTGACGATTTGAAGATTTGACGATTTGAAGATATGATGATTAACGATTTGTTGTATTGACGATCTAACGATTTGACATTTGACGATTTGAGATTTGATGATTTGACGATTTGACGATTTGATGATTTATCGATTTGACGATTTGATGATTTGACGATTTGACGATTTGACGATTTGATGATTTGACGATTCGACGATTTGATGATTTGACGTTTTGACGATTTGACGATTAGACGATTCGTTCGTTGATAACTTGAGAAAATCTGATTGACTCCAGGACAGAGCAAAACTGTTGTGTAAATTGAAGTCATATCCAAATACTTATATCGAATCACCGACACATTATTGAAATTTGAAGTATATTCGAAAGTACGTCTACAATCCATCCATGAATTCAATGTACTAGAATTTGGAGGTCTATAAACATTTCCCATAGCTATCGTGAATTTATCTAAGATGATATTTACCTATATATCTACATTTTTTTTTTTTTATGTTCTGGTTCCCACGAAAAGGGATATCCTGTAATGTTCAGAGAACATCGTGGGAACCAAGGGAGAGAAGGTAGGAGTTGGTGTTCTTAAATTTCTGGAGGTTGTATGCCTCGGAGAACACCTCCCTAGGCAATGAGTTCCAAGGCCTCGCTGTTCGTTGGATGAACCAGTCTTTGGAAAGTGATGTTCTGCAGGTCTCCAAAGTGACCACGAAGGGGTGTGATGACTGAACTTGACGGGTTAGTCTCGAAGAGACTGCCAAAGCAGGAACGATTGTTGATATTTCAGAAGAGCATCGCCCATGAAAATATCTATAAAATAGAGACAAATCGCCAACTTTTCTACGGTGTTCCAGACAAGTGAGCGAGTTTGTGAGCGAGGCATCACCGACGAGACGAATTGCCCTTTTTTGGATAGAATCAATAGCCTCAGGATATGTCCAGGTGCAGTGCTCCAAATATGGAAACAGTATTCCAGGACAGGTCGGATCTGTGCCTTATAGATCATAAGCAGCTGAGTGGGGGTGAAATAGCTCTGGGCACGAAACAAAAAACCAAGTTTTTGGGATGCACTTTTGGCAATGGACCCCACGTGATTTTCCCAGGAAAGGTTATTGCAGATAATAATACATCGATATGGATGACTTCAGTGGTATGGTTACTCCTGACAAAGTTATTTTAGGCACAGTGAGATCGGCTTTTCTAGAGAAAAGACATGCTTGTGTTTTGTTTGCATTGAATTCTATCAAGTTATTAGATCCCCACTCGAGAATTGTTGCTGAGTCCATATTTATATTATTAACATTTCTTCCTCGTTCATTTCTGGTTCCACGGGCTGATATAGGAGCCCTGGAAGAGAAAGCGGTATGGAGGGTACTATCATCGGCAAAGCTGTGTACTGGACATGAAGTTGCTTTCAACAGGTCGTTTATGTGAAGTAGAAATAGTGTTGGTGCGAGAATAGATCCTTGCGAAACACCAGCATTTATGAGTAGAGTGTCAGATGAAACTCCATCGACCACTACATGGAGAGACCTGTTTGAGAGAAAACTAGCAAGCAGAGAACACAGCTGAGGGGGCAAGCCATAAGACGGAAGCTTGGCGAGGAGTCCCTGGTGCCAAACTCGATCGAACGCCTTGGAAATATCTAATGCCACAGCTAAAGTTTCTCCATACTTTTCAATAGATAGCTGCCATATATGTGAGACGTAAGCGAGCAGGTCACCAGTTGATCTCTGATGGCGGAAGCCATATTGCCTAACGTTGACAATTCCTGAGTCTTCCAGATATTTCATGAGCTCGATGTTGATGGCTTCTTTCATGACCTTTGAAATAATAGATAGCAGTGCGATAGGTCTGTAGTTGCTAGGTAGGGCCTTTTTGCCTTTTTTTGGAACTGGCTGTACTCTTGCAATTTTCCAATTGGACGGAAATACCCCCAAATTGTAGGAAGGGTTGAACAACTTGCAAAGAACAGGTGTTAGTTCGGGGGCACATTTCTTGAGAACAATCGGCGGGATTCCGTCAGATCCACAGGCTTTGTTGGTGTTGAGACCCAGCAAAATCTTTCTGATAGTACGTTGGCGAAAGGTGATCTCGGGCATGTGACTGCCAATAGGTGTTATGTGGAGGAAATGAGCTGGAAGTGAAGTTTCTTCCCAAAGCTTTGGCGAAAGACCAAAATGAACGGGATCCGTTAGGACATTCAGCAAGTTTTGATCTTATTTTGGTATTGTGGGCATCTTTTGAGCATTCTTTTGTCTCTTTGCATACGCCTCTAGCCTCGACATATGCTGTTCTGGTCTCAGGGCCCGGATTTTTCAGCCATCGATGGTATGCTGCCTGTTTGGAAGCCACAGCTCTAGAGCAGTTTCTGTTAAACCTGGTCTTATCGGATGATGTTCTTCTTTCGGTATTCGGTATGTAAGTTTGCATCCCCAACATGATGATTTCAGAAATTGTCTCAGCACATCGTGTTGGATCTACTGAAGAGAAACAAACTCTCTTCCATGGAAACGCTGAGAAAACATAGAAGACCTTTCCAGTCGGCCGAATTGTAATGCCACATGAGACGGGGTGGTATTGTGCAGCTCGATGGTAAATGGAAAGAGCATGTTGTGGAGATGAGGGTGTGATCAGAGTTTCCAAGTGGGGCACAAACTTCTATTCTATACGGGTCAGGATTGGTGGTGAGGAAAAGATCTAGTGTATTGGCAGACTGGTTGTTGACATCAGGGATGCGGGTTGGTAGCTCGACCAGTTGTTCTAGACCATGAGTGATGGCGAGTGATGGCTTGACGACCCGCATCATCTGTTTTGTTAGAGAATTTGAGCTAGGCAGCGTTATGTACATTAAAGTCTCCCATGATTATGGTTTCAGCTGTTGGATGGTTCTCCTGAATGTAGTCCAGTTTGAGTGATAAAAACTCAAAGAGGTCGTTATATGAAGGTTCATTAGGTGATAAGTAAAGGCAGCAGAGGAACTTAGTCAGTTTGGTATCAGATAGCTTGAACCACATCACATCAAAGTCTTTCGGTTCCAAACTCTCTTCACGCTGGCATGAAAGGTTAGCCTTAGCGTAAAGGCAGACTCCACCTTTGAACCTGAATCGAGACTGGAGTTCGTAACCAGGACAAAGCATATGGACCTTGTTGGTGGACGAGTTTACTTGTGTTTCTGTTAGAGCCAAAATATCCGGTTTTTTCGTCTGTAGGTGATGGTGGACGTCATTGATGTTCTTGTTGAGTTCGCGGATGTTGCAAAAATTAATCTTTAATGTTGAGTCCCCTCGAGTACCTCTCGCCCGGAAATCCGAATGGAGAGGTATTTTGCTTCCAGAGTGTTTTACTCTAGGAGACTTCATCATTATTACTATTAGGGTGCACCTGAAAATAAAGGAGGAATTGGGAAAAAGGAAAGAGGGAGACCGGAAAGTATCGACCGAACACTGAAACATGGAATGATCCATTTCACAGCACACAAAGTGGATATGGTGGTATTTCACCGGGCGATGAGACCATCTTCCACCTACGGTTATCCTTTCAGTCGCCTCTTACGACAGGCAGGATTTACCATGGGGCTATTCTAAAGCCGACCCCATACAGCTTAATTACATCCACCAAAGATAAAATCAAATTTCAAGTTATGTCTAATATATAAACCCGAACCTTCACCCCTCGTTGGACGATTTTTATGAATAAATGTATAGTGGTTCAGATTAACACTATTACTCGAAATGCCTGAATGCAGCCACGTTTCACATACCCCTAAAATATCACCAGTGATCTTGTATTGGAATGAGATATTTTCAGTTTCATTTCTGTTCCAGTTGTCACTTATTGACGAAGGTTGAAGTTGAGAATACTTGGAAATAAGAAGAAATTAAATAAAGATGATGCAGAAGATAAATTATATATTGAATACTTAAACTAAACTTGAATATACAAGCAAAAAATCAACATAAATCATACAGGTGTCAGCCCCAAAATATTCGATTATATTTCTTGTGAAGAAAGTAATGACTTGACAGAAAAAGCACCTTTATATTGACAATGCGCGCGTTAAGTATGGAAACATGAAGATATATTTGACAGCCCGTAAGATACAATAACAAAATTTTGGTTATGTATATAAGATGGACCAGCAATTTTGAATTTTATATTTTCGACCTTGTCAAATGTACAGTTTCTGAGCTTCACGAACAATATATCCATTTTTAAATGGGTCAACCCGTATATTTCACAATTTTCTTTACAGTTTTTCATTCCGATGCAGCATACGAACTGTTAATTGCCAATATTGATCAATAATTTTGAGAAATTAGGAAAAATATTTGTATTGCAACCGTTGATATTAACATAAAGAAAAAATAAAATGGGCCACTTGGTATTTATTAAAGTTTAAAAAAGTCTTTGCTAATTTTGTACTGATAAACATGATATAAATATCGTTTTCATAACGTTGAATCGGGTAGGTTTTACTGTCAGTAGGTACGTCGTGATAGTTTTTTGAAAACAGGCTTACCAGCGATGAAAATCAGAGTAAAATACAATGGTACATTCAACAGAGCATCAAAGAATTAAAATTTGAATACTCAAAGGATGTGGTGACAAGTAATACCATAATATAATGAAATTTGAGTATGTTTTATTTGCGACATTATTTCTAGGGCACGAACACAAGAAGAGGTATGTGGAATATTTGATAACCAGTATGAAGACAGAACTCCTATAGCACGTGGTACTATATCTAAAATTATTCATGAATTTGAATAAAGTGGACATGTACGAGAACTCCCAAAAAGTGACCACCCTGCTATTCCAGAGCAAACAGACACTGAACTTTTTTTGTCGATGGTTGAAGATCCTCATGAGGCTACTAGAGTTGTTGCAACTGAAAAATAACATCAGTCAAACAACAAAAAAGAAAAATGGCATCCCTATGAAGTACAATTGGTACAGGAATTGAACGAAGACGATCAACATATCAGAATGGAGTTCTGTGAAACATTGTTGAATATATTTGACAGTAATCCTAATTTCTTTAATCAAATCCTTTTTTCTGATGAGGATACTTTTCAGTTAAAAGGCACGGTTAATAAACAAAACTGCAGGTACTGGTCAGATGAAAATCCTCATTGGATGGTGGAGGCACATATGCAGTATCCATAAGAGATCCATGTTTGAGCAGGAATTATTTATAATACCATTATTGGACCTTATATTTGGAATAGAACCATGGCAGGTGAAGAATACTGGGCATTTTAGAATTAGATTAATTTAGAATTAGCCAGACTCTTTCTGATGATATAAATCCTCATATCGTGAAGGATCAATTTGGATTCAGCAAGATGGAGCGCCTCAAATTCGAGGCGTTCGTGAGTTTCTCGACATTACATTTCCAAATCGTTCCATTGGAAGAAGAGGAGCTATCGAATGGGCAGCAAGATCTCCGGATATGACACCTCTAGATTATTTTTTGTGGGGTAATTTAAAAAGCAAAGTGTATGTGAATAGGCCACAGACTATCCAAGGACTGAAAGACAGAATTACAGAAGAGATAGCTCTAATTTCTCCGGAAACAATTTTAAAAGTCTTGGATGAATTTTCATTCAGAATGGATTTCTGTTTCCAAAGTCAAGGAGGTCATATTGAACATCTCCTTTATTTTTTTCTTTAGGTATTGTGTTCTGTTTATACTGCAATTTTACTCTTGACA
This sequence comes from Gonioctena quinquepunctata, assembly GCA_018342105.1. Taxonomy (NCBI): domain Eukaryota; kingdom Metazoa; phylum Arthropoda; class Insecta; order Coleoptera; family Chrysomelidae; genus Gonioctena; species Gonioctena quinquepunctata. Next base: position 185,278 of record JAFIRS010001249.1, on the reverse strand, counting down.
ATTTCGACGTGTGGTCTTCAGGTGAGCCAGCGATCCACCGTAACTCCCAGGTACTTGACCTGATCTGACCATTCTATCTCCCTTCCAAAGATAGACACTCCCCTCTCCGGATTATTTTTTTTTTCGACTCATCGAAATCGCCTGCGTTTTGTCTGGATTCAGCTATATTCCTCACTCCAGGTACCACTGCTGGAAGTCGTTCAATGCATTCTGCAGATAACTGACACCCATCGAATGATTCGCTGAAGGGAAACATGCCATATAAAGAATATAAGCAAATCGGCCAATCGTATGTTAGGATTCTTGATAAGACAGAGCTCAAATTTCAATAACTTGAATACTGTGGAACTTTTGTATTACACCTCAGTAAGACCCAAACTGGAATATGCTTCTCAAATCTGGTATGGAGGCTATCAAACAACTCTAATAGAACTTAAGAAATTTTAAAACAAAGTCCTCCGGTATTTACATTTAAAAAAATATCATATAAGGCCAGAAGTGAATTTAAAATTATATCATTGTATAATAGACGTCAAATAAGCTTGATTATGTGTCTTTATGATATAGTCAACAATAATTTAAATGCGTTCGATATATTATCTTCAATACGACTTGATGTTCCTTCCCTAAGAGCTAAAACATCAGCAATGTTTCACATTCCATTTTTGTATACAACTATTAGAACCTCGCTGGTAGCCATGTTCAAACTGACGAATGAATTGAATATGTTTATTGGTCTGGATTGGACACTATCCAGGTCTACATTTAGAAGGATTATTTTTTAATTACTCTTGAACTCTTCCTTGAAATAGAATTATTGTGTGTATTCATGATTTGATGTGTGATTTGCATTAATAGAGGACAATCTATATAATGTATTGTCTATATACTTTATCCATGTGATAAAACTTGTAGGTTTGTGTGGATAAGATATAAATAAATAAATAAACATGTTCTATGGATTAAAAGTATCAACGAAGTAACATTCTGACTAAGAATATATTTTCATTAAAAGTTATTCCAGAAAGTTTGTGAGCTGATGGGTACCAGGACATGGTCGAGAGATTCGACCGAACTATAGAAGAAATTCTTCCTAATGTAGTAGAAATACATTGGAGGGTTTGAGACAGACACCTTCCACTATTTTTGATGGCATACAGAGCAGCTGCCTATGACTTAAGCAAGCTTACCCCGTTTTGCGTTATTTCTGGAAAGAAACCAGAATTGCCCTGTGACTTCTGTGTTCGAATCATCAAGCAACAGAAAGGTAGCAGTTCCGTACTCTGCAGATGAACTATGGGACAGCATGTTGGAAATTCGCGAATGGGCTCGAAGGAAGTTGATATTGGCAAGTGACAGAGTGAGAGCTCGTTGTGATTTGAAACTTCAATCAGGAGGATTTGAAGAATGTGACCAGATTTGGCTGTACAATCCTCATAAGAAGAATGGTGTATCTTCCATAGACGATAAAATGTATCGATCTGGAAAGACTGACGCCCTGCCATAGTGAAACTATGGCTTTCTATCGGAACGTTCGAAATTAGAGGGGAGCAGTGTTACGAAAACGAATATTCTACGCCAATGCATGTTATTCCCGCGCCTGACTGAAGTAGGATACCAGAAGTAGTCACAGAAGAATCCAGATTCAAAGAATTCTGAAATGATTCGAGAAGCGGCCACACGGATTCCTCCAGAAGATTCTTCCATGTGACCCATAACCATATAATACAGCTTACGCTGAGTTGGTCAGTCCAGTGAAGTGCGGCAAGTTAATATTGAGTTATTTCATTGTCAGAGTTCATTATTGTTTTCTGTTGTGATGCATGAACTGATGAAGAATTATCAAATCAGTATTTTACTAGCCACGAATTATAGATTCGTAAAAGTAGTGTACGTAGCTTGAGTTTTCATGGGTACTTAAATACATTGAATTAGGCAAATCTTGTTTTCAATACGGTCATTTGCTGAGGTTATTGGCCACCTCATTATCAACTATTATATGATGTACGATATACAGTGCGTTCATAAAGTGTAAAAACACCTCATTATCTTACGAGTTGATCATTTTCGGAGGTAAAGCTCGGACGGGTCGATTTTGTATTTTAGTTCTCCAACTTTGAAAAAAACTATGTTTTCCCCACCACCTTACAAGATATGACGTCATCGAGTTTTTTTTCAACTTTAAGGGTATATTTTTATATCAAAATTTGAAAGTTCATATTTTTCTGAGTTCAACATACTTCATAAGTAACACTTCAAGTTACAGTATACTGAGTATGAAAGAAACCAGTGTTCATATTTCTTAAAAAAAAATCATTATTTATTTTGCAATGAAAACCTGAGAATTACTCAGTAGTTAGTACGAGTCTATCGCCAAACTTGAGTAGGCTATGAAAGCCCTCAGAAACCAGGCAATAAGTACTCAGTTGCCATTGCATATTTATCGATTCATAAGTCTTCAATAATACCTTTCTGAAAAAAATACCCAAAAAGTAACTGTGTGAGCTGGAATTCTTAGGAATATGATTTCTGACGGTACTGTGACGGGTGAAACTCATTTGGAAATGTTACAAACTTATGTAGCTCCATATTTAACTGTTACATTTCCAGACAATAATCAACCTGATCGAATAGTTTCTACTATTTGGTTTCATCAAGTTGGAGCAGGCCCACATCATGCTCTAGTAGTTAGAGATTGTCTCAATGAATCCTTTCTCAATCGCTGGATTGGACGACGCGGTCAGATTGAATGGCCTGCTAGGTCTCCAGATTTAACTCTCATGGACTCATTTCTGAGGTTACTCAAAAAGTAGAGTGTACATGAATCGATCGACCAATTTGAAAGATCTTATAGAAAAAATTCGAAATGAAATTCAACGAATTACACCAGAGATGTTGTCAAACATAACCCAAGAAATCATCAGACGTCTTGGATATTGTCAACTAACCCAAGAAGCTCAGTTATAGCATTTGTTGTAAATTTATTATTTGTTTATTTTTACTACTCACTTATGATATTTTCATTAAAATGAATAATTAAATGAATGTTAAGAAATATGAACACGGAAAGTGTTACATATGACGTATGTGGGTATGGTTGAAAATATGAGCTTCAAATTTTTTATATGAAAATAAACCCTTTCAATTCAAAGAAAAAATCGATGACGTCATATCTTGTAAGGTGGTGGCGAAAAAATTTTTTTTTTTTTTAAAAGGTGGAAAACTAAAATTTCAAATTGACCTGTCTGAGCTTCACTTCCAAAAATTATATGGGGGATATTGTGGAATAGTGAAACAATTCAAAACATACACAAAATGTACATCGATTGACTAACACATCAAAGAAGTTGGATTTTGTAAAAGACTTCTGAATATCATACTTTTGATGTTCTGCCTGATATAGTTGACATTCTTCCATCATGTATTCAACGAGTGAGCGGTATATAGTATTGACATAGAAGTATTGACACAGGAGTTACTGCTCACCTATCGACATGCCCTATTCTGCTTAATTATTCCTTATTACATATGTGTTTGAGATTAGACTTTGCGGCACTCCAATTACTTTGCCATTGTTTCATTTCTCAGAAGACATTAAGTGTCACCTCATTACATATTTTTTTTTTGTTATGTTCTGGTTTCCACGAAAAGGGATATCCTGTAATGTTCAGAGAACATCGTGGGAACCAAGGGAAAGAAGGTAGGAGTTGGTGTTCTTCTTAAATTTCTGGAGGTTGTATGCCTCGGGGAACACCTCCCTAGGCAATGAGTTCCAAAGCCTCGCTGTTCGTTGGATGAACGAGTCTTTGGAAAGTGATGTTCTGCAGGTCTCCAAAGGACCACGAAGGGTGTGATGACTGAACTTGACGGGTTAGTCTCGAAGAGACTGCAAAGCAGGAACGATTGTTGATATTTCAGAAGAGCATCGCCCATGAAAATATCTATAAAATAGAGACAAATCGCCAACTTTTCTACGGTGTTCCAGACAAGTGAGCGAGTTTGTAAGCGAGGCATCACCGATGAGACGAATTGCCCTTTTTGGACAGAATCCAGTAGCCTCAGGATATGTTTAGGTGCCGCGCTCCAAATATGGGAACAGTATTCCAGGACAGGTCGAATCTGTGCCTTATAGATCATAAGCAGCTGGGTGGGGGTGAAATAGCTCTTGGCACGAAACAAAAAACCAAGTTTTTGGGATGCACTTTTGGAAATGGACCTCACGTGATTTTCCCAGGAAAGGTTATTACTGACAGTAATAACAAGCATCGATATGGATGACTTCAGTGGTATGGTTACTCCTGACAAAGTTATGTTAGGCACAGTGAGATCGACTTTTCTAGAGAAAAGACATGCTTGTGTTTTCTTTGCATTGAATTCTACCAAGTTATTAGATCCTCACTCGAGAATTGTTGCTAAGTCCATATTTATATTATTAACATTTCTTCCCCGTTCATTTCTGGTTTCACGGGCTGATATAGGGGCCCTGGAAGAGAAAGCGGTATGGAGGGTACTATCATCGGCAAAGCTGTGTACTGGAGATGAAGTTGCTTTCAACAGGTCGTTGATGTGAAGTAGAAATAGTGTTGGTGCGAGAATAGATCCTGCGGAACACCAGCATTTATGAGTAGAGTGTCAGATGAAACTCCATCGACCACTACATGGAGAGACCTGTTTGAGACAAAACTAGCAAGCAGAGAACACAGCTGAGGGGCAAGCCATAAGACGGAAGCTTGGCGAGGAGTCCCTGGTGCCAAACTCGATCGAACGCCTTGGAGATATCTCATGCCACAGCTAAAGTTTTCCATACTTTCAATAGATAGCTGCCATATATGTGAGACGTAAGCGAGAGGTCACCAGTTGATCTCTGATGGCGGAAGCCATATTGCCTATCGTTGACAATTCTGAGTCTTCCAGATATTTCATGAGCTCGATGTTGATGGCTTTTTCCATGAAATAATAGATAGCAGGCGATAGGTCTGTAGTTGCTAGGTAGGGCCTTTGCCTTTTTAGGGACTGGCTGTACTCTTGCAATTTTCCAATTGGACGGAAATACCCCAAATTGTAAGAGTGGTTGAACAACTTGCAAAGAACAGGTGTTAGTTCGGGCACATTTCTTGGAGAACAATCGGCGGATTCCGTCAGATCCACAGGCTTTGTTGGTGTTGAGACCCAGCAAAATCTTTCTGATAGTACGTTGGCGAAAGGTGATCTCGGGCATGTGACTGTCAATAGGTGTAATGTTCGGGAGTTGTTTTCCCGATGAATCCAGAGTGGAATTTCCAGCAAATAGGTGCGCAAAGATATTGGCTTTTTCCTGGGCAGTCGTTGCTAGTGTTCCATCTTCTTTGGTTAGAGGAGGAAATGAGCTGGAAGTGATAACGGACTGATATTAAAATTAAGTTAACAAATGAAAGTAGATATTTGGGGAAAACAAAAGATTTTCCTTTGCATTGAGAAAATCGCAGAAAAAGCATAACCCGGATATCACGGATATCACGATATGATATTACTTCGAATATCTAAAAACAATATTGGATGTACTTTATGTCTGGCGACCCGTAGGTATCGGCGTTGCGCTGCGCAATTTTTTGAAAGCGTCAAAAAGAAACTATACCCTTGGGAAATGGCTCAAAGCGAATCTTGTTTCATATTATACATAAGCCAAAAACCTTAAACCTACTCAATCAAAGGGTAATTTTTTCTATGCTCTCTTGAAATACGAGCTCAAAGCTAATTTTTCTACACAATGATAGAAAAAATGTCTCATCACCGATTATGACCACGCCATACTGTTTCGATGTCGCTAATACCCGCCATACTGATTCAAAAATGTAAAATTTTCCACTAACCATGTATCATAGGTACAAGTATGGTGGTCCGTTTTTATGACCTCGAGGTCGATTTTGATGAATAGATGCAATGCCAAACTGATAGGTGTTTAAATGGCCACCATACTAAAAAACTTTTTTTTTCAAAATGTTCATGATATCAAGTTTTGGCAAATATTTCTCTAGTCTTCACATTCATGAAGAAGTGATGTTATATAACATTTGCAACGTTTCATGGAAAATTAGGAACTATATAATTTATTGGAAGAAATCAAATGAAATTTAATATGTTTCATTTTTTTAATAAATTACATAGGTCCTAAGTTTTTTATAAAACGGTGCAAATGTAATATCAAATCGCTTCTTCATTAATGTAAAGACTAGAGAATTATTTTCCAAAACTTACCCATGATAACATGAATATTGAAAAAAAATTGTTTTTTAGTATGGTGGCCATTTAAAGACCTCCTCTCAGTATGTCATTGCTTCTATTCATCGAAATGGACCTCAGGGTCATGAAAACGGACCGCGATACTTTTGCCTATGATACATGGTTAGTGAAAAATTTTACATTTTTGAATGAGTATGGCGGGTACTTAGCGACGGAACAGTATGGCATGGTCGTAATCGTTGATAAATTTTTTTTCATCATTGGGTAAACAAATTTTTTTTGAGCTCGTATTTCAAGAGAGCATAGAAAAAATTACACTTTTAATCAAGTATGGCGGACAGTTTGAGACACTCATGGTATGGCATACAACCCCTCCATACTTTGGCTGGCTTATGTTTAATATAAAACATGAATTAGCTTTGAGCTCATTCCCCAAGGGCATATTTTTTTGACACATTAAAAAAATTGCGCAGCAAAATTCCGACACCTACTGGCCGCCATACTTGCAGTGCCCTGTTATTTATAACACTGGCTCACTTTTCAAAAATTATTAGCTTTGAGCTGATCATATGCGTTTTTTTTGGCTCTTTGTCTATTAGGTCACTTGAAAATCAAATATCAGTCGTTTGTTGAATCATGACTTCAATATGCAATCCCCAGTTCGGGAAGCATACATTACAATTTTGTGAAATAATTAGAAACTAGAGATTTTTTTCTTGAATCTTATACAACAAAAAAAGTGTACTCACTCAGAATGTGCCCTTCGATGCACTCACCTGAAAAATAAAATACAAATCAGACTATGGAATCAACTTATTCATTATAGAGTGGGTAAGAAGTCATTGCATATGGCTCTGAATAGGAAAAAAAATTATGATAAGTTTTAATAATTCAGTCTTATTTTCATTCACGGATTCACATGGTTCAAAATAATGAAAAAATATGCATAAAAAACGAATGTAACTTCCATATTACCATGTATGCAAGAAAATTGGTGAAGACACAACTCATTTGAATTATTTTTTATATTTTGTATCCATCCAGTACATTCATGAAACCCTGGAAACGCAATGATATCTGCTTTAAGGAATCAACTAAAGGTGAAAATAATGTGAAATCTGTCTTTTCATATGCTATTTAGGTGAAAAATCGACTATAATTGTACAATACCAACTCACCAAATTTTCATATCTCTGATAATAATAATTGGAATATCATTAATGAATGAAACTGAGTCATCTCAACATGTGAATAATTGAGGTTGAAGAAGGCGAATCAGTTGAATTGAAACATGTTTCGGGTTCGGATAAAACCCTCTTCAGTCGAGGTACGAAATCTACAATAGTACATAATAAAATTAAAATTATATCCCAAGTCTTGTATAGGGCCATCAAGATGGCGCCTGAATACTTACAGGTGTGAAGATTTGGAACAGTACAGAACTAATTTATATTATATCATGTTGAAAGGTGAATTAAAAATCATTGCGGTGGATATTTCCATTCTGACATTGGCCAGGTTTAATTATAAACGAAGAAATAAATCAAATAAATGTTGTATATGTGAGCATGTCGAACAAAATTAAGTGCGCAACACTAGATCAAAAACAGTGCCAAGTATCACGAGAGTGGTGACATCTAGTGATGTAATCTATATTGATTTGAAATTAGCTGGATTGGAAAACGAAGCGCCATCTATTTCATAAATAGTTCAATAGTAGTAACTTTCAAGGAAGGTGAATAAAATATAAATCAAAGGTGAGGAAAAATTCCATCGTTGGTCCAAGGAAAAAAAGATTAGATTCAAATGGCATTAGATTGTAGTTGATGGATTATTTGAGAAAATTAAAGAGTTGAAAAAGGGAATGCATTCAAAATTGATTTGTTCATTCAAAGACAAACAAGAAGTTTTTTTTTTAATTAAAAGTCCTTTATTTACGTGATAAATGACTTTCAAGTCTTTTTCAGCATGGAAGAAATGTCAAGAGTTGATGACATGATTAGCAAATGAGCTATTTGAGTTAATTATTTCAAAAGGGGAATTTGAGAATTTATCGGTATACTTATTTATCTATAATTTTCTTGTGTTCGTTGACTCTGGTGATGATTTAACGACCACTTTGTCCTATGTATTTAGCATTAGATTGGGGGTGAGAGCTGAGAATTTCATAAATACCTGATTTGTCGAATGGGTTAGATAAATCTATATTATTTATTGAGAGATAGTGTTGGTAGTATGGAAACTTATGTTCAAACCATCACTGAACTGTCAGAATATATTCTTTATTGCATAGGAAACGTTGTCACTAAATGGTAAGGATGAGTATATATTTCTACGAGAATGATTAACGAGGTTAGAATTTAGGGACTCATTATGAGTTTTACTAATTAAATGTAATGGGAAACTATTGTTGATACAAATGTGTTCAATGGTGTAAAGTTCCTTATTAAAATCATCAGTGTTCATAGGAATAGGGAATAATCGATAAAAAAGAGAATTGAAGGAAGCTCATTTGTTGATATGGGGTTACAAGATGAAAGTGGTATGATCTCCCCCTAATGATCTCCCCCTATATTCAGTATAAATTGAAAGGTAACTAATATATTTTCCATGAAAACATGCTGCTAATATTCAAAAAAATTTTTGATATCGAAGAATGATAACTCAACATGTATACTATATTACAAAATTCTGAGAGCTGATTTCATATACCATAAAAAGTAATACATTCCTTGCTGATGCCTCGACGTAGGTACATTGGATTACCTCCGATGGATAATCGTGCAAAGTCCTACAATTCAACTTTGTAAATGTTTATTGCGAAATGAAAATATTAACCACCTCAGTCGGGCTGACCACCTTTGTACCGGTTTCGAAGTATTCGCCCCTCATCAGTACAGGGAAAACACCATTAGCTAAAGACATCTCGACTTTGCAACAAAGAATATCCGAGAATTGAGTAATTGATTGATAAAAAACAAGATTTTATTCAAATGCGCTAAAAAGTAAAAAAAATTGATTTGGATGTGCGACGTAGGTTATTCCGTGAGTTATAGATTCAAGCTTGTCGCGCAAAGTTTTCAGTTCGAATACAAAAACGACAAGCTCTATAACTCACGGAATAACCTACGTCGCACATCCGAATCAATTATTTTCAACTTTTGAGCGCATTTGAATAGAAGCTTGTCTTTAAAAAAGTTTTTTTGTTAGCGATTTTATTTTATGCTTTTCAATAAGTACACATTAATCTATGCCTGTTGTTAATGCATCGTCATTTTGAGGACTTTTTCCTGTAAATTCCGAAATATACCGTTCTTCTCAAAAGTCCCCTCCCCCCCCTCCAATTTTTGGAACGATTATACATAAACAAGTGAAATTTGGAAACTGAATATTGAAGGTTGTAAACTTCCACACTAGTGATGATAGATGACGAAATCGTCAAAGATGACGTCACAAGGCCATTGTGACCAATCATTTTGAATGGAACCCTACAGCAAGCGACACCTCTTTTCAAAGGCATCGAAAAAACCTATTCAATGACACTAATTTTGTTTGTGTTTATGGCAGTTTTGGCAACTCGCTTTCAAAAAACGCAAAGCTGTGATGAATTAAATCAGTTAATACTAAAATTCCAAATTCAAGCTCCGCCTCTGGATAATTGTCAAATAAGCTCCCGTTTTTGTTAATCTCCCTAATTCGACGTTTTTGTAATTGTCCGAATTTATGTACATTTAATAATTTGTGTATTGTTGATCGAACGTTTAACTGTTTTAGCAGCTTTTGGTACTTTTAATATTTGTGTATATTTTAATAATTCGTTAAACTGTTGTGAGCCGAACGTTTAAGTGCTTCAAGAAGCGAAACTGTACGTGCTTTAGGTGATAAAGTAGCAGCGATCCTAATTCTTGGTGAAACTGGAAGAAATATTCATGCAGCAGAACGCACTTTTAATGAGAAGTTTCCCGATCGCCCCGATCGAGGACTTATTTAAGGGAGCTTCTTCGTAAGTTTGAAACAACGGGTAGTATTAATGATGCGAAACGATCTGGCAGACCACAAATTTCTAATGAGAAAACAATTGATATACTGGCAGAAGTAATAGTTAATCCTACTTCTTCAACAACTCACGTTGCATCTACCTGTGAAGTCAGTCGAAGTACAGTACACAGGGTGTTGAAAAAAAACAAATTTCATCCAGTTAAATTGAAAATGGTTCATCAATTCTCAGACGACGACCCAGACCGGAGACTAGAATTTAGTGAAAATATTGAAACTAAAATTAACCTACAGCCAGACTATGTCAAAACAATTTGTTTTAGTGACGAAAGTACTTTCTATCTAAATGGAAATGTAAATACACAGAATGTGAAGTATTTGAGTGACGCAAATCTTCACCTGTTTCGTGAAACACATACCCAATTTCCCCAGAAGGTGAATGTTTGGGCAGCTATCCTGGGAAACCACATCGTTGGGCCTCTTTTTTTTAAACTAATTCAACTGGTGAGGTTTATCTGGAGCTGTTGCAATAGGAAGATAATCCAGATGAATCGGAAATTTGGAAATAACATTCCAACATGATGGTGCTCCTCCACACTATTACGGTGCAGTAAGACGGTATTTGGATGAGGAGTATCGTGGTAGATGAATTGGACGACGAGGTTCAACGGAATGGCCAGCTCGCTCACCGGTCCTCAAACCTTCATTTTTTTTTTGCTGTGGGGGAACCTTGAATCGGAGGTTGACGCCACTGAACCTGACAATATTGACGTTTTAAAACAACGTATTGTTGCAGAATGTGAGGCTGTTTCCGCAGACACATTTGCAAAAGAGTCTAAAAATAGGATATTTCACTGTCAGGAAGTAAATGGAGGTCACTTCGAGCAATTTCTTTAAATAAATACTGATTCTTAAATCTGTAATTAATATCATACTGAATGGAATTTAAATTTTAATATTTACTAATGAGCCATTAAAACTGCCATAAACACAAACAAAATTAGTATCATTGAATAGGTTTTTTCGATACCTTCTAAAAGAGGTGTCGCTTGCCGTAGGGTTCCATTAAAAATTATTGGTCATTATGGCCTTGTGACGTCATTTTTGACGATTTCGTCATCTATCATCACTAGTAGGGAAGTTTACAACCTTTAATATTCAGTTTCCAAATTTCACTTGTTTATGTTCAATCGTTCCAAAAATAAGAGGGGGAAAGGGGACTTTTGAGAAGCACTGTATAGTTCTTTAAAGAGGAAACTATCTAAATATTAACTTGTCCGCCATCCTGGCGCTGACATCTTAAATTTATGAATTCTGACAAAAAAAACATAATCTTTGACTAAATTCATAGTCTCCGATCCCGAAAACCTCCACATACCAATTTTGAATAGAATCGAACCATAATCACAAGGGTCTTCCGCAATCTTGGAGCCGCCCTCCATCTTCATTTATGAATTTTGGCAAAAAAATCATAATCTTCAATCCCAAAAATTCCCCCATAGCAATTTTCAATAGAATCGAACCATAATTACAAAATTCGTCCGCCATCTTGAATTCATGAATTTTGACAAGAAATTCATAATCTCCGACCCGAGAACCTCCACATACCAATTTTGAATACAATCGGAGTATAATCACAGAGATCGTCTGCCATCCTGAATCGGATCATAATTACAAAACTTGTTCGCCATCTTGGAGCCACCATCTTGAATTCGTGAATTTTCATTTAAAATTCATAATCTACGGCCCCGAAAACCCCCACATACCAATTTTGAGTCGAATCGTATCATAAGTACAAATCTTGTCCGCCATCTTAGAGCCGCCATTTTGTTTTTTCTCTAACAAAAATTCCATAATGCATTGGCACGAAAACTATAAACACTTGCCAAATTTCACGTAAATTGGGCAACTAGAAGTGGGTCAAATTTAGCTCGCAAGATCTGATTATAGACACCGGAGCAGGTGAAACTAAATAAAAGCTTGTAAAAAATCATCTTAAATCATCATTTTTACCAGTTTCAACGAATGCCCAGGCGTTAGGAATATACAAAATAAAATACCGAAGAACTCATTCATTTTGGATTTGAACCCATGTAAATTTTGTCAAGACCGTGCCCATTGGTGAGACGAAAAAAAAAACTTTCGAGTCCCCAAACTCAACCCTTGTTGAAGCCTAGTAGTGTCGTCGACATTCTATACGTATTTTTCTCGACAAAAACATAATAACGAATTGTAACAAAAACCACCCTCCTTTATGTTTATCAATATTTTTGTCTTTGTGTTCCAGAAGCGTGTTCGAGTAAATGTGTGCCGCGTTATAGCGAGAGTGACGGCGGGATTTATGGAGGGGCCGGTGTCATAAATCTCCAGTTTTTACTGTTTCGCATTTGTTATGTATCGCGTCGAAAGCAGACCGAGTGATTCATTGCACAACTATGTGTTTCACGTGTTCTGTCTTTATCGCTTTTTATCAATAAGGCATGAAGCTATGGGATATCGCGTAGATATATTCTTCACAGAACAGGAACTATTTATGAGACTTTCGACTTTTTTGGAGGAATTTGATCAGCAACAAAATTTGTAAATAAATTTTCCATAAAGACGATCAGAATCGGTCGAGTAGTTCCAAAATAAAGGGTGTTGAAAAAAAATACCAATCTTTCGTTTTTATGGGAATATTATCAAACTATATGCTGTTTGAAAAGCTCCATAATTTATAATCAGAAAGTTTTCTTTAAGATATACCCACGGACAGAGAATTGCTACAAATCGATGTGTTTCAATTCATAGATTTTTATTTGCTCTGTATACTCTTTTCATAAGATTTTTTTTCTTCCATGATAATAACAGACCATTGGCAAACATAACTCATCCATGTCTTCCTCAAATTGAATATTATAGAACAGCTAATCAGTGAAAAACAAACAATATTTGTACGTCATTCATTTGTCAGTGGTAGTTGCGACTGATTATGCCATCGCATTTCGAAGTTTCTTGAATTCAAACTCTTTTTATAATTATTAGTTTTTTTTCTCAAATGAATTGAGGTAGTACCGCCTCGAGACAGTTTCACCATCCCGAACCCGAGATATATATAATTGAAGTTGACGCAATTAACAAGTAACATATGGACCATGCATAGGCAAACAGCACATCATTAATTCTACCGTCAGTACTAAAATTAAGAAGTTTGTGAAAAACGAGGAGGACCTAGAGCAGGATATCACAGATACTGTGAAAAAAAAATCAAACTGATTGACCAACCAGTTTGACAGATATAATCAAAACTACTCTCCTTATTCAAAATAGTCCACGGGGAAGCGCACAGCCTAAAGGGGGGGAGGGGGTCGTAGAGAAATGCGTATTGTGCCAGGGGACTCTTCAAAGAAGGACGGGGGACCATTTGAGGGTCTGAACGCGAAAAAAAACTCCTTCTCCTAGTTGACCCCATCGATTTCAACGATACCCTCCCCCCTTCCCCCCTGTCTCGTGACGGTACTACCTCAATAATTGGGTGATTCCGGCGAAATAGTTAAATTTGCTGTAACTAGCGAATATATTGGAAGCTAAATAATCAATTGCAGATTGAAAAATTGTAATAATATCAGAAACACCCTATCTTCTGATGCTGCTAACAATAATTAAAAAAAAAAAAGTTTCTTAGAAAAATAAGATATTTTACCCCTATTTATCATCGCCATGGACTGTAACCCACACATGTTCAATGCATTCACATAAATTTTACGAGCATAAATAATACATTGCAAGTTTGAATTATTTCAGCAGTTGATAAAAAAAAATCTGGATATAAAAATATTTATAATCAAAATCAGAATTTAGCAGATATTTGCCACTTTTACTCTGTCATCATCATCAGAATTGTATTTACTTGATGAATGCTAAAACTACTACGTTTTATCATCTCCATGGACATCATCACCATGGACTCGAACTGTCCATGTTGTTGAAATAAAATTATTTTTTGTTTTTGATGTTTTGATTTTGCTCACTGATCTATTTGAAGCTTCTAGGAAGAATATCAAAGATTTATTCCGTATCATTTGGTATTTGTCTTTATTTTACTAAATAGATTTCTTGTTTTCAACACGAATGTTTTACAAAATTTAGACCAATTATAACTCCATGGACAATTGATCATCTCCATGGACACGGGTTTTTGATTTCTTCAAATAAAAATCTTGAAACCTAATAACGATCTCAATTTTAGGTGAGACTCAAACATATCTTGTCCCTCGAGAATGATAATGTAATAATTTAATCAATTTTCTAATTTTATTTCTTAAATTTTATAAAGGTAATTTTTTACAATTTCGCTGGAATAACCCAAATATAGACGTTTCATGTATGCTTTCACACATGGTTACACCCATTTATGCTTTTGTTCAATGCATGAGTGCATTTTTGCATATTCAGAAGTGTAGATTTGAATTTTTATGGTATTCAAGAGATGAATCATAGGTACCAAAAAAAAATTAGTTTGGTTACACGTTTTCTTTTATTCGGTAGGTTTGGGGAGATTCAACCACCCACGACTTATGGTCGTAGAGTTCACGCTATGCAGAAAAATAAAACCCGATGGCGCGGCCAGTCGAGAAGGTAGAATCAAGAATATAATTAATATGTATTATTATAGTTTAACCTTGAAATTGAGGAATGTTGAAATACAATTATATTCTGTTTGAAGGTTGTAGACGATGTGGTTACTTGATTACTCTCGTTTCGGACGTTCATCGTCTCAATGGATTCGAAAGTTTTTCACGACGTTTCGATTGCTTGTATCTGCAATCGTCTTCAGGTGAATACTGATAAGTTAAGGTACTACTCACCTATTTATATGTCTGTCGGTGCAGTGGCGCGTGTAATAATAATAATAATGCATTTATTTCACTAGTTAAAAAGTACAATGCGCAGACTCAAAATCAGTTACCAGTGTACAATGATTAGGAGAAAGTCACAGAGAGTATTAATTATAAGAAAGAGAAAAAGAAAAGGAATATCAAATTGTATGATTGAATATATATCATAATAAACTATTGAATATTGAAGTTTAACTTGGAAATTCATCGATGGTATAGCAATTTTTCTCGATAAGACAATTTTTCAGTGCAGATTTGAAGATATTAATGTTTGGTGAGAGTTTAATTGCTCCGTCTAATTTATTGAATAATTTTGGTCCTAGATAGAGAAGACTTTTTGAAGTAGAACTTCTTTACGCACGCTTGACTTGGGAAGTAAACTGGTGAATGCGTGACGAGAGCATTACGAAAAGTGTGATCGGACGAGGCGAACGGTCTCGACAAAGGTGAGTGCGTATCTCATACTAGTTGCTGGCGACGTGGCGTCATATGCAGCGTTCCTTTTTCCTTGTCTATTTTCTCCCTCTACTAATACGCGGCATTCTACTCTCGACATTGGGGCGCTGTCCTCTTCTTATCTCTCTCTCTCTTTCTCCTTGTTACTCTTCCGTATTTCGGACTCGCGTTTCTACAATTTACTTCAGCGAATTTTTAAAATAGGATAACATAAAATTTAACTAATACGTAAATAATAAAATACTTATTAATTGGAGAGGTTCACCATTACAAATAATCGTGACATCGTGATTGAACATGACAATAATCAAATGGAAGATCATGTACAAAAACCGAGACAAATTATTGGAGTTAGGTAAATTAATTTTAATTTCATTTTTATAATCATTCATGACTCTAATAATAATTTACCAAATTTACCAAACTAAAATGATGAAATTATAGGTTATTAGAAAATTTATATATGTATATACTATACATATAAACATATATAAACATACATATATAAACATATATATATATATATATATATATATATATATATATATATATATATATTATATGTATAATAAAACATACATATAAATGGAGCTGAAAAGTTTACTTCAGTCGTGTGGTCTAAAGCACACGTCGATTTTTTTTGGATAGAGAAAGGTTCGATGTGCATTGGGTAGGTACTAGTAAACCTTTCGAACGAGATGAGTATTCATGAGCTTGTCGGTAGAATGAGAGCAGCGATCAGTTTTCATAAACGTAGATGCAGGCTTCGTAGATATATATAGACCAGCAATCGTGAGTATTTTAAGCTCTTCAAAAGTATTTCTACAAGATTGATGCCATCCCAGGTTAGCCACGGTGCAAATGGCATATTTTTTAAGAAGGAGGAACACCCTGTTAGCAGATGACCCCATAGCCCAATCAAGAATCCCATACTGCAGATGGCAGTTGATGGTTGCATAATATAGATTCACCAACACCTCTTTACCACAATGGTTTGCCATAAACCTCAGCGCAAAACAGTTTTTACACAGTTTCGCGCAGAGAGACCAAGCATTCTGCTAGTTCTACATGATTCAACGTGTAATTCATTAGGTTAAAAAATATTGAGGGTTTCAGTGGAATTACTCAGGGTGGAATTCATCAGTGTAGTTTCAGTTACATTTAATTCCGAGTGGTTCTAATTTGTCCATTAATTAGCCTTTCGTATACAGTCTCTGTACTATCTGCTAGGGCTAACGTATTTCGATGCGTGATCAGGAAGTTCGTGTCTTCCGGATATGCGATCACCTGAACTGATGAGAGAGCACGAAAGTAGTTAATCAAGTCGTTAGCATAAATTAGAAAAAGTAAAGGTCTGAGTATGGAAATTTGGGGAACACCTTGTTCGATAGTTGCTACTTGACTTTGAGTATTTTTAATTACTACTTTTTGGGTCCTGTCGCTCAAGTAGGACTCCATCAGCTCCGAGGCTCTGTAGGATGAGTTATTTGCCTACTCAGTTCTTTGTACCCCGTTTTCCCTCGCGCATTCGGAGTAAAGAGAGACTAGAGTTTTTAGGTCGCATAGTTCTGGAGTAGTACTGATAGTGGATTTATTTAATTCTTTTTGAAAGTGCTTCATAGGAAATGGTAGTTGAATATGATAATGCATTGTGTCGTAAAAAACTTCATGGGCTTTGTTCGGGCAAGTCTCTCTGTAGAGGTCGACCCAAGAATCCTTCTCCATAAAATTATTTAAAGTGTTTATACAGTCCTCTGAAAATAGTCTTCCACTATGACTATGCTTACTACCCTGATCTTTGTACTTCTTCATGAGAAAATGATCGGACAGATTAGGATCTTGAACTACTGCCCTATATTCAGATCCTTCCTTGATAATGAAGTTATCTAGACATGTCCTTGAGCTGGCAGTTACTCTTGTTGGTTCGAAACTAGTATATTTCATATTGAAACGGGCCAATAGATCACGGAGTAGATATAAATTTATACTTTCAACCAAGAAGTTATTATCCCATTGAGATCATTTGAAAATCAGTTAAAGTTATCTGATGGTGGTCTATGATTACACACAAGTACTGTACTGGTATGCTGTATCGTGATTCCACAACATTGAACAACTCCCTCTACACAGAAGTCAGTTAGATCAGCAAACTTTCGTCACGCTTATAGATTGCTACACAACCATTTTTCGTTCTGCAGAAATATGCACATAAACAAAAAATTTTGAGCTTTATCACATCTAACTGTATATTATTTTGCCAGTGTTCAGGGATAAAAAGTATGTCACATGAAATATCCTCGTCTGTTATCGCATCTAGATGCAAGATTTTGTTGCTAAAGCATTGGATATTTTGATGACATATCATTAAACTATCTAAAACTTCATTACTTTTCTTTGTATTGCTAATTTTACTAGTTTGGTTGGCTGCTGTGTTTGAGTTGTTCAGGAAGATATTTGTGGAGCAACCAGGGATATAAAAAAATAATTTCGTTACTTCTTCTGATTCTGGTTTTTGCCATGTGCGTGAAGTTTTGCGCGGTTAGCTGGGGCGTGGAGTTTGGCGCTTCTGCAGTCCGCCAGAAAGAGCAATGAGTGGTTACCAAACGTTCTGGATCTCAACGCTTGTTTGACTGAAGGCGTTATTGGCCTCGATCCAAGCGACTTCCTTGAACTTTCGTTTGAAGCAATGCTCCTCTCTATGTGGAACGCTTGCCCATATAATTCGATGGTTCTCAGTCTATGCATGGTCAGCAATTGCCGTTTTCGACGTTTCCCCGCGTTGGGTCCATTCCTTTTGTTCATCCAATTTCATTTAGAATGTCGTCTTTGTCTCTCCGCTGAAGGAATCTACGTATTTACATGAAACTTGCATAAATGCAGTTCTTACTGATTTCGTTTCCTTTGTCAGGTTGGGACTTGGTGAGGAAACTCCGTAGAGTACCGCAGCTCTTGATATTGAACTTGTTTCCGATCCTCCTGATCATCTTGGAGGTACATCTGATGTACGGAAGGTAGATCATTGTGCTTTGTTGTTGCTTTTCGGATGTCTTCGTTCTCTCGAATTGTTCCAATTCTGCTCCTATGAGTTACTCTGACGTGGTTTAACTCGTCATCTAGTGACTCCTTGTTGTTGCATATGTGTTTCTCTCTTTCCACCAATTCTTACGATCCATGTCTTTGTCGAACTCGGATGGTTGGAGCTGTGGTTGAGGAACTGTCCCTTATGTGTCTTCTTCCTATAGACGGATGTGTGGATGTCTTTGCCTGTTCTCTCAACATTCACATCAAGGAAAGGAAAGGTTGGTTTCCATTTCCAAACCCCTTGATGTTTGTGTTCTGCCTCCCGTATAGCCACTTCTTTGAACCAATACATGTTTATGTTGGCAATAATTGGAGAAAAGGAATATCCCATCGTGAGTCCGTCATCTTGAGAGAAGAATCGCTCGTTTTCTTGGGAATATGCGTTGTGTATGCAAGACTGCAGTATTTCCAATATCGCTTCGTTGGAGAAGTCAGTCCTTTCGTGGAGCTGGTTATCCCCTTCGAATTTCCTTTTGATGATGTTCAGGGAAAATTGGTGTAAAGGCTCTCTCTGACGAAACGATCCTATGGTTCAAGTTCAACATTCTTGATGGTGTCTACGGAGTGCTTGGTATTTTCAACGTTTGAACTGCTATCTCTTTGTAAGGGTTGTAGTATCGGTGGGAGGTAATTCGATAACTGGTATGTTGGTGAGTTCCAGGAGCTGGTGATCGGTCTCAGTGGCATGTCTGGTTTATGGATTTTTTGAACCCCGTAGAGATGAGGAGCTTGGACTGAGCACCATCAAATTATATGAGACAACGTAAAAGTTCAAGGAGACCGCCTATATCGAGGCCAACAACACCTTCAGTCAACCAAGCGATGGGATCAAGAACGTTTGGAAACTGTTCATTGCTCTCTCTGGTGGACTGCGGAGGTGCGAAACTTCACGCACCAGCAAACCGCGGGAAATCACACGCATCACTGCACATGGCGGAATTACACGCACCACTGCACCGACAGATATATTACCTAGAACTTGTTGGTATTTACCTGAAGACGAGTACAGATACAAGCAATAGAAATGTAGTGGAGAACTTTCAAATCCATTGAGACGATGGACGTCCAAACGTCCAAAACGAGAGTAATCACAATTACGTTCTGTTTGTCGACAGAAGGAGAACACAAATAGTATCTGTTTGACACGAGCGAATGAACCTCAAATGAAACGAGTATAACGAACATTATTAATTCTCATGAATTGTAATTTCCAGCGATTTTTCATTTGTGTGTACATCTTAGAGAACATCTTTTAGAATGAAAATAGTGGAGG
Organism: Gonioctena quinquepunctata; assembly: GCA_018342105.1. NCBI lineage: Eukaryota > Metazoa > Arthropoda > Insecta > Coleoptera > Chrysomelidae > Gonioctena > Gonioctena quinquepunctata. The sequence continues at coordinate 165,376 of JAFIRS010001249.1, read as the reverse complement.
TCATGAAACTCTATCAAATGATCTATAGTTTGCCGATAATGGTATCAAAATGAGGGATTGAGTTTTTTTTTCAATCTATGATCGGCGAAGATATAATAAAAATGTCTGGAAGACTTGGTGTTATGATGGGACCAATGGGTAGTATTTCTACTGGAATCCCCCTAATAGAAATGCTGTTCGTTTTTCCCAATGAAAAATTCTCACTATTTTGAAATTAATAAACATATTGTGAAATCTACCTTCCCGACTAGCCAAGCCATCGGTTTATTCTAAATGTCAACTTATATTTTCAATAATATGAAGTGTTTCTATCGAGGATATTGAGGTTGTACAAATTACGCGCACCAATTTTGATATCCATTGAATTTTCAATGTTTTGAAAAACTGGAATTTATACAAAAGGGAATCCTCAAACCAATTCACCGTAGGACAAGAGGGTACCCATCAAATCTCATTTACCAAGAAAGTAAGTTTATATTAATCGGTTGTTCTTGGAAAATACCAAAAAAATAATATCTTGAAATATTTAACCGTGCTCCCTTCTCCATATAAAAAGTTTTGAAATTGAGAATACCATTTTGTAGAAAAACTATCAAACAAAAAAAATCACTTATCTTGTCCTAGATTTCTCAACTTTATTCCATCGGAGTTGAATGATATTCATTTCCATTGTTCAAAAAACAATCAAGAACTATCTATTTTTTACTTGCAAAATTATATATAAAAAATTATCTATCATGAAGAAAAATAATACTATTCCAACAAGTAAAAATTTAAATTTTTGAAATTGAATTTCTTGTTGGTGTCGGAACTTCTGATTAAGACATATTTGTTCTTGAATAAATCTTACCTTATCTTATGAGAGTGTGGAATTCGTTTAACATAATAAAATATGAAAAACTCGACATTTTCACATGGATTTTTTTTTAAGAGTTGAATATATTTCAACAATGAAATCCCATTTTTAGTCCACTTTCCCATAGCCACAACTCATATTTTTCACATATTCAATAATTTAAATTAGTTTCAATTTGAATTGTATTAAGAGACAAGAGAAGTTTTCGTTTTCTCTCTCACGGATTGTGGAAAAAACGGTAGTGATTTAACTATTTCAGTTTACTCATGAAACCAATAGGGCTTGGAATTCGATAGCCATATATCGTCGGTTTGGAAGAAAATCGTCACAACTCAAAAATAGTCGAATTCGACATTTTTATATGAAAAAACAGCAAAATGGTGATATTTTCTGTTGAAGAGAGCGAATCAAGAATCACGTATTAGATTGCCAAAACCAATGACCTAATAAAGATAGACCCCGTTATTTACATTTCGGACTGCAGCCAACAACGCGTCACAGTCCAAGCCCTATGTTTGTTTTCATTCGTTTTATGGAACATTGTTACCAGTTAATCAAAAAGTTGGAAGAGCTGATTTCTTGATCGAATTTTTGTCCCATTTTCTATCTTCATAACAATCTCAACATTGTGAATTTCACAGACGGTGTTTGCCTCATAAGTATCAATCACATATGTGTATACGGTAATATGGAAATAAGAATTCATTTTGTGATGGGTAATGTATTCAATTGATCTCCTTCATGATTACGTACGCCGAACAATCGGCAACGTTATAACCATGCCATGACATCACAACGATAGCTGGTCTTTCAAATCGTGCGTACGTGAAAATCAGGATTTCATTTTCTATCTCTGTTTTACTTGCTAGCCGCATTGGTGGAACGTGTTGGAATCACAACATTGGACAATTAATGAATGACTCGCTGTATCTGTTCTATAATCTAAGGCCAAAACACCAGGAAAATTTTGCGGTTTGGAAAATTAAAACAGCTGCTACTAATGTTTTTGTCGATGTCTCAGATATAGACGGTTATGGTATTCCTGATGAAACCTATGGTCATTGAGAAGGGGATGAAAGAACAGGTTGTAGTTGAAAGATATTAGTGTCAAGTATAGCTGAAGATGCCTGCATATTATTTATATAATGGTTTCTTTATGTCATTAATCTCAGCCGAGCTGTGAATGCACCATTATCGTTCAATTTGTAAAATGCTGATTATGGGAATTTAAAGTTGTAACAGTCTTCTTTCAAAGCGACGATATGTTCTCATTAAAAAAACTGGCAAACGTTCGTACTTCATTGATTCGAGAGTACCACATGGCTTCAGTTGAGGGCAATTATTATACGTTTCATTCATGAATGATCTTTTATCAATAGTTCAAACCTGTAAATATTCGTGTTTTCGAAAATGATCTCAGAATGGAGAGAGATTGTATTGGCAATGTGCGAAGTGCTTGTTGGGGACAGTCAAATCGATCACAGCGTGTGCTGTGGGAGAAATGTGAAACCATATCGGGACTGTCAAATTTGTTTTGATAAATAATTCCACGTTAATTTACGTTAAATTCTTACAAATATAATGAATTGCTCCCAGACATCGACAATGTTTCATATTTTTTTAAATTTTCCACGTGATTTTGATAGAAATTATCAAAACATAGCTTGTCATCTAACTATCGAATAATTCTTGGGTCCCAAAATCTGGCGTACGCCACTGTCGTGCACTTATATCGGCGAGGACATCGGATTAACTAGCACCTTTCAAAAAGCGAAGGAAAATGGAATATCATGATTTTCATTCCCAATATGCCTGAAAATCGAATCCATTACCTATTATTATTATAAACCCATTTATGTTTATACCAATAAATTTATCATCATCATTCCATATCTCTCCCGACCTCAAAAAAAACTGAGATTAAACTGAAAATTGCCTTTGATAATACAAATTTGACTCGAATGTGTCATTCGCAAACTGATATCAGGTTATTTAAATCAGACTATACAGGGTGTTTCTTAAGTACGTGTAGAAGCATATTGCTGACGTCGAAATAAGAAGAAAAGTTTCTATAAACATATGTCCGCAAGTTATTCGTTTCTGAGATGCAAGGTGTCAAAGTTGAATTCTCATTTTAATTTTTTGTCAATACATTTCAGAGTAATTGTGATATCCAAATGAAGTTTGGTATTTTTTAAATCAAATTCAATGTTAGTTTGTCTCTCTCGGGAAGGTGGCGCCACCTACATGTCTTTTCAGTCATTTGAAATGTCATAAATTTTTTGTACGTACCTGTATCACGTTTTCTATGGAGGAATCGATTTTTCTTACATTTTTGTGTGTAAAATATATATTCCTGGTAGAGATCGCTGGAAGCAACTGTTTTCGATTTATTGGGATTTGAAATAATCGATGCAAGTGATTTTGAATGACAAAATTCTTTAATTCAAAATTGATTAAGTTTTCTTTGAATTTATTTTAAAATAAGAATCGGGTGTTGTCACAATTTAATACTAATAATGATGGCAGTAATTGAGACCAATTTAATACTAAAACAGTCAGTTGAGGGTAATAATTGAGGTAATTGTTCACCTTGTACCATTATGCATGCGTCGGCTCGTCGTCTCATGGACCCACGTACACGTTCCATTATATCTGGTATATTTCGGAAAGCGTCACATCCAGCAATGATTCGTTGACGAAGTTATTCTTTGTTTTCTATTGGCATCGTATAAGCTAGGGCGTTCAAGTGACCCCACGAAAAAAAATCGATTTGATTCAAGTCCGGGGACCCTGGAGGCCAGAATTGATTTGGAACTTCAGCGCTTCGCTGTTTCTGAATTGCTGATTTAAAAATTCACTATTGAAGTAAAATGCACTAGCGCTCCATTATGCATAATACATATTTTTTGTCCCAATAAAAGTGGAATGTCTCGAAGTATTTCAATCAAAATATTTTCAAGGAAATCACGATAAGAATTTCCATTAAGAGTCCCTGGAAAGAAGTGGGGACCAATCCAATAATCCCCAACAATACCAATCCAATAATCCCCAACAATACCAATTCACACATTCAATGAAAACTGGCGTTCTATGGAAAATGTGCCTCATCAGTGAATAATATATCTGCAGTAAATTGGGGGTTTTGGGCAATTTTCCGCAGTATCCATTGGCAAAATGTTACACGGGAAAGGAGATGCTTGGACACGCTGATCTGATGAGGATACAACTGATTCTATTTGAGAATTAACCAAACTAATTTGTGATGTACGTTCAGATTTTGCGCAATTTTTCTCGTGCTTGTCTGTGGATCTTCTTCAATTGCCTAAAAAACAGCTTCTCCAATCTCTGGGGTCCTAGTAGTGAACGATCTGACGGCCACTCGGGCTTCTTGTAAGGATCCAGACTATGTAAGCCGCGGAAAAAGGTTTCTGAATGTCTGGTGATTCGGCGCTCGATGATTGGGGAATGATTCATTATAAATACGTCTAGCCTCGTAGCAATTGCCATCGGCAAGACCGTATACGTTAATCATATTAGCCATTTCGCTATTCGTATATGCTGGCATTTGAAAAAGATTGGAACACAAATGAAGAAAACAAATTCACTGTCCCAAGAACGGATCGAAATGACATGCCAAGTACTCACCTGAATGTTCTTCATTTGAATCGGAAAAGAGTCCAAGAAAACTATGTAACAAAAAACAAGGATATTTTTTTGACTACATTCAAGTTTTCAATGTAGAATACCAATGAATGGAAGAAGACGAATGCATTGGCCTATCTTTTCCGATATTCACTACTTAGAGGCGACTTACGAGCCACACGGAAATAATTGAAATGCATCGATTATTTCAAATCCCAATAGCTCGAAAACTGTTGCGGCAGCGACCTCTACCAAAAATATATTTTTCGAACAGAAATGTTAGAAAAATCGATTTTTTCACTAGAAAACGTGATACAAGTACCTACAAAAAAGTTATGACATTTCAAATGACTGAAAAGACATGTAGGTGGCGCCACCCCCACGAAAGAGACAAACTAACATCAAAATGGAATTTATCATTGAAAAATACTACCCGATACCAAACTCTACTCGAATATCACGATTATTTTGAAATGTATTCAGAAAAAATAAAACCAAGAATTCAACTTTGACACCCTGCATCTCAACTTACGGACATATGTTTATAGGAACTTTTCTTCTTATTTTGACGTCATCAACATGCCCTTGAATTTTCTACACAAACTTGAGAAACACCCTGTATATCTCAGTACAGCATCAAAGTTAATGTCAGTATGTATGTATTTATGATTTGAATGAGTGAGATCTCAGATTTTTCCCATTCATATGATTGTGCGTTTTCATATTTGTATGAATAAAACGTCCTTCGGTGACCAATGATCTGAGGAAGTTCCGGAAAACACTTTCCGGGCTTTTCAATCTTTTACGATACATAGCAGAAATCATAAAAATCCAGTGGCAGCCTTTATCGTTAGTAATCCTCTGTTGGTTTTGTGAATTTCAGGGTATAGGGTATCCGTTCAAAGTTGAAGCAAGTCCTGAGATAACTGCAGTAGCTGCTTGTGTTGAAAACCATTACTATAAAAAAGTTGAATGAAGAAAATTGGCATAACACTCAGAAGAATCCAAGAAAAACTAGTCATCTGCACTTGACACTCCACATAAATATCTGATAATGAGAAAGGCAAATAGGTGGATTGGACATGTTTTCAACAAAAAATGGAAAGAAGCACTGGTGTAGTTTTTGTTGGAAAGATTCATTGAAGAACATTATTATATTATATTTTTATGGGTACCGGTGATGCAATCCTATTCGCGCGACAAGCTTCTTGAAACCAAATAATTTGACAAAAAATAATTGAATCATTGACAGCGATAACTTAAACTTATACGTTTTAGTACACGGCTCAATTAAAATATTGTCTTTGAAATTTTTTTCATTGGTCATTTTATTTTTTGCTTTTTAGTTAGTTCGCCTCAATTTGTTCATTTTTAATAGAGCATCGTTATGACAAGGTCTCCTTCCTGTAAGTTTTGATCTGAAAGAAATCATGATCTCCGACCTCAAAAACTTCCACACATCGTCCGCCATCCTGAAATCGTCATCTTGAATTTATAGATTTCGCCAAAAAATTCATAATCTCCGAACCAATTTTGAATCAAATTGGATCATAATCACAAAACTCGTCCTCCATCTTGGAGCTGACATTTCGAATTTTTTAATTTTGACAAACATTTCATAATCTTCGACCCCGAAAACCGCCAATTACCAATTTTAAATCGAATCGGACCATAATCTCAAAATTCGTCCGCCATCTTGGAGCCACTATTTCGAATTTATCAATTAAAAAAAAAAACGACCCACATACCACATACCAACTTCAAATCGGACCATAATTACAAATCTCGTCCGCCAGTTTGGAGCCGTCATTTTGTTTTTTTCTCTGAACAAAATTTCATAATAAATTTTCACCGGAATTATGAACACCTGTCAAATTTCAAATCAATCGGACGACTGGAATTCGTTCAAAATTAACTTGCAAGATTTGACCCAAACTAACGAACGAACGAACTAACAAGTGAAACTGAATGAAAGCATGTAAAGATAACTAATAAAAAACCATTTTAAAAACAAGCTTTCAGTTCAGTTCATTATCTCCGAACCTAAAAACCCCCACATAATTTTGAATCAAATCAAACCATACTCACAAAACTCGTCCGCCATTTTGAATTTATGAATTTTGTCAAAAAGTTCATAATCTCCTGAAAACACCCCCATACCAATTTTGAATCAAATCGGACCATAATTACAAATCTCGTCCGCCATCTTGAAGCCGCCATTTCGTGTTTTTCTCTAACAAAAAGTTCAAAATGCAATGTCACTGGAGTTATAAATACCTGCCAAATTTCAAATTCACTTGCAAGATTTGACCCTAACGAACTAACGACCGAACGAACTAAAAATGGTGAATTTCTGGATGACTTCACCAAAATTCATTGCAACTATTTGCGAATCCACCATAAATATCTGTTAGACCTAGTTCTGAACTGGACGTAGCCTAATGGTTTATTTTGCAGGAATCGAATTATTTGCACAAAAAAATTCGAGGGGTGAGTACACTTGCCAAAAAGCGGTATAGGGAAAAACGAAAATTTTTTTTTTTAATCGGTCGTTTAGTTTTTGGTAAAACTAAATTGAAAATCGGGCACTGCCCGGCTGGTCAGGTTGACGAAAATCTTACCGATATCTGTAGCCCAGTAACACCGATCGTGGTTTAATAGTTGGATGTGTAACCACCCATCAGGTAAGACCCGCGTTGAAAGCAAGTACAACTGCAGCATACGCTCTATATCAATGATAACAAGATATAGCTACCGATATGTCATTCTCCGAAGTTAGGATGGCGGTCCCAAGGGCATGGATATTGAATTCTGCTAGAAAACACCAGAAGATTCGGAGAAATTTCTGGTTGGAAAGAATGTGCTACCAGGCGTTGAAAACTCCTTTTTTGACCTGATTACTTGTTGATTATTTTCTATTTACCAATTTCGAATGAGCCTGCCTGCATATCTGGATAGTTAACATAACTCTGTACATCTATTAGTTATATAGTTTTGGAGATATTGGAACCGGAAGGTGGCCGCTGATTTTCTAGTCATTTCCGTATTAATGAAACAGATTAGAAAATGGTATTCCTAGTACTTTCAAAATTATAATTTGCAACAATTGAGATCTACACTTCCTATGAGAAGAAGGAAACTCTATATCGATCACATAGAGAGGCACGTGATGAACTTTGTCACAGACTTGTTTTTCCTGGGGTGCGATTCTCCTGAAAACAAACATAAAAATCCGGTTCAACCTTTATCATAATGCCCACTAGGTTCGAATGAGTATAATGACTTCCGGGATCATGTTTCAAGAATTCTGTACATCTCCAACTCCATTACCGAAATGTATCCTTTGAAATACTTAGAACTTCCCACCGAAGAAACTACACTTCTCCGCTGAATTATTTCGAATTGCTTCTATTTTACGAAGCGACATAAGTCTTTGTGAGGACACCGAGGATCCCAACTTCCGCTTCCGTTTCAGTAGAAATACATTGCGAAGAGTTGGTTTCAAAGGAGACACAGCATCATTGTGATACGCTCTAGGAAAGTTCGTTGATATTTTTACAATCATTATTCACATTGCAATCTGTAGCAATATCTAGCAGGAAAAATGTTTCAACAATGAGGAAAAAAAATCGTATTGAGTGAGTTTAAAAACCGTCAATTTCATTTTGAATTTCACGATAAAATAATTGATAATTGTAGAATTATTTTCGAAAAATGAATGAAATGATGGAATAACCAATCAATGGGGACTTAAAAAGGCCTCTGCCCTACAAAATGTAAGGTTGAAACGTTTTTAATATGTGCTAGTTAGTTCCTGCCCCCTATGTAAAATGCAAGTTTTTTAGTTTGAGGGGGTCGGGTCCGCCATTTTGGATTGTAGGTACAAAAATTATTGTTTTTTTCGAAATAATTTCTCAACTGACAATAAAAATGTCATCGACAAATTTGGAAAAGACTAAATATCCTACATTTTTTGTATGAACACTTTTTTTTATAAGTCTGGTATGTATCGAGTTACATTGGCACAAACGTTAAAATTCTTCAAGAAATCGTCCAACTGAATCTTTTCACAATAACATCATACAGGGTGTTCCTCAATAACATGCAATTATTCAAGGATTTTATTTTTGGCCCATTTTGAGGGAAAAAACTTCATATGAACATATGACCTGAAGGTCTTAACTTTTGAACTGAAGGGTGCAAAATTTTAGGAAAAAATATTTTTTTATGATAACTTTGGTATGACCCTAGATATTTTTGTGAAACGTGGTACGCATCTTCTATGCATCAAAAGACATTTTCTGATGTACAACATAATTTTGTATTCTTTCCAGTGACGTTCATGCGGAACTGCACTGAATCATTTCATACGCCACTGCTTTTTCCTGAAGTATAAATTATTTTTGAAATTCTCATTCCTTTTTGAGCAAATCTGGTCACCTGTTTTTTTTTTTCGTTTTAACGTACTGTTTTCGCATTAAAAAATATTCATCCATTTGCACGTTGTTAAGAAATAGGCGAGATCATTAGTTTCCGGAGAAAATACCACAATGTCCAAAACGATGAGAATAGTTATTCGATTTTTTCAATGTTTTTTCGCAGTAGTAATTCAAAAAAAAATCCCAAAGAAATGCTCCTGTTTGAACACTACGAAATCCTCGCCAGGATTTGTATACATATATACAGTGTGACCCATTTAAAATAGAACCACCCCTGTAGAATACGCATTCTTCAGTCAATCTCAAAAATTTCACATTTTCATAACTTCAGTTTCATTTCCAAGGCACTCTATGGGTTTTTTTCTTTGTCAAAAACAGCAAAAGTTTATAAGGCAATTTCTGTTTTCAAATCTGACTACACCACTGGATTTGTAGTCGTTATAAATGAAAACCATCAAAATTTCATAAAAAAATATTGGTTAACAACGAAGTTACAAAAACTTTAATTTTAGAAACAAAGTATTTGATTATAATTTTTATTCAGATTAAAGACATATTTTAAATCTGGCAACACTGCCGATACAAAGTAGAACACCAGAGAATTTGTACTGCAAAAATCCGAAGTCAATAGCTCATTCCGTTCTACAGTTATAACTCCTGAAAGTATGGTAATGTGAACGATTTGTGGTGTACTAAATCACAGCCTACTATTGATTTAGTACAATACCTATGCCTAATGTATTGGTTCAGCTTTCCTCAAATTATTGATACTTTCTCTAAAAGCTTGTTTTGGTTGAGTTTCGCAGAATTTAAAAGGAACATTTTTTGTCCTGCTTTCTGTTTTATTATTGAATAAATAATTTTGATACTTTAAAACTTTGATCGGTTAATTTAGTTTTTATCGGCTATGGAAGACTGCATAACTTGAAAATGAATTTTTAATTTTCTGTTATTTTCGAAAACACTCATAATCTAAACTTAAATAAATGATTTTGAGGGAATATAATTTACAAATCCAGTGGCGTAGTCAGATTTTTATTACAAAATCGCTTCCACCACAAATCGCTATATTACCATATTTTCAGGAGTTATAACTGTAGAACGGAATGAGCTATTGACTTCGGATTTTCGCTTTACAAATTCACCGGTGTTCAACTTTGTATCGACAGTGTTGCCAGATTTTGAATATGTCTATAATCTAAATAAAAATTATAATCAAATACTTTGTTTCCAAAATTGAAGTTGTTGTAACTTCGTTGTTAATCAATATTTTTTTATGAAATTTCCATGGTTTTCATTTATAACGACTACGAATCCAGTGGTGTAGTCAAATTTTGAAACAAAAATTGCCTAATAAACTTTTGCCGTTTTATGACGAAGAAAAAAACCATAGAATGCCTTGGAAATGGAACTAAAGTTATGAAAATTTGTGTCAAGATACAGTTTTTGATTCTTGATATAAAAAAAAAATCTGAGAATGATTGAAAAATGCGTATTCTCCAGGGGTGGTTCCATTTTAAATGGGTCACACTGTATCATTCAAGAACAACTAAATCAAGAGCAGCTATCAAATGACAAAAAAATCATAATAAATGAGGAGTCTTCATTTCAAGATAACACATGCTGACACAAGTTATGTTTCATTCACAGGATGAAACAGAATATCATTTCCTCAGAAATTCGGCAAAATTGTGACACTGGCAACTCGCCGATCGCGGAGAGTGCCAGGAATTACATCGTTGTGGAGCGTTATTCATAATATTTCTTTACAATAAGAGCAGGCCGAAAAAATAATGACATAGCACTCGGTACACATACATATTATTCGAGAATTACTAAATCAAGGACATCTATCAAATACGAAGTCTTCCTTTCAATATAAGTTTTGATTCAGTCATAGGATGAGAGAGAATGAAGTTTCCTCAGAAGTTTCGCAAAATAGTGATACTGGCAACTCAGGAAAATGTCGAATCAATGCTGCTACAACATCGTACGAGATTGTTCCGAAAATCACCCTCTCTATCAGGTTCGAGAATATTCAATTGCCTGCCTTCAAATGTATCTCATCAATACCCAATTTCAAAAGGAAGGTTGAAGAGTAGCTTATAGAGGGATATTTTTACTCTATCAATGAATATTTTGAGTATACTTCGAAATAACTGTGTTCAATGTATTATAATGTCTATGTTAGTTTTTTTGACCCAATATTGTACATCTACATGTTTTTTTTTCTGTGTTTTACTTGACGTTTCCTATATCATTGTTAAATGACCATTTCAAGGAATAAAACTATTATTATTATTATAATGGACTGATGACGTCGAAAGGAGCGGCAATAACGCTGTGTTTGAATGTCTCACTGAATTTGAGGATTTCAGAGCAGAGTTTATTGGGATATTACACAATATGAAAAAGGGGGAATTTTGTGGCATAGAGGTCAAATTTTTAAATTAGAGAAAAAAGCATCGGAGTCGAACCCACGACCTTATGATTTCTAGCCATTCGCTCTACCATCTGAACTATTCGAGGACATAGCAATCGACACACACTCGTGAACACTGTTCTTCCATCATATAATATTCAGGTGAGAAATGAATCGAAAATCAAACGAACTTATCACTGGCCGTCTAGATCTGAGCAGATGGTCTCTAACCACTGATAAGATTCAGCCAAATATATAAGGTGAAAATGGAAATATTGTGTCCAAAATATATAATGAAAATGAGGAATTTTGTGGCAGTGGGTGTCGAACGCTAGCCATACGCTCTACCACTTGGAGATGCTTTTTTTTTAATTTGAAAATTGTATGCCACAAAATTCCTTCTTTTTCATTATATATTTCAGACACAATATCTCCACTTTCACCTCATATATTTGGCGGAATCTCATCAGTGGTTAGAGACCATCTGCTTATATCTGCTACTGAAATTTCCGAATGACGTTGAAGTTGAGTGACAGGCAATGGATCTCGACGGCCAGTGATAAGTACGTTTGATTTTCGATTCATTTCTCACATGAATATTAAATTATGGAAGAAACGTGTTCACGATTGTGTGTCGATTCCTATGTCCTCGAATAGCTCAAATGGTAGAGCGTATGGCTAGAAATCATAAGGTCGTGGGTTTGACTCCCACTTGAGGATGTTTTTTTTTTCAATTTAATAATTTGTCCTCTATGCCACAAAATTTCCCCTCTTTCATTATATATTTGGGACACAATATTTCCACTTTCACATTACACAATATCTTCTAGGAAAAACTAGGCATATATAATATTTTATTACTATATTTCAACATCAATCACATATGAGGAAAATTTGTGAGTTTGTGATCTCGCCTATTGGGTATTATCAAGGATAAAAAAACGTATCTAGAAGGTGAGAAGCAGATTTTGTTTTGTAAACATAAACGGTTTTGACAATTGTCTACCTAGTCTAGTTAGCGGTTGTATGAAGACCGTTTCCGAAATAGAAATATTCCGGATGCATGAACATTTTCAAACATTCATAGAAGCTTGTGCGAAAAAGGAAGTTTTCAACCAGACAATCACCTTGAAGGAGTACAACGTACTATAAGAACACCAGAAATTGAGGTAGTGATTTTGAATTCAATTGAGGAAGATCCCGGATTGAATACATGAAAAATTGGAAAGAATTTGAATATCCCCATGACATTTTATCATGTCCCTACCATATCCAAAGGGTTCAGGTGCTGCCAATGATTTTTTCAGAAAGTGTATGAAAATCAATTTTTTGATACTGAAATTTTATTCACCGATGAAGCCAATTTTTCCAGAAACGCCATCCAAAACTTTTACAATAATCATTTTTGGGCTGGAGAAAACCCACATGCAATGAGATGAAATGCTACTTCAGGATGAATCATCTCAGGATAATTTATCACTCCTTGGTAGAGTCTAAAATACAATATGGCATAATAGGCTGGGGAGGATTGAGAGAAACCAAACTAAGGCTTTTGGAAAACGGATCTTAAAAATAATATTCAACAAACCCACTACATACTCTTCCGATCTCTTGTTCAATGGAATCCATATAATGGATGAATCAATTATTAATAAATCAATTTTAAGATTAACGTACAAAAAACAATTCATCCGTACCTAAACACCCATACCGCACAAGGGGAAAAACTTCAACAAACGAGTTATTACCACGTGCCCTCAGATCAATTGGCCAACGATACTTTACTTACATTGCTTCAAGGTTGAGGAATATGGTACCTGGCTCGATAAAATTAATCAACTTTTTAAATCTGTTCAAGAAGAAAGTGAAAGCTTGGATCTTGTCTATTAATAGGATTACTCTGCACATCCTCATTGACTCTTGACAAAACGATATTTCACTCACATGGTATTTCCTACACATTTGATGTTTTTTTTTGTACCTAACTACGACATTATGTTAGAGTTTCATGCTAACGTTTCATGTATATTCCATACTCTTTAACTTTAACTTCCATACTCTTTAACTTTGAACCCATATAGTCCTAATCAAAAAAATTATATATCCTATGTATTCTTAGCGATGTTTCAGCTATTCTACTCTGATATACCTAGTTTAAATCGTGTCATTGTTTGTCAACCCATTTTTAAAAACGTAAGAAGGAAATCAGTAGCAATGTGGACAAATTATTAAATTAAAGAAAAAGAAAATGGCTCAGTTGGTAAAGCGTATGGCTAGGTATCATAAGGTCGTGGGTTCGACTCCCACGTGGGGATGTTTATTTTCTTTAATTTAATAATTTGTCCACTATGCCACAAAATTCCTCCTTTCATTATCTGTATTTCAGACACAATATTTCCACTTTCACATTATATATTTGGCCAAAATCTTATCAGTGGTTAGAGATCATCTTCCGGTATCTGCTACTGAAATCGTCAAATAACGATGATATTGAAGTAACAGGTAACGGATCTCGACGGCCAGTGATAAGTACGTTTATCTTCGATTGATTTCTAACATGAACATTGAATTATGGAAGGAAATGATTCACGAGTGTGTGTCGATTCCTATGTCCTCGAATGGCTCAGTTGGTAGAGCGTATGGCTAGAGATCATAAGGTCGTGGGTTCGACTCCCACTTGAGGAAGCGTTTTTCCTTTAATTTAATAATTCGTACACTATGCCACAAACTTCCTTCTTTCATTATATTATTTCGGACAGGACACAATACACTTCCACTTTTAAATTTTTTAAAGTTTTTTGAGAATTTTTAGGATTTTTTTTTTAGTTTAATACTTTTTATCAGCATTTTACCCACATGCTCATGTATAGGTCCTTATCACTCACTGAATACTTGATGTTCACCTCCAAAACCATCTATTTTATAAAATATGCACACGACTGATTCAACCCATCCATATCCATAGTCCAGAAACTGCTCATAGACAAGCTCCTTGAGAGCTTTTTTGGGCCAATCTGCTTATTTACCATATGACAAAAAAACTGTGTACTCTACTATTTTATATATTTGTACTTATGATGGTGAATGAGTTTATTATTATTATTTCGTATTGAACAATTCCAGTCAGGCCCTTACTTCCGAAGCTCCGACCCATTCGGAAGGGCGTGCTGGTTACATAAACCAATGACGTCTCCCCACATCCGTGAGGTGAGAGATCATTGGGTCCGAGAATCATGTGTCCTGAGCAGACGTAACGATCCGAGAAAGACTGCCTTCTGCATGCGGCCGGCTAGAGATTCTGCCGATTTACGGCATGCCGGTATATTTTCCATCTTTGAGAGTAGCGTTGGCATCATTCCACCAAGGGCCCCTATAATCACAACTACTATCTTTACAGAGTGGTCTGGATAGAGTCTGCGGAGCTCGAAGAGTAAATTACGATACTTCGTCCGTTTCTCATCCTCTTTTCGCACGATATTCGTCTCGCCCGGAGCCAAAAACTATAACGTATACCGTTTTCTGCTCGTGGTCGAAGAGGACTACATCAGGCGTGTTGGCTTGTATTTGCCTAAGGGTGAAGAATGAGTATTATTATCATTATCATTATTATTTTCGTTTTGATTTTGACCAATTCCAGTCAGGCCCTTACTTCCGAAGCTCCGACCCATTCGGAAGGGCGCGCTGGTTATATTAACCAATGACGTCTCCCCACATCCGTGAGGTGAGAGATCATTGGGTCCGAGAATCATGTGCCCTGAGCAGACGTAACGATCCGAGAATGACTGCCTTCTGCATGCGGCCGGCTAGAGATTCTGCCGATTTACGGCATGCCGGTATAATTTCCGGGTTTGAGAGTAGCGTTGGCATCATTCCACCAATCAGAACCACTATCTTTACAGAATGGTCTGGGTAGAGTCATTATAATCTTGAAATCCCGTCACCAGGAGCAGTTTTCCGTTAACGTGTGGGTTGGAATATGCAGTGATTATTTAATTGGAACCTATTTCAATGGGCATAATTACCGGCAGTTTCTTGATGAAGAATTGCCAGCTTTGATGGAAGATGTTTCTATTTTAGTAAGAAATCGACTGTGGTTTATGCACGACGGAGCGCCAGTGCACTTCCCGAATATTTAAACCAAAATTACAATAATCGCTGGATAGGTCGCGGAGGGCACCAATTTATACTGAAGATCAGTTGAAATCGCATCATAGTTTCCTGCGAAACTATTAGAAACAGCCTGGCATTTTCCAAAGAGTACGTGAGTCCATGAGAAAAAGAGCAGAGGCATGCATATTCGCAGGAGGTTCACATTTTGAACATCTGATTTAATTTATTTCTTTGTGCATTCAAAGTAATTTTATGTTAGTTGTATTATTATTTCAACGCATGAGTATTACTTAAACATTTTAGGATGAAATTGAAAAAAAATTCTTCGAATATGAATTAGCTCCCTACCCATTATCACTCTTCGATACAATTGGAATGGGCAAAACACTGAAGTAAGCCATCTTCTATTGCTTTCAATCAGTCGGACATACACAAGCAATTCGTAATGATTGTTATGATAAAATGTTTCATCATATAGTATTGATAGATCGTGGAAGTTTCCAATATAATATTGAATATCATATCCATCTTTGGGGAACTGCGCAATGAAATAAGATACTTCCCAATAGAAAAAACAGCGGCACACCAATGCAGTGGGAAGGAGAAATTCAATATTCTGTTGTGTATGAACTGTAAACAGGATAAATGTTATAACATCTCCGAAATTTATTTCACGTTATGAGATTTGAGAATTTCCCTTGAGAACTGGAATCCTATGGAATGATTGTTCAAGGACATTTGCATTTTCCTGCTTCTCCTTCATCCAATATTCCCTTTATTAATATGTCCAACCCATTGAGTAGTCACTGAAAAAACATGAATATTGTTCTCTCCTCAGCAGCGTATTAGTTGTTTGAATAACAATAATTGATGAGTTATTTCTTGTAGTGATTATCAAACAATTTCTCAAGAGCTTTTTATATTTTCAATATAAAGACAAAAACATTTTTGTTTGTTTTTACACAACGAATAAACGTTTACAGCTACATATATTGAAACTAGATCGTGAACTAGAATATCGAATTATTGATAAGGATAAGTCTGTTGTAGTATTCGAAATAATTTATGTATATTATTCGATTATACGTTCCGAAATAGAAAATCATTGCCATCTAGTTGAGGGTAGTCAAATTTTGAACTACTTCATTTGGAATCCAAATACCTGCAGAACGGGGCTTTTGGTGATATAGTATCATACAAATCTCAAAAGTCGCAAACCTAGAGCTCCCCTCCCAACATGAGAGCACAAGAGATTTCTGAAATAAAAGAGAAAACATAAAATCTATGAAATTAAAAACACGAATGGTTCTGGTCTCTCCTTGAAGGAATAATTTAAGAAGTTGAGTCGCATGGGCGAAAACTGAAAAAATACATCAATCTATACAGTACAATAACATTGGAGTTCCAAAAAGGTCTGTCCTATAGTGTTCATCATTCATAAAACAACCTTTTATTTTGCCTCATTCACTCAATGATGAGAACATCAACAAAATAAAAATAAAAATTAAATAGTTATACTCGACGGCCTGTTTTTTGATCCAAACATATTGGGCACTTCTCTTGATAAAAGTATACATTTTTTGGCATCCGTTTCAATTATATCAGCTTCAAAGCATGTAAGGAAAATTTAAACTGCTTCCCCAACTCCAAATGTTACCGAATTTGGATTTTGAATGGTGTATTGAAAACAACATGATTTCTTTTGTTTTATTTTGTCCAGGTACAAGAGATTAAGTTATGCAATCACAATTGGGGGCAATTTCATGAACTTCGTATTCTTTCATTCCCTGGTCGTCAAGCGGATAGCTAGTCTTTGCTGACTAGTTAGGTAGATAACGACGGATATTGGGGTAAGCAGCAATGAAAAAGGAAACTCTTTAAAATTTTGGAAATGTTTATTTCCATCATTGGGGAAACTTCAATAGATGAAAAAACAAGAGTAATACATATTCAAGTACAAAACATTATGGTACTTACAACTTTGTTGAGGTTGGTTTCAATGATATTAAACATATTCATCTAACATAGAGATACAATAGAAGAATGTAAATCAAATATGAAACGAAGTTCAAAGTACATAAAAAAAACACATCAGAATTGTTCAAAATTATATGAATATAAATGACCAGTCCATGTGATATGACTAGTAAAACTGGCCGGTTGGAAATAATTCTCGCAATTTTATCCAAGCCAATGACACCTGACTTGTCTCACTTGGAGATTATTGAAGTAGTACCAACTAGTGGGTTAGTAACAATTGTTGCTACCAACTGGTGGTTATTTCAAAAAGTAATATTATTTGAAAAGGGAAACATTCTCAATTGAATATTGATAGAAAGATTTTTCTGTGAATTGAAAAATCCACGATTAAAATGAAGTTATTTTTTTGTGAATGTCTAACAGAAAACAACTACTTCCCCGGCTAAAGCCACGCTGGACATTGAACTATATCTGATAGATATTCTGAAAAGGCCCTAACTCAAAAGAAAAAATCTGAAATTGAAAATTTGCATTTTCATTCAGAATGTTTCCCTTTTCAACATGAATACCCCACAAGAGGTTATCTTGACGATGGAAGATAGTGACTAAGGTTTATCTTTCAGTCGCAGATGATTCCACATCTGATTTTATGAACATCCTGTTTATATTTTCAACAAATTAATATTATTTGCTATTGCATTGTTGCTACAATTTGGACTGATATCTGAAGACAGTAAATGAGAGTAGATATCACTAAAATGGTTGAAACCTGTTTTTTCTATGGATGCAATTATTTCTTTGGGAAATGAAAGCCATTTCTAAGAATGTTATATTTGTTGTATGTGACTATGTCGGTAGCACTTCCCCTTTATGGTCTCCCAAAAATACACAAACACGACACCCCCATGCATCCTATCGTCACTGCTTTCGGATCACCAACCCACAACCTTTCCAAACATCTATAAAGCAATTGATATCACTTCATAGAAATTCTCCAAACACACATTCGGAGTACTGATATCCTCAGAAGCTTTGACATAGTATTCCTCTTCAGGAATATCCCTCTCTCCCAGACACACTGGATATCCTGAAAACCAAACAACATACCAGAAGTGGGTATCCCCCATTGTATGAAAAGAACATACTTCCTTTTCCAGGGCACATATCACAAACAAGTAGTGGTGCACCAATGCGATCTCCTCTCTCTCTCTCCAGTCCTTGCAAACCTTATAGATGGAGAAATTCGGTAAATAGGCCATAGAGTGATTTGACAAGCCAAGTTGTTGGTTCAGATACGTCGACGACATATTCGTTATATGGCCTCGTGACTCGAAAACTCTTTACGGATCCCTATACCCACATCCAACACAACATGAAATTCACCATGGAAACCGAAGCTGACAACTGACTTCCGTTCCTAGACCTCATAATCACAAAAACCAACGACTCCTCTGCACACAAAATGTAACGGAAATCCACCTACACCAATCGATATCTACACGCCAACTCTCATCACCATCCAGCCCAGATCAATTCCGACCTAAATCACCAGACGAGCAGTTCGGATTCCGACAAGCACTCTCTACGGGAATGCGGATCCTGAGGATAGTAGACTTTGCAGTAGAAGGCTTCAACCTGGGCAGAGGATACAACACATGAGCCTTATTCCTAGACGTATCCAAGGTCTTCGACAGAGTCTGGCACGACGGTTAAATCACGAAAATGGCAGACTTCGGATACCCCACACCCATAGTGAAGCTGATAGACTCCTTTTTGCGGGGACGGCGGTACCAATGTAAAGTTGGTACCAACTTCTCCACAAGAAGAAGCCTAGGAGCTGGTTTACCACAAGGCGCAGTCTTATCCCCACATCTGTTTTCCATCTGAACAGTCGATATCCCAAAACCAGACAACAACCTCAACAAACCGGCCCTTACTCTGACGACACAACACTAGTGGCCAGATCAGCCCGGTACCTGCAAAAACAAGCAGACTAGAAGAGCCAAGCCATCCTATTCACCAGAAGAAGAACCAAACCATGAGGACATATCATCATGAACGACCAACGCATCCTTTGGGCAAACGAAGCCAAGTATCTAGGAGTCACCCTGGACGAAATATTGGCATTCATACAAAGGCTTGGACTAGCGAAAGCAGCCAGAAGAAACGTCAACATCCTCATGGGATGCAGAAGCAACATGGACCTCCAGTTGAAGCTGCTCCTCATTGGGACCATTAACCTTCCCATCATTCTGTATGCATCTGCCGCATGGGGCATCACGCCGACGCAGCATTCCAGAAGACGGACACATATAGGAACCCAGTGATCCACGATATCCAGGGAAACCTGAACCTGGACGATATTAGGTTCAGAGAGAGGGACAAATACACGCGACCAGTCTACCAGAACCAGCGACCACCGCCAAGAATAGCACTCCGCCGAATAAGGTGCCTTACAAACTCAAACCAAAACACGTTAGTTAGAACAACCACCACACACTACACTTACACACTCATCAGGTACATCATCACCATAAACACACAGCATCACGTCAGGAAACACAACAATACGACATAGAGGGGTTCAAAGCACCCAATGGCTGACTTCATACAAGAAGAGGTACGATATCAATCTAGCAGACGTGCCAATTTGCAAGTTGAGGACCGCTCCAAGGGGAGCGGGGGAGGATAGGAAGAGGATAGTACCTCTCGTTCAAACAAAAGCGTGAAGGGGATATATTATCCATGGACACTCAACCTACAGGAGGACATGGTGTGTGACAGATCCTCAGATCTCTCGGATGAGTAGGTAGGTTGAGACCTTGGAGAGTAGGCAGATTGAGACCCTGGCGTCATTAAACGTTCTGCGTGGTATTTGCCAGGAAAGTAGTTGTTTTTCACCTGAGATCTACCATTTTCTGGTTCAATTTTATATTGAATCCTTTATGTGAAGAAAACCGTTCAATTCGATTTTTCTAATCGAAATCTTGTCATTCAATTATTACCTTGAGTCATGCGTAACAATCCAATATACAGTGCGCGCGTAAAGTATGGAAACATGAAAATATCTTTGACATCCGTAGGATACAATAAAAAAATGTTGGTTATGTATATTAGATGGACCCTCGATTTTATATTTTATATTTTATATTTTCGACGTTGCCAAATGTACAGTTTCTGAGATATACGAACAATATGTTTATTTTTAAATAGGACAACCCGTATATTTCACAATTTTCTGTTACAGTTTTTCATTGCCAATGTAGGTACCATACAAACAGTTTATGGCCAATATTGACCATTAATTTTAAGAAATTAGAAAAATATTTTCATTGCAACCGTTGATATTAACATAAAGAGAAAATAAAATGGGCCACTTGGTATTCGTTGAAGTTTAAAGAAGTCTTTGTTGTTTCTGTACTGATGAAAATGATATCGGTTTCATTTCGTTGAATCAAGTAGGTTTTACTGTCAGTAAGTACGTCGTAATTTACTGTCAGTAGGTTCGTCGTGATAGTTTTTTGAAAATAGGTTCACCAGCGATGAAAATCAGGGTAAACTACAAGGATTCATTCAACAGAGAGTCAAAGAATTGAAATTTCGATACTGACAGGATGTGGTGATAGGTAATAACATAATATTATGAAATTTGAGTATTTTATTTGCGACATTATTTGTATGACACGAACACACGAAGAGGTAAGTGAAATATTCAATAACAAGTATGAAGACAGAACTCCTATAGCACGTGGTACTGTATCTAAAATTATTTATACATTTGAGAAACGTGGACATATACGAGAACTCCCAGAAAGTGGCCGCCCTGCTATTCCAGAGCAAACAAAGACTGACATTTTTTTGTCGATGGTTGGAGACCCCCATAAGGCTACTAGAGTTGTTGCAACCGAAAATCTCATCAGTCAATCAACTGTCCGTGAATATTAAAAAAAAATTGCATACTTATGAAGTACAATTGGTACATGAACTGAACGAAGACAATCCAGATCGCAGAATGGAGTTCTGTGAAACAATGTTGAATAGCTTTGACACTAATCCTAATTTCTTTCATCAAATCCTCATTTCTGATGAGGCTACTTTCCATTTGAATGGCACGGTCAGTAAACAAAACTGCAGGTACTGGTCAGATGATGAAAATCTTCATTGGATGGTGGAGGCACATACGCAGTAACCACAAAAGATCAATGTGTGTGCAGGAATTATTAATAATTCCATTATTGGACCCAATTCTTGGAATAGAACCATGGCAGGTGAGGAATACTGGGAATTCTTTGGATTAGGGTTAATTCCAGAATTAGCCGAACTCTTTCCTGATGATGTAAATCCTCATATCGTGATTATATCAATTTAGATTCAGCAAGATGGAGCGCCTCCTCATTATCTTCGAGGCGTTCGTGAATTTTCTCGACATTACATTTCCAAATCGTTGAATTGGAAGGAGAGGAGCTATCGAATGGCCAGCAAGATCTCCAGATTATTTTTTGTTGGGTTATTTGGAAAGCAAAGTGTATGTGAATAGGCCACAGACTATCGAAGGACTGAAAGGCAGAATTGCAGAGGAGATAGCACTAATTTCTCCGGAAACGATTAGAAAAGTCTTGGATGAATTTTCATTTCCAATGGATTTCCATTTCCAAAGACAATGAGGTCATATTGAACATCTCCTTTAAGTTTTCTCTTCACTGTAACAGCAAACTGTGAAATATACGGGTTGTCCCATTTAAAACTAAACATTTTGTTCGTATATCTCAGAAACTGTACATTTGGCAAGTTTGTATGTGGCATCGGCAATAAAAAACTGTAACAGAGAATTGTAAGATATACGGGTTGTCCCATTTAAATATAAACATATTGTTCGTATATCTCAGAAACTGTACATTTGGCAACGTCGGAAATATTAAATTTAAAATCGCTGCTCTATCTAATATATATGACGAAAATTTTGTTATTGGATCTTACGGGGTGTCAAAGATATCTTCATCTTCTCCATACTTTACGCGCTCACTGTATACTGCCATTTGAAGAATGGGACTCATCAGATACTTCACGTCGAATCATAGTGTTTCTCAACTGAGCAATTCCACAGTTGAATCAAGGAACATGAATACCACATAATGTTATACTTTCCATAATCATTGGATTATTGAGTGATTACTAGCCCATTCCTCGGAACATAGAATGATTTTTATTTCCTAGTAATTCGAGGTGAGTCGCCAATTTCTCACGTGAATTGTAACCTTATTCCAATCTCCTCCTGTGCAAACACTTTTCGATCTTCGCAGGTTGAACAAACAACATCAAATACCGAGTTCTACATCGTTAAATCAGACTCGCATCACATCATTAGCATTCTCCTTGGTTGCGAAATTTCCGATGCAACGTTCCTTGCTACAAGAACTTTTGTTTGACTTGGCTGCCTTATAAAGTCGGTAAGATGGAGCGTGACGATTCAGTAACCGCCGTGTTGACATTTAACTTCTTGTTGCTTATTTATTTCTACAAACAACGGTCCAATCTCGCGACGTTGACGAATCGTCGGAAATTTCGGAGTCGGGTTGTTTCTAACGTAGAAAAATTGCAGGTTCATGCTTGACAAATATTTGAGGTGGAATCAAGGGAAACTAATGAAATGAGCTGAAGGGGTGAAATGGAGATTAATGCATTTTTCCATGATTAAGAGCGAACAATAATTTGTAGAATTGGAATTCTTGGGGCACTTCAAAACCTCTCCGCACCACTTCGATATTGTTTATTGTTTCCCAATATAATATTGCGACTATAGGTTCTGTGGTAACACTAATAAACATATGGAAAAATAGTGACACTCTTTTGTATGATGATTTTCATCATTTTCAGATTCTAGGCAGCTTCAAAAACCTGAAACTGATATCAAATATACAATCTACTCAAAATATCTATACAGGGTGTTCCAAATTAAGTCGGCACCATTGCCAACTCCGTTATTATTGATGCTACGATTTCGGTTAAATGGGCAAACTGGTAGCATTTTTAGTGGCCTTCTCGATGCCGAAAACAAAGAAAAATTGACAGTTGCGTTGTCATAATATTTCATAAAATGATATTTTTTTCAATGGAACACCCTATATTTTTTCATCCATTTCGATTTGTAATAACATTCTGAACAACAAAGCTCATATCACTTTATTTCCTAAAGTGGAAAATGAGCGACTTATGTGGAAATATTTATTTCTTTCACTAGTACAAATAATTTCTTTGTTTTGGCGAGATGATTATCACGGGTTTCACGAGTTCACATCCCAGCGCAATTTTTTCTTTTTACTGTCTTATTTTGCTATTAGTAACAAAATATTGTCATTTGTATAAGTACAAAAAATGGGTGTTTGGACAATCATGAGGTTTTATTCGCCAAAACAAAGAAATTTTTTGTACTAGTGAAAGAAATAAATATTTCCACATAAGTCGCTCATTTTCCACTTTAGGAAGAAAAGTGATATGAGCTTTGTTGTTGAGAATGTTATTACGAATCGAAATGGATGAAGAAATATAGGGTGTTCCATTGAAAAAAATATCATTTTATGAAATATTATGACAACGCGACTGTCAATTTTTGTTTTCGGCATCGAGAAGGCCTCTAAAAATGCTACCAGTTTGCTCATTCAACCGAAATCGTAGCATCAATAATAACGGAGTTGGCAATGGTGCCGACTCAATTTGGAACACCCTGTATATTTGGGTATTTAGAAATAATCACGTAGGTAGATTTGTTGAAAATATAAACAAGATGTTCATAAAATCAGATGTGGAATCACCTGCGACTGGAAGATAAACTTTAGTCGTTATCTTCCATCGTCAAGATAACCTCTTGTGGGGTATTCATGCTGAAAAGGAAAACATTCTCAATTGAATATTGAGAGAAAGATTTTTCTGCGAATTAGGTACTTTTTATCTTCTTTTCATAATTTTTGTTTTCACCATTGTCGCATTATGATGCAGAAGTGAATTTTATTTTATATATATACCGGGTGACCCCGAACCAATATACCCCCCTGTATCTTCGTTGTTATTTTATATGGATGTTTCAAATTCGGTACTTCGATTTGATGTTATGAATGTACAATTTAGCAAGTATCAAACCAAATATGACACTTTCGGTTTGACCGGAAGCGCATCCAATTTTTATGTTTCAAATGGAAAGTATATATTTTTTATTAAATTACGATTTGGTATAGAATTACTTTTCCAATGATATATCACAATTATACTTCCAATTCACAATCTGCTGATATGATTGAGATTTTATAAAAAATAACTTTTTGTATTCCCCTCGTAACGGAACATTTTCATGAAAGTATGACATGGAAGATTGAACAATATCATGTAAGTAACAATAATTCATGGCCAAACTTTTTACATAATAAGTTTTATGCAGACTAACTATTTTTACGATTTTAGTTCTTCTTCATATTTCAACATCAATACACTCATTTCTTTTAAATGCTGCAAAGGAATTTTTAAAGTTGGTTAAAAACTCCAATACATATTGAAATACAAAAAATAAAAAAACCTCCATATTTTTGTTTCATATTTATTTTTTATAAAGATAATTTCCATGCTTTACCTACATTTGTATTGAACCTTTCAACTTCATGTTAGTTGGCTATGGAATTAAATTTGTTGAATTGTTCTGTCGTTGTGTTTTTCGCCAAATTATTGACATTTCGAATGTTCTGAATTTTTCTTAGATAATCATTTGTGAAATAAAAAAATACTACCGATTTATCCAAACTGAAAAGTTGATATGATGTTGATTTATGGAGAAGCAAGTAAAAATTCCTGTTTAGCCTTGCGCCTGTGCATGGAGAGATATCCTAACCGTCCGCAACCTATAAGTAGAAACTATTCTGCAATATTGGAGTCACAGTTCAGGAAAGAAAGGAATATTCATGATGGGACACATGTTATTGTAAGCGAAGATACGGAGATCACTGTTCCAGAAGCGGTTGAAATTGATCCAAATACAACATTAAGGCAGATCAAATATGAGGTCGGGGTACCTAGAGAAAAAATTTATGTATTTATTAAGTGTATATTTGTGAAAACTCCAATTTTCCTATACATGTATATCATGTTTTTTGGAAATAAATCTATTTCATTCTATATTTTCTTTTTATCGAATTGTGAAACTGAAAACTTTAATTCTGCTAGGAATTGAGTATAGTCGACCTTACCATTGATTACTTTATAGATAAACATCAGACCTGATATTATCCATTCAGTTTCAATTTTACTGAAAGTGAATTCATTAAGCATGTCACATCAAATCTATAGATATGTGTTTTGTAGTGGAGAGGTATTACAAAAAAAGTTTTTGAACTTTCTCTATATCATTTTCATATTCATTGTAAATAGGGCTTCAAATAAGGGAACGATACTCAAGTATACTGAATGTAGATTTTATACAAGGAAAGTAAATGTTTTAGTATTTTTGAACTAGCTTGAATTCCTTAATATGAAGCCCAAAGTCTTGAAGGCTCGATTAACAGTATTTATTATCTATGTGGGTATTCAATTCATCAAGAATCGTTATGACCTGGTGTTTTTTTTTCTTTTCTACTTTCGAGTTATTCATTTTATAATCGCTTAGAATGCAAAAAAAAATTCTGGTAGAAGATGAAGAGTACATTTTTTTATGCTGAAATGTAATGAATTTTTTTATTCCGTTGCACTAAGTTGTCAACGTCCAATTGAAGCTTGTTACAATCCTTCCACGTTGAATTTTTCTACAAATCTTGAGGTCATAAGCAAATAATTGACAAGAATACTATTTCAAGGCACTCGGTAGATCGTTCACCAAGCATAGGAAGAGCAATGGTCCCAAATTTGATCCTTGGGGAAACACCTGAATTTGCAGAGAAAGTTGAAGACTTCACACCATTATACACTATATATTGCTTTTTATTCATCAAATATGACCTACAAATACTCAAAATGTTACCTGATACTCCCATATTGTTGAGTTTCTTCAACGGTATGTCATGGTTCGCCTTGTCGAACGCCTTTCCAAAGTCTGTATATATCACATCTTATTGAGCCTCATCTTTCGTACTTAATTCACAGATCAGCTTAGTTATCGTTGACCTCATACTCATGAAACCATGTTGTTCTTCTATTATCATATTTCTTTTTCCTTTTTTTGAATTCGGATATTTTTTCAACTCTTGGGGTATGTGCCCGTTTCAAATATTTTGTTGAAAATTATTTGTAGAGGCTCTAATAGAGATTCAGAGCATCCTTCGAAAATATAAGCTGGAATATTATCTGGCCCTACTTACTTCTTTGGTTTAAATTTTTTAATAGCTTTCAAAATTTCTTTTCCATAAATGACTGCTATATTGACTGATTGATTGATACAATTACTTGTGTCTTGAGAGTACGAGATACTTCTTCATCATATACACTTTCAAAAAAGTTTAAGATAAGAAGGGGTTAGCTATAGTTTCATCCAATTTCAATGTTTCCTCTTTTTACACGCTTTATATTAGCTTCACTTGTATGTTTGTTTGTTTGTTTGTTTGTAACCGACTCCTTTGGGCGCGATTTTGGCCCACTTCCAGACGTCCGAATGATTTGAAATTTGGCAGGTGTACATAATTTCGGTGACAATGCATTAGGAATTTCAGTGAGAAAAAAGCAAAATGGCGGCTCCAATATGGCGTACAAGTTTTGTGATTGTGTTCCGATTCGCTTCAAAATTGGTATCTGAGGGTTTTCGTGGTCGGAGACTATGATTCTTTCGTCAAAATTGAAAAATTCAGGATGGCGGATTCAAAATGCTGGCCGAGTTTTGTGATTATGGTCTGATTCTATTCAAAATTGGTATGTGGGGGTTTTTGGGGTCGAATATTATGATTCTTTTGTAAAATTGAAAAATTCAAGATGGCGGCTTAAAATGGGCCGAGTTTGTGATTATGGTCTGATTCTATTCAAAATTGGTATGTGGGGGTTTTTGGGGTCGGAGATTATGATTACCTAATTCGATAAGATTATTCCATTTTTCAATTTGCAAAAAAATTATAAAAATAATAGTTTAAAAAAAACTGAAAAAACACGCTTTTATAAATAAACCACACTGAAAAGTAGGAAATGAATAATAGTTTGGAAAAACTAAAGAAACACGCTTTCATAGAAAACCAGACTTAAAAAATAGAAAATAAGAAAAAAAAATATTTTATTTAAAAAAAAGCGTGGGGTGCATGGTATCAATAATTATATAGTACCTACAATACACAGTAGTACCTACAATACACAGGGCAGTAAAGTGAGAAATGTCTCAGATCACAGGTAATTGTTGGCCGAGCCGATACCATGCACCCCAGGTTTTTTTTAAATAAAATTAATGTTTTTCTTATTTTCTATTTTTTTAGTCTGGTTTTCTATAAAAGCGTGTTTTTTAGTTTTTTCAAACTATTATTTATTGAAGTACCTCTTCAATATTGCCATTGAGGACACTCCTCATAGAGGCTACAAATCTCCAGAAGACACCATTGCCTTCTTCAATATTTGCATCTCGATTAAGATAGTTGTCCGTTTTTTTCAAAAGTAGTCTTGGTATGAATGAATGAGGCAGTCAGTCAGGAAGCTGTAACATTTATTTTGAGCTATTTGAGATAGTGTGTATCTTTCAGTCGCAGATGATTTCAAATCTGATTTGTTGAACATATTCCCAAATGGAACTGAATTTTGCCATATGACAATATTCTGGGAATAATACGCATATTTTCAGTGACAGAAAAAAATATTTCTGAACACTCGGGGGTCGAGAAAAATCAATTCTTATAATACCTTGGCAGTTCCAATTTATAACATTTTCCGAGATCAAATTCGAAACCATACACAAATCTCCGTCTACATGTGCATAGTTCAACATGGAACGAAATATAATACAATATCCACTGAATCGTAAATTGGATTTCCGTGAGTAGAATCCATGTGCATATTACATGTTACCTTATACCTAAGTCTCTTGGAGTAACGAGTTATTATCTTCATCCTGTTCGGGTTTATGCATGAGGGTAATTTGTGGAAGAAATTATGTTCTACGATAAATCCTGCTACGGGGCTGAATATAGAAATGAATGGAAATGGCGTATATCTCGTAAAGTGGGAGCACATTGAACTCGAGAGCGTAGGACCCCTCCAAGATTTGGCATACGATCGCTAGTGTATTCACAACTGTGAAGGAGTTCATAGGTCTCGAACATTTCACAAACTGTGTTAATTATTTCGATGGAAAGTACTTTTTATATATGAAGAGACTTTGACGTGTGTTCAATTGTATAACTTTTACTTGACAACTCTTTTTCTTATACAGGATGAGTAAAATTAATCAATAATAAATATTTCCCAACATTCTCCCCCTTTTGCAATTTGAACTCTAAAAAACTTGAAACAAAATTGCAGAATATTGAACTCTAACTTATGATTAACTGAAACCTAATCGCTTGGGAACATGTACGGTTCTTCCCAGCC
Organism: Gonioctena quinquepunctata; assembly: GCA_018342105.1. Taxonomy (NCBI): domain Eukaryota; kingdom Metazoa; phylum Arthropoda; class Insecta; order Coleoptera; family Chrysomelidae; genus Gonioctena; species Gonioctena quinquepunctata. The sequence goes on along the minus strand of JAFIRS010001249.1, from coordinate 136,395 downwards.
TTGTGACGACTGATTTATTCTCTTCTTTCTTCAAATTCTTCAGATTATCTTCTTTCTTCCCAGCAGTTTTTCCTCTTTCTCTCTTTCTCCTTCTGTCTCTCCTGACTTCATCTCTGACTTCTTCGAATACTTGAATCTTATGCTGTTTTCTTCCCCAGAAATCTCTAATGGATAAAGTCTTTGGAATGGTCGAAGGATTTCACCATTACGAACTTTCACCCGGGCAATCCTAGCTATCCCGTCTCTGCCAGGTATTACTTCTGTTATTCTTCCTAGAGGCCAGTTCAATCGTTTCACATTGTCTGAAGCAACATAAACAATGTCACCAACGTTAAAAGTGCCAGTTTTTCTATGACCAGAGTGTACTAATTCTGCCAGGTATTCCTTTCTGAATCGAGTTCTGATGCCATCTCTGATCTTTTGTAAAAACCAAAAACGTGATATTATATGGTTTCTATCGATGTTGTCTAGACCAGGGGTTTCGTAAGAAGGTAGGTCTTGTATAAACATTGCGGGACTTGAAAAGGTATCAAATCTTCGTTTTCAGAAATATAAGTTAGTGGTCGACTATTGATGATGGACTCACACTCATCTTCTTCACCTAGATTGATCTCTATTTGTGATTGCAATTCATCGAATAACTTGAAAATAGGCTCAATTGTTTCTAATCTCTTCTGTAATTGATAAATGGTCTCTTCATTTAATTGTTGATTTTCAATTGATGATAGAAATGTTTTGAATCGTGTCAGAGAACCTCTAAATTGGCCTCTTTTTATTCTTATTTCGGAAATTTCCATTTTGAGAATGTAAACTAATGATCTGACTGATAATGAAAAATTCAACTATAATTCCTGGACTATGGCAAATATCCAAGAACTACAACTGTCGATAGAAATGTCAGATAAAATCGAAGATTGTCAGTAATATAATGAAAAATTCAACTATATTTCCTGGACTACAATAGCAATATCCCCGAAATAGAAAAAAATCTCAAGAAATCCCTATCATGAGGAGAAATACTGATTTGAAGGAAGGCCTTTTCAATGTCAGCTGTAACCCCTATCATTCCTAATCTAAATTTCAGTAAGAGAATTGGTATGAGCTCAATGAAATTTGGTCCGGTTTGTAAACAATTATTCAAAGAATTTCCATTCTCGTCTTTTGCTGAGGCGTCAAAAACTGGACGAATTTCTGTAGTATTGCTCGACTCTTTGAAAACGGCATGATGAGGTGAGTAATGTAATGATTTCTTACCATTACCTTCTTTTCCTCTGATTTCCTCTATGATACCCAATTTTTCCCATTCAGTCAATACCTGTTCATATGCTTAAAGTTTCTGGAGATGTAACAGTTTCTTGGTGGTTGAAAGTAGTCGGATTTCCGCTAAATGCTCATCACTCGAGAGTTCTGAATGGTCTGCAATCCATGGAAGATGAACTTCATATCTGGCATTCTCGTTGATTGAAATTGTTTCATTGAAATATTTTATGGTATCCTCTTCTAGATCATTCTTGGTTTTCACGTCGGCTGGATCTTTTATCCCTAGAACATCCAAAGTGCACAAATCTGTTAAGGATCAATTGGTGACACCCGAAAATACCATTTCGTTTTCGAAATTTGTTTGTTGTCCCATCACAGTCCACCCAAAATGTGTTTCGATCGCAAAAAAATGATCGTCTAAATTTTCAAGATTCCCTGTGATGAGTTTGCCAAAAATGTCAGCACCCAACAATAACTCGATATCTCGTGGAGCATTTTTGACAATGACCTCGTTTAGAATTATGTTCTTTCGTTCCAAGTGATTGATATATAACGAATCTTCTAAACGAGGAATGTAATTACAAATTTCTTCTTGTTCAAGAACGGAAAGTTCTATTTCGAAATTTCTATCAAGGTTTTGAACAACTATATCGAAAATTCCATGGATTTTGGGAGGTGTTTGTAAACCTCCAAACACGCCCTGTATAATATTTTATACGCCACTTTTGACATATCCCAGATCTGTCACACATTTTGATAATATGTACGATCTCTGTGACGCCGAATCTAGTAAAGTGCGTACAACCTTTTCTCTGCCATTGTTCACAAGTCTTACGAGTACTGTTTGTAATAATGTGTCAGTTCGGAGATTATTTGTTAGAACGTTCTCAACCTTTTGATTGGTGTCATTAGTATTAGGGTCAATAGTATTGCTCACACACGAGTCAGAGCACATAATTGGGTAATGTCTCTTTGTACAAATCAAACATTTGATGAAAGCCTTACAGTTACGACTTGTATGATTTCTCTTTAAACATGTGAAACAAGCCCTCTTACTCATAACTTTGGCTTTTCTTTCTTCGAGTGTTTACTTTTGCGTTTTGAAACACTCCTGACTTGCATGTGATTTGTCACAGAATAAACATATAGCAACTTTCTTTCTTGTTGACTCTTCATATTCGCTGAATGAAGTGCGGAAGCTGTATATAATTCTAATCCACCTTGCTCTTGCTCTTTCTTTCGATCGGTAGTTTCCTTTGTAGACTCCTTCCCTATGCCAAAACTGGTTTGAGCAAGATTGATCCTTTCTTCTGTTTTTTAAATTGCTGAAGGAAATTACTTTTATTTTCTCCACCCTCTTCAAATTTCCCATGGAGACTAACGGGATTCATACTACGGTACCTCTCCCAAACTTTTAAAAGTTCCTCTGGTAATGCTGACTCAACTAAAGGAAAGAGCATTGCAGCATATTTATCACTAGTTACCCCAAGAGTTTCTAGTGCTCTCAGTTGAGTTTCTAACTTATCATATAAACTGGCCAAAGTCATACCGGTTTTGGTTTTCGTTGCTTGCTTGAGGACGAGATCTAATAACTCCCTGACATAAACCTCTATCAGAAATTCATCCCTGGCAAAACGTGCTTTCAACTGATCAATTGCTTTACCGTAGTTTGATCCAGAAGGAGAAAAGCTCTCGACTAAATCTCTGGCCACAGTAGCTGGTTCAGTTGCTTGCAATAAATACTGGAACTTGTCTTCTGTATCTATTTTATCGTCTTCATGTATCTTCTTGAACTGGCCCCAAAAGCCAATCCAGTTTTTTAGATTACCGTTGAATTCCTTCAATTCCAGTCGTGGAAGTCAAAATTTTCTTCTGTTGTCTCCATCCGTATGATATGTAGAACTCTTCTGATCATCATGCACCGAATTCTCTTTCATAACAACTTCGCATTTTGACCTACAATTTACAATTTCTTCTCTGTAGAATTTGGTCAAATTCCTGTGTGAGCTCTTCTTCACTTTGACTAGATGGAAACAAATTCTCTCTGATAAGTTCATCCAGTGTGAATATTCTTTCACTCTAGTCTTCCAATTGTCTTAAGCGTGCTAGTACTTGTTCGTTGCTCACTGTCTCTGCTGTAAGTGCTATATCCAAATCTTTACTGCTTTTCATGAAAAGTCTTCGTAGTTGCTCTCTTTCTCTCTTACAATTTTCCATCGTCGATATGTCCTGTCACGGTCGCCACAAATGTTTATTCTTTCGATGGGTAGTACTTTTTATATATGAAGAGACTTTGACGTGTGTTCAATTGTATAACTTTTATTTGACAACTCTTTTTCTTATACAGGATGAGTAAAATTAATCAATAATAAATATTTCCCAACAAACTGAAAGAAATCCTCAATTTACATGTTCTGATGACTTATCGATGCCAGTGAATCACGACCAACACAAAATATGAATAGACATATAATTTTAAAATTTTTGATTAGCAGGTGAACATTAATTGAAAAGATAACACCGATATAAATTAGTTATTTACTTTCTATCGAAAAAGAAACAATATTCAAAATACATAGTTACATAAACAACTTGATACATGACAGATGTATGTTCAAGTACTCTAACAGATTGTACTAGATTAAATAATGTACTAGATTACAATAACCAATAGCCCGCCTTAAACTAGTATGTTCATAAATGCAAAAATAGCAGAACAATATCATCAATGATACATATGTATATAAATTCATCATTAAAGAAAAACAAACATGAATACCTCAAAAGAAAAATCGATAATAACAAATCATCTACAAAAAATCTGTGGAACGTCGTTAAATAGTTCTGCAATAAACCGAACAATGCAATCAACAAAATTAAGTCTGATAATGGTGCTGATATAACTGAGAAACTGCAAATTGCAAAAAACTTCAATCAATATTTTTCTAGTATTGGTGGAAAAATGGCTAATGCAATACCTCAAAGTGCACAGACCACACTGAAATAAAAGAGCTCATTAGGGAATTTAAAAAAAAAAGCCAGTGGCCTTGATGGAATATCAAACTGAATCCTGAAAATGACCAGTAATTCTGTGTGCCAACCGATATCGTATATTATCAACTTAGCATTGCAAAAGGGAAAAGTCCCAAATCACTTCAAAAAGGCAGTAATAAAACCTATTTTCAAATCAGGCGAAAGGTATCTTGTAAGCCACTCTAGACCTATTTCTTTAATTTCCTCAATAGCAAAATTGTTTGATAGAGCTGCAAAAAAACGCCTAGTTAGTTTTATAAACAAAAATAAAATAATCTCCTCCCACCAATTTGGTTTTCAAGAGGGAAAATCTTCTCAAGATGCTATTGCCAGATTAACATCCATCGTTTATTCAGCTGTTGATAACAAAAAATCTTGTTTGGGAGTGTTTGTTGATCTGGCAAAAGCATTTGACACAGTGAATCATAGATTATTGCTTGATAGATTAGAATGTCTCGGCATTCGTGGAATTGCATTAGATTTTTTTGAAAGTCATCTCGAAGATCGCAGCCAAGAAGAGTTCGTATATAAACTAATTTTAGTGGTTACATATGTGTGTGTATGATGTGTATGATGTATGAGTGGGTATGTGTGTATGTGTGCATAAGGGTGTATATGTCCATAAGGGAGTATATAAGTATGTGTATATACGCTTATGTATGTGTATATCTGCATATATTTATTAGCAAAGAATATGTACTTTTCTCCATCCAGGTCATTAACCTTTAAGAATATCTTAATATGTATATCTTTATCGTAGTCATAAGTGCTATAACTGAAAATTAAATTGGTAACTTTCATGAAAGTGATTAATTATTCAAAACATTTTTTATTTAGATCAAATCCAAACTTATTCCAGATAAAAATAAACTATAAACTATTTATACCCGAAGACAAGTTCTTCGATGAACTTAGACGGTTACTCAACCTCCCTTGTTTATTCAGTGTACCAACATCGCTATAACAATAGAATATGTTATTTTTTCTCTCTCACTATGTTATTCATGCTGTATTTGTTATAGTTTTAATATTATTATTATTTATATTAGGTTATGAAGATATATATATATATATGTATAGGTATATCTATGATTTGTATTTATGTATAAATGTAAGATTTCTTTCATGATTTCTTGAATAAACAAAAATTCATTCACATTCATATATATATATATATATATATATATATATATATATATATATATATATATATATATCATACATATATATGTCAATTTCAAGTGAGCCCTGAATTGTTTATACAAAACTTATGTTTAAAACCATTCAAACTTTTGGTAAAAACATCAGCAACCATTTCTGAGGTTGGTACATATTTAATATCAATGGAAACATTTTCAACAATTTCTCTAACATAATAAAACCTTACATCAATGTGTTTTGTTTTGTTATGAAAAACAGGGTTTGAAACAAGTTTTTGAGCACTCTGATTATCGTTAAACAATAAAATTGGTTTAGTATCTCCTACCAATTCTCAAAGCATTCTTTTAAGAAATTCAGCTTCTTCCGAAGCTTCTGAAATAGCAATAAATTCAGCTTCAGTACTCGACAGACTGGTGCAAGATTGTTTCCGGGCTTCCCAACTTTTAGCTGCACCTGATAAAATAAAAACATAACCATGATTTTCTATCTGTAATGTCATTGCCCCAATCTGCATCAGCAAATCCTATTACATCAGAATCGTTTAAACTAAAAGTCAAATTCTTGTCAATTGAGCCCTTCAAATATTTTAAAATTCTTTTGGTATATGTGAAGTATATGACTATAACAATTATTGAATTCGAAAGGGAGGTTGATAAAGAAGTATTTTTCAGTGTATAATTTCTTTATTTAATTACAAAGCTTGGTTAAGCTGAGCGCTTTCGGCTATTTGCCATCATCAGAGCTTCAATTGTCAAAGTGGGGTGAGATTCCATCTCTCAAGAGACACAAAAACATAGTGTACATAATGGATATTACAACATGAAATGAAATAAAAGTAAATAGGTGTTCAGCCTTTCGACAACAAACTGGGTTTCGAAGCATATTTTTTGATATTCCATCCCTAAAGGAACCCTGTATAGTTAGTTTAGACACAAAATCAAACCGACGAAAAAAGAAACTGAGAAGAAAAAAATAAATGAAACTTTTCAGTCTCAATAAATAGGACAGCAGGAGTGATAGAATGTTGTATTTCGTGCGAAAATATTTTTATTATGAAAATCATAGCAGAGCGCTCCGACTAGATACTTTTTCTTCGCCATAGCACAAGGTGGACCGATTCCGAAGAACCTCGTGCACCTTGGCCTCTCTATTTGAGCCCAATGTGCGCTCACTTGCTCTGGGAAAATCAGCTGGGCATGCCGATTTCTTTCACCAAATTCAGCAATTTCCTCAACTGAATCTCGTTGACGTCCTCTGGGTTCAGAATTTTGCTCCCAAGGTTGATCTCCCTCTGGTGCACCAAAGCGGGGCACTTAGTGAGGGTGTGCGACGATGTCTCGTCATCTTCCAGGCACCATCTGCATAGGGGATCATCTGAGATCCCGATGAGCTCCATGTGCCTGTCCAGGTGATTGTGTTCTGTCAGGAGTCACAGTCTTGATGTTCCGTCTGTTGAATGACAGGATCTCTTCAGACATTTTGTTCGATGGCCCTTTTATGTGGAGCTGCTTTTGTAGCAGTTCCTCCATGCTTGAGATTGCCAGGATGGTGAGTATTCTCAAGATGGGTTCCCGTCCGACTGGGATCTTTTCCGATCCTATCTTGGCTAATATGTCTGCCTCTTCATTCCCGGAGACACCAAGTATCCTGGGACCCATATAGGGCTGGCTTTGTTTGTTTTCGAGAAACTTTCTATGGCGTTTCTGCACTCGGACACCAGTTTGGATACAATCGTATTCGCGCCTAATGCCATAATGGCCGCCTTGCTATCCGAGTATATAGCTGTAGGTCCTCGACTTTCATTGTTGAGGTTTTTCTGGACACAGGTGGGTATGACATATAATTCAGCCTGGAACACAGAGGCATATTTGCCTAGGGAAACTGAGATTTCCCTCTTTGTTCCTTCTTCGTAGACCTCTGCGTCAGACATTCCTCCAAATCTTGATCCATCTGTGTACCAGGTTGATCCATAGATTGGAAATCAGCCGGGCGCATTGTCTTTCCATTCCTTCCTTGCAAGGATGGTTATATTGGGTCGTTTCCTGAAATCCAGAACAGGTGGGGTACTGTCTCTTTCCATCAATAGGACTGGACATTCTAGCCTTGTTCCTTTCTAGCCTTGTTCCTTTGAGTCTGTATGCAGTACACATGACTTCATGCTCAATTACAAGGTGCATAGGTGGTAGTCCTAGTAGAACTTCTGGAGCTCTACTAGTCGTCCTCATGACACCTGTTATTCCTTTATCGAGTTCGTTTCTGGACTTGCCCTTTATGGTACCGGTCCACCGAATGATGGATCCGTACGTTAGTGTCAGGCGAATGATCGCCGTATATATCCAGTGTTGGGTTTTGGGTGTTACCGGAGGCTCTTCTGCATGCCTTCTCAGTTCAATTTTCAATCTGCTAGTTTAAATTGGAGTCTATGAGGACTCCAAGGTGTTTGGTCGAAGCTTTGTATGGAAGCTGTCTTCGTGAGATAAGTATTTCTGAAAGAGTTCCTATTTTGCGTTTCTTGGTGAAAAGTACCGAGTACGCTTTTTCCGAATTGACTCTCAGCCCACCGGCAGAACACCATTGTTCCACTCTGCCAAGAGCTGTCATAATGTTTTCTCCTAGCAGGTTTACCGCATGGTTTCGAGCCAGCATGACTTAGTCATCTGCATACGCTTGTAGATACAGTCCTGACTCATTCAGTTCTGTGAGAAGCTCGTTTACTACTAGGCACCATGATAGGGGTGATGAATTTCCTGCCCTTAATACCTTGGCAGCTACGATTTTCCCATTCAATTTTGCTGTTACCACTCGCTGTGATAGCATAGCCTTGTACCACCTGATGAGGGTGGGATCGATTCCATGCCGCGCTGCAGCATGGCAGATAGACTCCAATGGCGTGTTGTCAAGAGCTCCTTCAATGTCAATGAAGACCCCCATTGCGAACGCTCCACTAGCCAGTACTCTGTCTATCCTATAAACAAAGTTGTGGAGAGCTGTGTCCGTGAACTTTCCTGCTTGGTAGGCATATTGATGTTTGTGCATTGTTGCTTGTGCAGTGGGTTGCACTGCATCGATTGTTTTCTGATGTACCGATCTACCAGCCTTTCGAGCGTTTTCATAAGAAAGAACGTTAGGTTGATATGTCGGTACGCCTTGGCCTGGGAGTAGTCGATTTTCCCGGGTTTTGGGATAAATACGATCTTTACCGGCCTCTGGTATGTAGCCCATACACAGACATGATCGAAGTATTCTCATGATCAGGAGGATCATACTATCCAGTCTTTCTTGGAGAAGGATTTCACAGACCATCAGACCTTTTCATGCGTTACCACTCTTGAGACCGTTTTGTAGTCCATCTGAGATTTCCTCATAGGACTCGTCCTCAAGGGTGGCTGAGTGATCGGTTCTGATTCAGTGAAGTGTATGTAGATCAGGTGATGTCGAAGTCTCCTTCGCTGATATGTTTTCTTTCCCAGTGTGTACCCACTTCCTTTCCTGGATCTTTTGAGAGAATTTTTCTGCTGAGGGCATTGTGGTAATGTTCTTGCCACTTTGGGATTGCCGTATGGCTTTTTGTACTGTCTATGGGCAGAACCATAGTTGTCCCAGTGGAGTGGTACCTGCGTTCTTTTCGCCTCGTTTAAAAGCTTTCTTGTTTTCCTTCGGTGGTCCTCGATTTCCGAGTTCCACCAGGGCGATCTCGTTTTCTCTGACCTCTCTTCAACAGGGCAGCTGTTTTCGTACGAGAAAATGATCTCAGGTACCCCACCGCGGTATCTATCTCGGCATCATTCCCGTACTTTGACAGTTAGCCTACGAGTCTGCCTTTTAGTTCCTCTCGGAAGAGGTCCCATTTGGTGACCCGTGGATTTCTGCATACTTTATTTTCTGATAGGTTTGTTTGTTTGTTTTCTGTTTCGAACAGAATATGTCGATGGTCCGATAACACATTCAGTAAGTCACGTGTACATAGTGTGAAGTCTACCACCGATTTTCTCCGTGGTGTAAAGTACGTGGGTACCGACCCCTCGTTTATTATTTCGAGGTTGCTGAGGCATTCTAGCAAGGTATCACCCCTGGGATTAGTGTAACAGTTGTCCCACAGTATGTGATGGGCGTTCGAGTCACATCCCATGAGTAAACCCATCCCAGACTCCTCACAGTAGCAGACTACCAATTCCCGAATGCGGTCTTCGGTGGGCACGAGTATTTTCACTGCCATCAGGTCTCTGGTACAGAATCCAGGGACAGGGAAGACTGTAGGTACTAGTCATCTACAGTGCTTACCTGCAAGGGGGTAATACTTCGATAAATTGTATACCAAACATTTTTGAAAATTTAAATGAAAATGATTTTGCGTTAACTTACTCGTCAGGTTTTACAAGAAGTCCATCAAATTTCTTTCCAGTTTATGTAAAAGAAGTGGGAACATTAAGTACAGATAACATGAAAAAATATTTCTTGAAATAACACTCATGGGTTATAAATTGGTGTATTTCATCACTTTGAAATTCATTCCACCACGAAACCAGGTACACCAATTTATAACCCGAGAGTGTTATTTAAAGAAATATTTCATCATGTTATCTGAACTCAAGGTTCTCACTTCTTTTACATAAACTGGAAACGGATTTTATGGACTTCTTGTAAAACCTGACGAGTAAGTTACCTCGAAATCATTCAAATTTCCAAAAATGTTTCGTATACAATTTGTCAAGGTATACTTAATCGCAGGTGAGCACTGAAGATGACTAGTATCTCGTCGAAAGCGCTCTGCTACAATTTTCATAACAAAAATATTTTTGAACGAAATACAAAATTATTAAGTGGGCTATATTTATCGTATCTTTTGTATCATACCCAATTGTTTATACAGTATCGGAAAGTATTTATCTTAGGTACGGTGGTTTCATGAGAGCGTAAAGAATAGCTTGCTTTATGTTGAGAGAGCATTACAATTTCTCCTCGACTCGCTCGAGGAAGGGATATTTACGTCACGATACAGAGATAGGAGAATCAGGACGGTCCCGGCGGTCGATAATTTCACTTCAGATAATTTGAACAAATTAAACTGGATCATTGATTCAATTCAATCTGTCGGACGACAGGTAGATCAAAATATCTTTAGTGACGTGGTGGCCGTGAAAACAAAAGAAAATTCTCAAACATAAACAAAAGCAAACGATATTTCTGTAAGACAATAAAAACAAAAAACCTAATTTCTAACAGAAAAACAATTATTTCTTGAATGGAGAAAAAAAATATTTACAATAAAAGATAAACCAAATCAAATATTTTGAAATAGGGCTTCTGAGCCCATCGCCAAAGAAAGCTGAACAGCTTCTCGAGTTGGACCAGAAAGACTAGAAACTGGTAACGGGACTGCTCACCAGACATTGTCCTCTGAGATATCACTTCAAAAATATGGATAGATCAGACAAATAACTGGGCCGTTACTGCGAGAACTTTGCTGAAACTGCAGAACAACTGCTTTGCGCTGATTTGCAAAAAGGCTCAAGTTCTCCGAAGGAGTTTCACCAACGCCCTCAGACATCAGGAACTCAGCTTCCAGGAAACTGATACGCTTCGCAAGGAGTTTTGGAAGCCTGGATAGATGAAGGGTAATTTACAAGGGTACGAGGCTCAAGAGCCATATCGACCCACCCTACAATCTATACTGATGACACTTCTATAGTGCAGCCATATTCAACCCTTTTGTAGGTTTGGGGTTTCTCCAACATTATGGGTTTCATAAACTCTGTTCAATTTTTTTATTTTTAGTGCAGTTGAATAAAAGCTTGTTTTTGAAGGTCCAGGGTCAGGGGCGACCATTCGTTTGTTGGACTCTATACCACAATCACTCTACAAATCATATCTTAGAAAAAATACAAGGTAAAAACACGACATAAAATATATTTTTTGGAAGAATGGAACTCCTTTTGTAATTATCTAAGTCATAAAGAAAAATCCAGCGGATCTCAGGAGCATGCAAAAATTTGTTCATATCCAAGCATCTACATGTTCGATGGAAATTATTCTAACTGAACTAACTTCGTGTATACCACTTATCTTTCACGATTCGGAAAGTTTTTTCAAGCATACTCGAAAGAGGCAACCCATATAAATCTCACGAGGGCTTTCATCGAAACCGAACACCGACGCCCCATTGTTCCTCTCATGTATGCTCAAATATGAGTATATGTGTGTTCAAGTGGTTGAATTTCATCCTCTCAGCGCAACTAGGATGGACGGTAATGAAAATGGACGTGAATTACACCATTACAAGATGGTCCGCTCAAACAAATTAAAACGTGTGCTACTGAAGTGATCCTGGTTTAAGTGGATTACTGGATATAGAGCAAGTTCGCATAGTATTCATCCAGTAGTTTACCCAGCAGTGAATGTTCGTTAAGATAATTGAATTCGCTTCGAATAATCACAGTGAAATAGAGTAAGAGAGAATGTGTTTTATTGAACCTACAAAAAAGTCATCGAAGTGACTTTCATGAAAATTCTGACACCCCAATGAATTGTTCATCCTATAGTTCTTCGGGAAAGATTTCATTAGCTTGCACTCCTCTACTATTATGGCTAATATTATAAATTAGATGGAATTTTCGATATAAATTAATGCGAGGTATTTCCTGAGAATAACAATACTGCTTATTCATAAGAGTAAGTATTATGCCTCTCTGAAAATATTATGTGTATATTTATATATATATATATATATATATATATATATATATATATATATATATATATATATATATATATTAAAAAAATTAAAATATTATTCATTGTTATTATTAGGTATTTGAGTTATCGTGGTTCATGCTCTGTTCGTTTTACAATTTTTCTTTGCTTTTTACTATTCTAGAATCTTATACTATGCTTTAGTCAACGCATGTATCAAGGTCAGTACTGAAGTATCTTCATTGTCATAAGTATGTGACCAACAATACATTCATTTTGAATACACAATAAAAATAATAGGGAAATTTAAATCCATGAAAAAACATTGTATCTCAAGTAGATGAAATGGTATACAAGTTGGAACCTGTATGGTGAATCATATAAGGACAAAACCCAACAGCGAGAGGCAAACAATGAAATATAAAAATAATTAACACAGAAAAATGTCAAATATGAATTTTATCCAAATTTGTACATAGTATCAGATATTGTAAATAAAATCATTAGAATAAGTTAGAATAACAATCAGTAATAGAGAAAGTGGCAATAAATCTTAAAATTTGTGGGTTGCCAAAAGAAAATGTAACAAGCTGAGGAGAAGAAAGAATTGAAATGAAAAAACGAAACTAGATATCAAATTTAAAGGGAAAAATATAACAAAAATCAAGATAAAACCAAGCAGAACTATCTGAAACCGCTATATAACTGATTCACATACAAATGGAAAAATAATCAAACTAGAAGAAACCACTTACCTTATTAAAATAACAAAGTCCAGTCCATGCCATTCCCAGGAACAAAAGGGGCTTTCTGCAGTGTAGCTGTATGTTCCAGTAAGCACGAACACTTCCAAGAGGCAGGAGATAACCATCAACCAAGAATTGCAAGGTATTTCAGAAGATGAACTACATACAGTGCAACGTATCAGGTCCAGAAACTTATATTGGCTATTTGATCACTTGTGTCCTTTCTTTTGAACATTTAATGATTTTTTGATAATCACGGACTTTTCATAAAATTCAAACGTTCATTTAACAAGTTTCCACCATTTCATATTGCTGTTCTTAGTTAAGTAAGTTAGATTTTGCAGAGAAGGTAAATTTTTAGGATTTATTTCAATGAAAACAATTATTTGACGATTTTTCTGCATTCTTTGTTTATCTGTTGAACATCTAACCATAATCTCCCACGAAATAGCACATTTTGACATCAAGCATTGCGCCAAGTTGGCACTACTGAACCTGCCGCTGATAATAGAGATGACTCATTCTTCATAGGCGTACCGACTGAGCTGGGATAAGGTAAAAAGAGTGTTGAAAAAGGGTAAGACAAAATAGCCAGAGTTTCAGTTTTGTTATAAAAGGTATTCATTCTTGAAATTATTAAATAAAAAAAAATACTGAAACAAATCTACCATAATATAAATGTAAATAAAGCACCTATCACAACAATTGGCGACCAACGCGGGCCAATTATAAATAAATAAATAATTATAAATATAATATATAACAATCATAACAATGTATATATATATATATATATATATATATATATATATATATGTGCGTGTCTATTTTTCTAATACTTATATCACTTTTTCCTGGAAATTCTTCATTTCATAATTCTCTAAAATTGATCAATACATTCAAAAACTTAAATGTCCAAATTGCCCAAAAAACTCGAAAGCTGTTTCATTACTTTTCACTGAAAGCATAGACCCTTTTGAAGACAAATCCAATGTTATTTATAAATAATTGGGCAATGTCGAGAAGACTAAATGAGCGAATTATCTCACACAAGAGTGATTATAAAACTGTGGAAAAATCGTGTGCATTGACTTAGAATATTTTCACATCGAATCATTGAATGGATTAGTGGAATGAAGACTTGAAGGAAATGATCACAAAATCCTTTTTCCCGCCGACCTTCGACGATTCTGTTTAATCTAGACGAAATCGATCGATAATGACCCCTATTGACCTGCAATTTCTCTTATAATGCATGATTGTGATACATGCAGCCAAAAATACACCGAAACCGACCATTAATAACCTGCGAATGGTCGATTTCTCATTGCATCATTGGGGTATAGGCAATAAACATACACGAATTCGAATATTATTCAAATTCTAAATCATATTACCTTTGCGCTGTCAAATTTGTGTATTTTCAAATCCAAATATTGTTAGTTTCCTCCTAGTTGAAGGGAATGGATATCGAAAATTCCACGTTGACCCCAGCAACGAAGTCGACGAAAAAATGTTGTAATCAACTCGTATATTAAAATGGCGAATAATGATCTCCAACATCAACGCGCTCGCTTTGCTCTCGCGTTGAAATATCTCGATCTTTAATCGCCACCATTAACTGTTTAGAAAAAATTGTTTTTCAACCGCCAACTCAGTTGCAAAGCAACTCTCGGAAGTCAGAGACTTGTATGAGTTAAGAAGACGGGGACCTTAGCTTTTTAAGTGTCATCCGAAGCACTACTCGGCTGGTAACCGTGGACAGTCCGAAGGATTGATATCTATCTTTTTCCGCTCAATGAAACTACAGGAATAAATTTGTATTTCAGTAGCCGTGCCGAGAATCGAACTCGGACCATCTGGACATCAGCCAGCGCCTCTATGCTCAAGGCCACCAGCCCAGTTGATATTTTGAGATGTTACACATACAGGAGGGTATTAATAGTCCAGGAGCCTGGTCGATTCATATACCTCGAACCCCCCCCCAGACGATTGTGAACTTTTCTACAGGGTTCCTCATGGAAACATATTCATGGACCTACAACTATGCCGGTATAAATACTGCCGGAAGTATTTTTCATTAATTAATAACTAGAAGCGTTTTTTTGACATGAACCTTTCTTCCTGGACATATTAAGCCGCTTGACTATCTGGGTTTAATGAATATCAAACCCAAATAGCGACTTGACACACATTAGTTCCTAGGTTAAAATCCGAATTCAACCGGATGAAGAGTCTCTTTTTTGTATTTATTTCTCCCATCCCCAAGAAAAATAACAAAATAGAGTAAACACCTTCAAAAACACAATTATTTCAAGCCGGTTTTTTGTATAATTTTTTTCGGAAACATTCACAAAAACTCGAAGCTAACAATTTTATATAAATCTCAACTCTTTCAAATCGGTATCGGCAAAAACCCACATAAGTATGCAGGTGGTGGGTAAACAAAATAAATAAATCTGTGGAAAATCAATGCCTTGCATATACAGGCTGAGTACAAATATATTTGTACTCAACTGTTTAACCTAAAATAAAGCCTGAAGAAGACTGCAAACCCAGTCGAAACGTTGGAAATGAATTGAAGTACCCATTCAAATTATCCTTCCTTTCAATACATGAACCAAACTTTTTTTTATTATTATTTTTTGCTTTTGAAATACTCATCACAACAATGAACTCCGGCTATGATATTCTTACCCTTTTTCAATATACCATTTGCCTTTCTTTATTTACCTTTTTCCAGCTCAGTCGGTACGCCTATGGAGACATCATCATCTCTAACTCAGGAGGATTGCAGTTGCATCATCTAGTTGTTTTTCTTGAAGTCAATGTACTGTTTTATGGAAATATAGCTTGTAATATGATCAAGAGATGAATAATGAGTCCAGAAAATAATGAAATGATTGTTCTTTTATTCGATAGAATCCTTGAATTACCTACGCCTGCGATATCTTCTTCATTTGTATATAATATTCAGCTAATGAAATTGAAAATGTCAAATGAGTTGATCATGCGCAATCAATGAACTTGTAAATGCTTGTAGGTTATACTGAGATTATGAGAATCAATAAGAAAGAAAGTTCAATACGGTTAATAGGTGTTATTAAATGAACCGTACAGAGTGTCACTTCATTTAGTTTTGTTGAAAAAAGTGCCTGATGTTCGTTCCGGTGCTGCACTCTCGCGAATTCTGGGTGTGTTGTGTGGCTATTGGAACTGGATGTTTCGCTAACGTTGGGCCCCCTTGCTGTTGGTTGCGTCATGCATAGGAAATCTCATGTGATTTGGAGGTAGTGATTTTCTTGGCAGATTCCAAGCCTGGTGGTTTCTTGATTTGGTTTGACTTGTCTAATGGCAGCTATACCCATGTTGTAATTGTATTTTCGTTGATTTTTGGTGATCAAATTTTCATCACGGCTTCTCCAAAATTTCTTTTTTCCGACCCGTTTTTCTTGTTTTTGTAGCAACCATCACTTTCTTTTATTCTGAACTATGATACTTATTTTGAATACAGCTTATATTTATATACATAATATTATTTATACAGAGTTATTGAAAATTCTTACCTAACAATTTTCTGTTCTCAAACATCATTTTTTTTTTTTATGGAAAATATTTGACATGTCCCTATCACGTTTCCTTTTGATTCGAAATTAGCATACAGGATGTTCTAGCTTGTAGATTATTTTTGGCTATTTGAATTCCAAGATTTTATTTGTGCGTTTTGATTTCTATACTTTTACAGGTTGTGCAAATGGGATAGATTGTTGAAAACATACTGATGATACTAGAAAAGCTCTACTGCTGAACTCTTGGATCATCTGCGTTGACTATAAGATGACCAAAGGCGCTGCACGTTAAACTTCTCCTCCAAGTCCATACGTGATTTATAAATTATAAGTTTATTTGTTGTGGAAAGTCGTGAATTTCCTGCAATTAATCGATAAATATTTTTTACAGCAGCTGATGTTTGTTGTATGGCGAGATTTACGTACTTATATAACGTAAGTCGAACCCCCCGTGTACCTCACAGAGTCCGAGTCTTCCATTTGATTATTATTCATTTTAATTTTGTTATAGATTCTATTAATCGAGAACCTACTGTTGAAATTTATTACTTCGGTTTTGGCGGAATTAATTTTTATTTTGTTAGTCTCCATATACGGTACGATTCTCCTATCTGACTGAATCTGCAGCTGTCTAGCTGCAACCTCACTTGCAAACGAATACCGCAGTATCGTCCGCGTATATGGCAACATTCGTCCGCTCGAACCTTAGAAAATCATAAGTACATAGAGAGTACAAGTATGGAGAAAGGCACAAACCCTGTGGGATACCTGCTTCAACTGAATACTCTACGGAGTTAGTTTCATTGATTTCCACCTTGGAAGCCCATTGATCCAGGTAGAAATCTAACAATTTAACCACAAAGGCATGTCAGCCCTTTGCGTTTTTGCTATCAATCCGTCTACGCAGACATAACAGTCTTTCGCCCACGATTATAGAACTCTTCCACCCAAACAATTCTACCCACCTGCGAGGTTGTCAAATGCCCCTATTGGGAGACAAATTTTTTGTTGGGGATGAGTTTCATCCTATCATCGATTTTGACAAACCGCCTGAGAATAATTGTATCGATTACTTTTGCTACAGTACCAAGCAACGAGCTGTTTACCAAATTATTATTTTCACCTACCTTTGGAATAGGGATGATTTGGGTTCAAAGATGTGCTAAATCGGTCCCCATTCATAAGAATCAATAATTATATAATCCAATATTTAAAGTCTGAAGTCTCTAGCTCATCAGAAAGTAAGTGCAAAATCGGTTGTAAAATTTGTACTGAACCGACAAACAAACAGCCATTCAAGAAAGCGAGTTGATGAAAACGTTTTAAAATATACCGCTGATTCCTAGAAAACAAATATTTTCATACATTAATCTAATCCACGAAATTGAGAGTTACAAAATCTTTCCATGAAAAATAACATAAGACTTTTGATATTTATTTCTCTTCTTGATAATAATTTTGAATGAAAATTTTGATCTTCGGCCAATTCTAATTATCGAACACTTTAGGATAAAGTGTTTTTAATTCCTCGTACTCATGTCTCTTTGGAGGTTTCTTGTTTTTTATATGGGCCTGTAAGAATTTCGTAATGGGATTTTTCTGCTCATAGGTCCATTCAACAAGTACTCGTTTGTGCTTATTTGAAATGTCGTTTTCTTCTTTCATCAATATTTTATAAGTACACTTCAAAACAAGCATAAATTGTTGAAAAAAATTATTATGAAGTGATTAAGCATAAACTATGGAAATAATTTCACAAAATAAACTCGCCCTTGAAGAGGCAATTACCAGCATGAATGGAATAACTCCCAAGGAAGTAGCAATTTTGATGCCGAGAATTCATATGTTTATTCAGTAATGTCAGACAACCCCCATAAACACGCTGTAATGCTGAAATTGCCCAGTTTATAGAGATTCCCACAATATAATCTTGACATTTTTATGGGACATTTCATTGTAATGGGGATGTTATAGTGGCTTATTCTACTATTCCACAAACTTGATTTCTCCACAGCAGTTCATTTCCGAAAATCCTGACCTTGAAATATTATTTCGATATAATAAAAAATATTATTTCAATATCCTGAGTCGTAATTCTCCAGTCCAGAAAATTCCATAATGCTTTCCCCGAGACCAAGACCAGTCAGGTCTGATCTTGAGTAATCAGGATAATACGCTTTCTGGTCCCGTCTCGCTTGAATCAAGAACATACCTGACCAAAAATTGCAACGAAGTAGTTATAAATACCCATCGCTACTGGAAAGAACAGAAAACCAAGCAAAAGAAAGGGCTGACTCTTTTTTGCTCGGTACAAAAAATATGGAAGACTTTTGGGCCTGTTTCTATTGGAAGGGCAGGAGTTATAATCGTGATAGTGAAAAACAAAGAACTCTTTTCAACCAGGAGACAAATGTCAATGAGGCTTTCTATCCAGTTCTTATGATAATCTGACGAAAATACACCACTTGCAATACTAATGCTCTTATTCTTGTTGATTACTGACTCCGCCCCTATTGTATGCCAAGGCCGCGAAATACCTTTTTGCGTACCAGAACAAAAGTTTTCGCCAAGAACGCTTGCGGCCGATGCAGGATAATCTTGAGATCGCTGAGAAGTTTCGCGGCTATGGCATACACACTATTTTTCGTGCAATCGTCAAAATTATCAAACTATATAATTGAAAATAAATATATTATTGCTTCAAAATCAACAGCAGTTCAATTTGATGGACAAACTCACAGCGTTGTTATGGAAATGGTATGTTTGAATATATACACAATATTTTGACAGTTCTTGTCAAAACGCAAATATGTCTGATCCTGATAGTGCTATTTTAGCATCTTGCACTTCTCCAGAGCTTGAAAGTATTGTGAACTCGGCGCTTTCCGTTTTGATACCTGAAAAATCTAAACGGCAGTACGACAAATGTTACAGCGAGTTTAAAGATTGGTGTGACAAACAGAATGTTAAGACGATCTCTAGAAACATTTTATTGGCTTATTTGATGAAAAAATCAAAAGTTGTAAAAAGTTCAACTTTATGGAGGAGCATTCATTCTATGTTGCAGTGTATGCTGAACATATGAGAAAGTATCGACGTCAGAAAGAAAAGCAGTAGGTTATCGAGTAGTGAAATCAAAAGTTTTTACGAGCGAGCAAATTGATTCATTCCTAAAAGAAGCTAGTGATGAAAAATACTTATTGATGAAGGTAAATGTGAAAAAGTCACTTAAAGTTGTTTTATTTATTGTACTGATTATTGTAGGTAGTTTTGATTATGGGAATATCAGGTGCCTTGCGACGAGATGAATTAGTAAAAATGACTATTGAAGATATTCAAGAAGAGAATGCTGCATTAGTTGTAACCGTTCCTGATACCAAGACGGATAAGAAGCGCGTTTTCACTGTTACTAATTGATTTCATAGGAATGTATCGTGAATATGCAGCTCTTCGACAAAAACATATTGTTGATAATCGTCGTATATTCTTGAGATACGTAAACGGAAAGTGCACTGCACAAGTGTTGGAGGGCATACGATTGGGAAAGTGCCCAGTATCTCAGATTACCAAACCCTGAAACATACACGGGTCACTGTTTTCAGAGAAGTTCTGGTACGCTGCTTGCCAATACCGGAGCTGGAATGTCAATTCTTAATCGTCACGGTGGATGGGAGTCCACGACAGTAGCAATAGGATATGTAGAAGACTATATCGAAAATAAGAAACAAATTTTCACCTCAATTTCTGGCGCAATAGTATCTAGTTTGAATGTACGTAATTGCAACTTGTTACGTCCCAAAGAAAATAATTTGATATCGAATGTCAAAAGTCATTATTCAGAAACACTAGGTGTAGTTGCTTCAACTTTTGGAGTGAATATAAATAATGATACCAACTGTACAATTAATGTTTATATTTATCCTAAATAAAATGAGTATATATTTGTTTTTAATTTAAAAATTAATGCTGTATTCAATGAAAAATAATCCTTGCCACTGTAGTATTTGAGAAATGTCAAATCTGGAAGTGACGTTTGGTTTGGCGGCCGTTGCTTTGGGTAACGGAGCGCGAAATTTAATTTCGCGGATTGTGTTGAGAACGCGAAATACTCACTCACTTTGCGTGCGAATGCACGGAAACGTACTCATTTGATGTGAAATCTACAGCCCTTCGTTTGGTGTACAGAATACACCACGCGAGTAGTTTTGCAAGTATATTTCACATTGATTTGTTGAAAATATAAAAAGGATGATCATAAAATCAGATGTGGAATCATCTGCGACTGAAAGATAAACCTCAGTCACTATCTTCCATCGTCAAGATAACCTCTTGTGGGGTATTCATGTTGAAAAGGGAAACATTCTCAATTGAATATTGATAGAAAGATTTTTCTGTGAATTGAAAAATCCACGATTAAAATGAAGTTATTTTTTGTGAATGTCTAACAGAAAACAACTACTTTCCCGGCTGAAGCCACGCTGGATATTGAACTTCATCTGATAGATATTCTGAAAAAGCCTCAACTCAAAAGAAAAAATCTGAAATTGAAAATTTGCATTTTCATTCAGATGGTTATTTGATTTTCTATTCCAGTCTTAATTGAGAACTCATAAAGATGAATGAGGCAAAGAAGAATGTTTTCCAAAAGAGAGTACTCACCAGAAATCATTCGTAACATTGACGCAGGAGAGACATCGCATTCACTAGGTCTTCAATACATTTTTGTCGACGAAAATCTATTTCACGCTTCCACGATCATCAGGAAGACCGGAAGAAATGGGAAACACATTTTCAAGAAGCAATCTCACTTTGCAAAGATGGAGAAAGTTAGAATCATTTCTTTTGGAGAGACACTTTGAAATTAGTGTTTTCTGACATTAAAACCTGTCATGGGGTATGATAGATTGATTTGTTGAAAATATAAACAGGATGTTCATAAAATCAGATGTGGAATCATCTGCGACTGAAAGATGAACCTTAGTCACTATCTTCCATCGTCGAAATAACCTCTTGTGAGGTATTCATGTTGAAAAGGGAAACATTCTCAATTGAATATTGATAGAAAGATGTTTCTGTGAATTGAAAAATCCACGATTAAAATGAAGTTATTTTTTTTGAATGTCTAACAGAAAACAACTACTTTCCCGGCTGAAGCCATGCTGGACATTGAACTACATTTGATAGATATTCTGAGAAGGCCCTAACTCAAAAGAAAAAATCTGAAATTGAAAATTTCCATTTTCATTCAGATAGTTATTTGATTTTCTATTCCAGTCTCAATTAAGAACTCATAAAGATGAATGAGGCAAAGAAGAATGTTTCCCAAAAGAGAGTACTCACCAGAAATCATTCTGTTTCAGTCTTACCTGAAATATCGTTTTAAATTCAATATTTTCCGGTTCGAAAGGCAAAAATTGATAACACCTTTTTTGTCAATGTCAGAATTGTAATTTTTATTTTTTCATATATCATAGTCAACTATCTGTAACACAGCAATAACATTCAATAATAGTTCGGTCAATAAATAATAAATATAACTGTAACATATCTCCCCCTTAGTAATTGTTCTCCATAAACAATTACTCGAAGTCTTCTAATCTTCCTTGTCCTCCTTTCCTCTTACATCTAGTATACAGAGTCTGGAAACAGGTCGTCGTAGTTGACTTCCATTTGCCGTGGTGACGTCTACAACTCTGATTTTTCCATCTCTTGCTGGATAAAGTTTAGTTTTTTTTTCCTTTCATCCAAACATTCCTAGGGCCATTTGGGTCGACGATTAGAACTATGTCCCCAATTTTGACGGATCTTTGATCCTTATGCCACTTGGTACGATTGATTAGAAATGGCAAATACTCCTTGGTCCATCTCAACCAGAATGAGTCGACGATCTTCTGGGCAGCTTTCCATTTGGATAAGAGATCAATATTTTTGACATCCGTGTTTGTACATGGCAAAGCAGTGTATGACTGCCCTATGAGGAAATGATTCGGTGTCAAGGCTTCTTCGTCGTCAGGGTCTACAGGTACATGAGTCAGTGGTCTTGAATTAAGTATGTTCTCTACTTCCGTAAAAACTGTCCTAAGAACATACTCTTGCGGGTATTTGGTTTTCAATACTTCCTTATGTTTTTATAAGTCCATCCTCCCATGTTTGGTGCGTATGCAGCATTCCAAAACCATCTTATAGATTTTAAGGAACAAAATTTCATAATTTCTGATTGATTCAGCTTCTCAAGATTCTCAGAAAGTTCTCGTTCAGCTCCTTTGAAACAAGTCCCATTATCACTATAGACTTCTTCTGGAAATCCTCGCCTACATCCAAATTGTCGAAAGGTATGAATAAAACCATCTGTGCTCAAATCGTTGGCAATTTCTAAATGGATTGCTCTGGTTACCATGCAGGTAAATATAACACCCCATCTCTTGACATGACTTCTTTTAACTGTTACCTCGATTGGTCCAAAATAATCCACACCCGTTTTCACGAAAGGTCTAATAGTCGGCTCTAACCGACAAGTCGGAAGTTGTCCCATTATAGGAATCTTTGGCAGTGACTTGCGATTTTTACACTTCTGACAATTTGCCCAACAACTTCGTACAGCTTGTCTCATGCGGAGAATCCAAAATTTGTGACGTAAGTTATTGATAGCAATTTCCTGTCCATGATGATTAACTTCCTCGTGGTGAAACAGTATGATCAATTTTGTTATCTCATGTTTTGGGTCCAAAATTATAGGATGTTTCATGTTTTCATTGAGTATTGTCGAATTGTTCAATCTTCCTCCCAGTCGTATCAGTTTTTCTTCTGTGTCATAGAAACAATTGAACATGTACAACCTACTCGATACTGGAATATTCAGATTTTTCGATAAAGTGATTACTTCTTGTCCGAATGAATCCTCTTGAATTTTTCGTAGAAGTAAATTTTCTGCTTCTTTTATTTCTTCCACATCAAGTTCCCCATATGTTTTTTGAGTTCTTCTGCAATTCTTGATGAATCTCTTCATCCATGCAGTAGTTCTCAAAAGCCTTTGCCATTTGGAAAATCTTCTTGGTTCTGGTATTTCTAAGAGTTCCCTAGTAACGTTGACAAAAACAAAATCTGTCTTTTCTTCTGTGTCATTCACATCTACAGAAGAATTTTGGAAATTGTCTTTTGGCCAACATTCAGGTGATTTCGAAAGAAATGAAGGTCCATTAATCCATTCACTATGTGAGGAAAATTCTATTTTCTCGGATTGTTCCCATTTTCCTTGTCCAACAAATTTCCATTCACAAGTATTTGTTAACTCCTGAATTTCTCCCAGTCGTTGAGCCACAAATACTTTGAAGCGACATGCTTCTGAACGGATCCAATATAAAACAGTCTTCGAGTCAGTCCAGTAAAATATTTGACTTATCGTCAGTATCAAATTATTTTTCAAAAAGTATCCTAGTCTTGCCCCTATGAGGGCAGCTTGGAGTTCAAGTCTCGGTATTGATGTCGGTTTTAGAGGGGCAACTCTGGTTTTGGCATTCAAAAAACAAATTTTCACATTATTCCTATATTCCCATCGAAGATAGGCAACACAGGCATATGCTTTTTCAGATGCGTCACAGAAAATGTGAAGTTGAATTATACTGTCTCTCCTATTCATTGTGCAGTACTGTCTTGGAATTTCGAACTCAGATATTTTCACAATATTTGTGATCCAAATTTCCCATATTTTGTTCAGTGTGTCAGTTACTTCATCGTCCCATCCTATTTTACTCCTCCAAAGATCCTGTAAAAGAATTTTGCCCTGTACCATGAAATGTGCCAAAAATCCAAGTGGGTCAAATATAGACATCACAACTTTCAGAATATCTCTTTTGGTTGGTCTTTTAGTATTGTTCATAATGTCTTTGTCGATTTTGCTGAATTTAGTTTTGAAACAGAAAATATCTTTTACTGGATTCCACCAAACCCCTAAAATTCTTTCGGTTGATGTGTCGTGATTATTTTCCAAATATTTCATTGTGTCCGCCACTAAATGTTGGTCTATATTTTGAAGAACATTCTGTACATTAGATATCCAGTTGCAGATGGTGAATCCACCCTGTTTATGTACATGAATGACATCGCTTATTAACTTTTTCGCCTCCTGTTCAGTATCTGCTGTTCCAAGGTAGTCATCCATATAATGGTGGTCAATAATAGCCTTGGCTGCGTCAGGATACTCTTCGGCGAAATCGCGCGCATTTCTATTTTTTGCTTCTTGAGCTAAACACGGTCCACATGTTGATCCAAAAAATACTACGTTTATGTCGTAAACGTCAGGTTGTCGTTGTCTATCCATTCCTCGGAATAATATTCGTTGTGCTGAACGATCGTCTTTTCTTACACCTACTTGTAAGAACATCTCCTTGATATCTGCAGTGAAGGCAATATTCTTAATACGGAAATTCAGTATGATGGTGTGTAGGGAATTGTACAAATCAGGACCAGTCAATAGACAATCGTTCAAACTCAAACCATTTGATTTCGCTGAGGCGTCGAAAACAATCCGCAGTTTATTCGGTTTATTAATATTAATTAGGCCAAAATGAGGTAAATACCATAATTTTTGACAAGGTTTCTCAACTTCATCCGTTGTCAGTTTCGTGATATAACCCTTTCTCTCCATGTCTAACATTTTCTCACAATACATTTTTCCATAACTCACATTTTTATCCATTTTCCTTTCAGTACACCTCAGTCTCCTCAAAGCATTCTCTCTACTCTCAGGCAAAATGAAATCGACATTTTTCCATAAAAGACCAGTTTCAAATTTTCCATTCGTTCTTACCATCGTAGAGTCTAGAATCTGTTTAGCTCTTACATCCTCTCTGGACATAACCCTAGTCTGATTGTCAAATGAGTCCAATTTCCATTGTTCTTTAACTAGTTCATGTAAAATATCCAAATCATCTTTTAATTTAGAGTCTATGTGGCATACCGAGTGTCTATAGCTACCCTCATGGGGCATGTTGCAATTACCATGGAGAACCCATCCAAGTAACGTTTTGCTCATTGCTGGACCATTCCAATACCCATTGATAACCTGTCGGCTAACCAATAGGGGCCAATTGTCCTGTCCAATCAAAATTTTTGGTTCAGCTTGAGTCATAGATGTCGTTTTATTGTCGATATAGGGATATTTTCGTGAGATGTCTTCAATATTTATGGTCTGTCGAGGTAGCGAAAGTCCTTTTATTGTCCTGACGTGTCGCAAGTAAAAGTTTTTATTATTAGTTTCTGCAGAAATCTTGAAACTTACCACTCTAGAATCATCTTGTTCATTTACCTGATTGTTGGTCCACTTAAACATAACGATTGCTGGTCCAATAAGATTTAACTCGTCAGCCAAATCTTGATGAATCAAAGTCACAGTGGATGCATCGTCCAATAGCGCATACGTTTTCATCGATATATTACCATTAGAAATAACAACCGGTACTATTTTCAATAAAACTCTTTTATCCGTCATTATATGGCAGTTGTTTTCAACTGAGTGATCTTCCGAAGCAGATGGACTCTGCTCAGTTACTTCAATTTTTTTATGATGTAAAAGTTCATTATGTGGTTTTTGACAATTATCTATGCCACAAATTTTACGCTTTTTACATTCTCTAATGCCGTGATATGGCAACAGACATGAAAAACAGAATTTATTGGAAGTAATGAATGACCATCTTTCGTCAATAGACAAATCTTTGAATTTGGAGCAAACACTCAAGTGGTGAATTTTATTTGCGCAACATGTACAATTTTTATTCATACCTCTGGTAGTCAAGGTTACTTCCTTTTTGAAATTTCGTACTTTCGACTTTTCGCTGTCAGATTTAATGTCAAACTGAGGTATTTGAAGCTGACAAGCAGCATTGATTTCACTTCAAGCCATGAACTGAATTCAATGAGTTTGCATTTATATTCTGGAATTGCAGAAATGTATTCTATCCAAGACAATTTATAGGATGTTGGCAGTTTATCTAACAATTCGCGCAATAATATAGGATTTCGCAAATGATCCATATCACCAAGAACTTCAATAGTGGCCACAAGATTCTTTACTTCATCTGAGAAATTTATGAGCATTTCAAGTCTGTCCTCTTTTACGATTGGTGCCTTTTTTACTTTATCCAATAGTAGAAAAATAATATGTTCAGGACGCCCAAAACGATTTCCTAAGAGACTAATCACCTTATCTACATTTTGTGGTAATATCAGCAAAGATTGAACTATTTTTTTCGCGTTCCCTTTCAAACATTTCTGTAACCTACATTGGTTTTCTTCATTGGAAAACCCACAAAGAGTTGTCGAATTCTTGAATTGAAAAATAAAATTTGGCCATTCAGTTGGGTCCCCACTAAATATAGGTAGATCCTTAGGAATTGATTGTCGCGTTAATATCTTTGTTAGATTTGGATTACCTGCCTGACGCATATCAAAATCATTTCCATATTGAATTGGATGTATTTCCTGATTAGAATAGTGTGAATCACATACCTTAGAACATCTCTCACGCGAGTACATATTGGGATTTTGACACCATTCCATGGATTTTTTCCCCCTTTTTTCATATCAAAATCATTTCCATATTGAATTGGATGTATTTCCTTTTATTGTTTTTTCAACATCTTCTGTTCCAATTCTACCTTCTTAATCTTCATTTCCATTTCTATTTGTCTTCTGCTCGAAACTTTATTGTTTTCTCAATTTTTTTGGAAGCTGTCTCCCGCTTTTCTTCTTTTGGGAAATATTCGATGTATCTCCTCTTTTTTCTACCAGTCGTTGGCTTCGTCTTATTCCGGACATTGTTATATCCACTCGTACGGTTGATATTTGTATTCCAAAGTGCTAGATTCGATAGTAGCGATGAAGGACCAGATGTTTCAGTCTTACCTGAAATATCGTTTTAAATTCAATATTTTCCGGTTCGAAAGGACCAGATGTTTCAGTCTTACCTGAAATATCGTTTTAAATTCAATATTTTCCGGTTCGAAAGGCAAAAATTGATAACACCTTTTTTGTCAATGTCAGAATTGTTATTTTTATTTTTTCATATATCATAGTCAACTATCTGTAACACAGCAATAACATTCAATAATAGTTCGGTCAATAAATAATAAATATAACTGTAACACATTCGTAACATTGACGCAGGAGAGACATCGCATTCACTAGGTCTTCAATACATTTTTGTCGACGAAAATCTATTTCACGATTCCACGATCATCAGGAAGACCGGAAGAAATGGGAAACACATTTTCAAGAAGCAATCTCACTTTGCAAAGATGGAAAAAGTTAGAATCATTTCTTTTGGAGAGACACTTTGAAATTAGTGTTTTCTGACATTAAAACCTGTCATGGGGTATGATAGATTGATTTGTTGAGAATATAAACAGGATGTTCATAAAATCAGATGTGGAATCATCTGCGACTGAAAGATGAACCTTAGTCACTATCTTCCATCGTCGAAATAACCTCTTGTGAGGTATTCATGTTGAAAAGGGAAACATTCTCAATTGAATATGGATAGAAATATTTTTCTGTGAATTGAAAAATCCACGATTAAAATGAAGTTATTTTTTGTGAATGTCTAACAGAAAACAACTACTTTCCCGGCTGAAGCCACGCTGGACATTGAACTACATCTGATAGATATTCTGAAAAGGACCTAACTCAAAAAAAAAACTGAAATTGAAAATTTGCATTTTCATTCAGATAGTTATTTGATTTTCTATTCCAGTCTTAATTAAGAACTCATAAAGATGAATGAGGCAAAGAAGAATGTTGTGCAAAAGAGAGTACTCAGCCGGGGAAGTAGTTGTTTTCTGTTAGGCATTCACAAAAAATTACTTCATTTTAATCGTGGATTTTTCAATTAACAGAAAAATCTTTCTATCAATATTCAATTGAGAATGTTTCCCTTTTCTATATTTCACATATTCTAAATTTGGTTGCTTGACGTGAAATATAAACTTTGCCATTTGTTTTGTTCATTAAATCCACAACAAATTTGGTGAAATAAAAAAAAATTGTAGGAATAGCGTACCAGTTAGACGTGCAAAACGTTCCACGGAAAATGAACTTGAGGCTACAACTCGCACTTTATCTGATGAAGAAAGTGTAGAAGAAGTTGGAGGAGAATCAGGGACGTTGGAAGATGAAGCTAGAGAGAAGAGTGGTCACAATACAGAGTCGGAAAAAGAACCAAATGACACAGACGAGGAACAGGCAGATGCAGATCAAGAACTGAATAACTCGGATGTCGATGAAGAAATTAGAAGAGTGAGACCAGTGAAGAGTATTTTGTGGCTAGAGGTAAGAAAATGAAAATGGCGTGGAAAAAAAGTCCAATTGAAGTAGATTTAGCAAAATAAATGAAAAAAATATCGTCAAAATATTTCCTGGACATGAGATATTACTGATGAAAAAAGTGCTTTCGAAAAATGATATAATCGAAAATATTGTTCAATGCACAAACTTAGTGGTTGCAGGATTGCGAGCAAATTATCACCGGCCAAGATATGCAAAAAACACAACAACAACGGAAATATCAGCTTTCATAGGATTATTACTTCTATAGCAGAAACAAAGAAACAGAATATGTTCTTGAATTATGGACAATTCATGGAACTGGCTCAGAGATTTTTAGATCTTGCGTGGGTTATAATAGGTTTCTATTTTTGCTAACCAGTATTAGATTCGATAATAAAAATACTAGACGTGACAGTAAAGTTACTTATAAACTTGCTGCTACCCGATTCGTTTTCGACAGTTTTGTAGACGGCGGCAAAAAAAATGGGAGAACAAGTAACAGTTAATGAAATGTTGATACCTTTTAGGGGTAGATGCAGCTTCCTTTAATGCATTCCAAGTAAACCTGTCAAGTATGGATTGAAAGCGTTTGTGTAATGTAACTCCGGAACATTCTATGTTAGTATTTAAGAGGTGTATTGTGGTCAATATCCAGAAGGGCAATACCACAGGTCAAATACATCAACTGATACTACCCTTCGTTTGCTTCGGAAAAAAAAACGAAATTTTATATGCGATAATCAGTACACTGATTACCCTTTGGCAAAAAAGCTTTTAGAGATGATAAATTAACAAGTTTTGAAACACTAAAAAAAAGGAGCTGCCGCCAGGATTCTAACCAAATAAAGAGAGAGCAACTGATTCGTGAATATAGCAGGTATACATAGTCAAATTGTCTATAGCGCCATATACATCGAGAATAGCCATAAATACACAAGAGTTTTTCTGGAAGAATTGGCAATGTCTTTGATGAAGTCGCACCTTTCAGAAAGAGCTACCCTAAGAACCTTACCTTCGGATATCTAGCATTTCCTAACCAGGTACAAACCAGCCCAAGAGGAGCATGGAAAAGAACCTACAGCAGAAATACGGGGAAGTTGTTTTTGTTGTGGAAGACGACAAAATAGATTGATTTGTTTGAAAATATGAACAGGATGTGCAAAAAATAAGTTGACAACAAATTCATGCCACACATGTCCCAAACCAGTATGCAAGGAACATGCAATTAGTAGAATTTCTTGTCCGGAGTGCAATAATATTGGCAATGATGACGATGCTGGCGAGTAGTAATTTGCACAAACTCTTGTGGGTTTTTGTTTTGTTTAATACTTTCTAGCTTTTAGTTTTTCAGACATTCATTTCTGTTTCAAATACATTTGCTTTTCATTCAATAACTGTTTATGGAACAACTCTAGCAGTTTTTGAAAACATATATATTTTTTGTGTGTGCTTTTTGAGCATTTTTGGTGATGGTGTACAAAATATACCACGCAATTAGTGATGTTATATTTCAAAGCGCGAGAGGTTGAAGTATAATTAGAATCGGGATTGTTATTATGAGCACGAACTCGCACTTGATCTGTGAGTCGAGTCAGTAATTATTATCCTGAAGTGAATCTTCTGTAAGTAACAAAAATTGTTTAGCTATTGTGTAAATTGGTTCCAGTAGTTGTGAAATATACGTAAGTTTAGCTTTCAGTACCATTATTGATATGAGCTTGATTTTCTCGTTCTAGTGAGGCAACCGTAAAATCGTATTTTCATTTTTGGGCATGTTCCACATTCTTTATGTATTTCTTCTTCATTGAGTTTATAGTGCTGGTGAGGCCCGTTCCGTTTCGTTCATTTCCGAGTAAATCTTTCCCGCTGTGTTTCAATTGCTATTTAACTGCGGCCCTGAATCAGTGGTAGAGTGAGTGAGAGAGTATTAGGTTTTGCGTGGATATTTATGCTCCCGGAGATATCGTTCATCCTTCAATGATTATAGTTGACTCATATCGATGCAAGAACACCGAAACACGTATTTTCAATTCGTGAAAAAGACCCCTAAATACCAATTTTCATGATCCTTACTTCAAAACTAACTATACAGACTTTCAACACCTATTTTACCGCTTTGGGGTTGAACTTTCAAAAACCCTGATACACATTTATCTTTATTTGTGAGAAAGAGCCCGAATACTGATTTCCATGACTCTAATTTCACAACCAACTGTACTTTCACCCCCTTTCTCACCCACCTTTTCACTTCCTCAGAAATGGAATATCAAACTTATATGCTCTCAAAATTTGAGCTCTTAGGTCAAGCGGTTTGGTCTGGGCATTGACCATATATCAGTCAATGAGTGAGTCAATTACTCAGGACATGTAATTATATATTTACATATTACCCTTAACACGAGGTAGCTGCTGTGAACCGTTGAGGATATCCCTCGACTGTCTTCCGTCTCCATCATCAGATTATCTCCGGGCCGCCATTATGTTGTAGTGTCATCAGAACTACATAGGTGTGCCAAGTTTCAACAAAATCGGTTCACAGGTGTAGAATCAATGAATCACCCCCTATTCCTCCACCCTTAGGCGTGTAATTTCTTTTCAAATGCAAATGAGCCAACTTCGAATACAATAGAAAAAAAAATCTCTTGGATCGGATAACCCAGTACAAAGTTATGCGTGGTAGAATCGGTTAAGGAGTACAAATTCAGTGGTTGAACCAACAAGCTTCCCCTTTTTTCCCACCCTTAGGAGAGGATTTTTTTTCAAATCCAACTGGGACCAACTTAGAGGTATATTCTTTCCATTAAAAAAATAATCATTAGAATCGGACAACTCTGTAAAAAGTTATGCGTGGTCATACATAAAAAAATATACGCGTCGACTGGAGAACCTACTCCTTTTTTTCATAAGTCAAAAAACAATATTCCGATACAATTGTGGCACTGTTCTGCCATTAGGTTCATTGTTCTTGTAAACATCGAGTTGGTAGTTTCTCAAATGTTTCTGAATTATTTGCCAGTATACCAACAACCCAGGTTTCTATTTTTCTGAAACCTATTGTCGAAGAAGTAGTACTAGCGGCGGAGAAGTCTTTGAAGGATACCAGCGCCACATATATCTCTGGAATAAATACGAAAATACTGAAAAGCACTATAGATTTGATAGTGACCACGTTTACAATTCTTTTTATTTGCAATGCTTGTATCGGTGCTGGTATTTTTCCAGGAATTTTCGAACACAGTAAAGTGATCCCAATATATGAGAATGGTGATTTCGATTTACCAGATGATTTTGGACCTATTTCTCTCATTCCGTTTTCATAAATACTCGAGATAATTTTGAGAACTCTTTTATCCATATACTTTGAGAAATTCAAATTACTGCATGAAAACCAGTTTGGATTCCGTAGAAAAACATCCACTTATGAAGCTATAGCTGAAGCAGTTGTAAGCATAACAGAGCTTTGACGACGGCATACAATCTGCGGTTACTCTATTTGACCTAAAAAAAGCGTTTGACTTGTGTAAATCTTGATTTGTTATTAGAAAAAATTTATCTATACGGTATAAGAGATGTTCGATGGAAGAAAATTGTATTTCGTGCATGAAATAATTTATTCTATCGTAGCAAAGCGCTTCCGACTGTTAAGTCATCATCAGTGCGTACCTGAAAGTGAGTACTATTGATAGAAAAAAAGTTACTAAAAAGTTTTATTTCTAAGAAAGAAAATTGACATATTTCGAAAAGCGAGGTTACTTACTCGTCAGGTGTACAAGAAGCCAAAAAGACCATAAAACACCTCATGATCAATGAAAATTGTATAGGTTCACATAACATACATGTTAAAATAAGTATCCTAGGCCAGGATGACACTGGAGATTAATTTTTTTTCTTTTTTCTCATTTCTTGTAAGAAACCATTATTTTGGTGTGATAGCTGGACCCAAGTGACAAGATTGACAATTGACAAGTGAACGATAGAGTAGAAAGACATGGAACACAAAAACATGGAGATATCAGAATCAAGAAAGGAATATCCCTGTCATGCGAAAACACACTAGAAGATGATCAATCTAATGAGGACTTTCATTTGTCAAATATGTTCCAGCATTCCAAGGAAGACCAGACAAGACTCTTAATTCTCACATTTAGGTCATCGTAATTGAATATAGGTTCCATGGACAATGAATTTAAATTTTTCCTAATAAAAATAAAATTCCTTATCCACCATGGCTCAGTTGAACCGCAACTGGGGATAGGAAGTGTGATACAAGTCTAATGGGAACTAGACCCAACTTCAACTCCACAGCTGGAGTAAAACAAAGTCTAAAGGTGGAAATCCAGAACCTGACTTGTGTGCTCAGTATGGAGAAAACTGAAAAGGAGGCTGGCAAATTGCAAAGAGATACAAGTATAATCATCAGAGAGAATGGAAATTGAAAATTATTAGAATGATTAACAAGAAAACTAAAATGTAAATTAGGGCAAAAGGCTGAGGAAGTTAAATATTTAATTTAGACGTCTATGAAGTGGAATATAGGATCGATTTAAATTGACTTGCGTGTTGAGACAAAGGTTATTGTTGAGTATTTCTTTACTAATGTGTAAATCTTCAAGAAAATCTAATCTATTGTAATTTTTGGACCTAACTTCATGGAAGAAATTTCTTTCAAAACCAACAATAGCTTGAGTAGCTCTTTGGTCAATACAAAAAACAAAATTGACAAACTTTCCAAAAGTAGTATATATAAGTTAAATTGTGAAGACTGCGATGCAGCCTACTTGTAGACCTTTGAAAGTTCGTATTTTGGAACATTTGAATAGTAATAAAGTTTCTGCCTTCGGTCATCACTTAAGATTTAACAATCATAATTTTAGTCCAAATAGAAATTCACAGATCTTACATGAGGTCAGTTCCAAAAATTACAATAGATTAGATTTTCTTGAAGATTTACACATTAGTAAAGAAATACTCAACAATAGCCTTTGTCTCAACACGAAAGTCAATTTAAATAGATCCTATATTACACTTCATAGACGTCTAAATTAAATATTTAACTTCCTTAGCCTTTTGCCCTAATTTACATTTTAGTTCTCTTGTTAATCATGCTAATAATTTTCAATTTCCATTCTCTATGATGATTTCACTTGTATCTCTTTGCAATTTTGCCAGCCTCCTTTTCAGTTTTCTCCATACTGAGAACACAAGTCAGGTTCTGGATTATCACCTTTAAGACTTTGTTTTACTCCAGCTGTGGGAGTTGTGAAGTTGGGTCTAGTTCCCATTAGACTTGTATCACACTTCCTATCCCCAGTTGCGGTTCAACTGAGCCATGGTGGACAAGGAATTTTATTTTTATTAAGAAAAATTTAAATTCATTGTCCATGAAACCTATATTCAATTACGATGACTCAAATGTGAGAATTAAGAGTCTTGTCTGGTCTTCCTTGGAATGCTGGAACATATTTGACAGATGACAGTCCTCATTAGATTGATCATCTTCTAGTGTGTTTTCGCATGACAGGGATATTCCTTTCTTGATTCTGATATCTCCATGTTTTTGTGTTCCATGTCTTTCTACTTTATCGTTCACTTGTCAATTGT
Organism: Gonioctena quinquepunctata; assembly: GCA_018342105.1. Taxonomy (NCBI): domain Eukaryota; kingdom Metazoa; phylum Arthropoda; class Insecta; order Coleoptera; family Chrysomelidae; genus Gonioctena; species Gonioctena quinquepunctata. The sequence goes on along the minus strand of JAFIRS010001249.1, from coordinate 102,014 downwards.
AAATCTTGTCACTTGAGTCCAGCTATCACACCAAAATAATGGTTTCTTTCAAGAAATGAGAAAAAAGAGGGAAATTTAATCTCTAGTGTCATCCTGGCCTAGAATACTTATTTTAACATGTATGTTATGTAAACCTATACAATTTTCATTGATCATGAGATGTTTTATGGTCTTTTTGGCTTCTTGTACACCTGACGAGTAAGTTACCTCACTTTTTAAAATATGCAATTTTCTTTCTTAAAAATAAAACTTTTCAGTAACTTTTTTTTATCAATAGTACTCACTTTCAGGTACGCACTGATGATGACCTAACGGTCGAAAGCGCTCTGCTACGATTGAATGAATTATTTTATGAACGAAATTCAATTTTCTTTCATCGATTAATCGATACGTGCACACAGTCACACTTTTCATTTAAGAGGTGTTCCCCTAGCTCTTCTCCATTCATAATTTGAGAATAGAAGGCAGTCAGTATCCTTCAATAGTTATATGTCGGAAACAATAGTAATGAAATATAGGGTACCGCAGGGTTCTGTCCTGGGGCCTCGTTTATTTCTGATCTACGTTCACGACTCATTTCACTATCTAATAAACTCAAACTGTATTATGTTGACCGACGATACCACTACACTTCATCAAAATATAAACGACAAAACAAAAAATTAAACATCTGAAGAAAGTGCCGAATATTGGTTTGCAGCAAACAGTTGGAAACTAATAGAAGTGAAACGAATTATATCACCTTTCCCTCACAGGCAACAAGAACCAATGAGCACACAAAACTTCTAGGAGTTTTATTAGAGCCCTCTCTGAACTGAAGAATGGACTAAGTTTAGACCACTGATGGGTATCTATTATGCTTTCTTCAACTCGCATATTCATTATGGAATAATTCTACTCTTTCAAAATATTCAAGCTCAACGAAAAAGCCATACGAATTTTAGGTGATGGTGGCTTTAGGGACAATTGTAGACCCATATTCCAGGAATTTGAAGTTTTAACTCTATATGCTCTTTCTTAAAAACATGATAATATTCAAGGATGTTATTCTTGGATCTATTTTGAGAAGAAACCTCATATGAATAACCTGTGGTAGAAGTCCATTGTATCTCAAAGTGGAGTGGTATGATTTTACGAAGTAGAAGAACTCAAAGTCATCTCTCGATTGCGATATTAAATTGTGGAGATGACTTTTAGTTTTTCTACTTCGTAAAATAATATGAATATATGTCCTATAAGTCTTAACTTTTCCTAAAGTTTTAAAAAAACATTCTATTTGTTATGATAACTTTGGTCTGACCCTAGATATTTTTTGTAAAACGTGGAACGCATTTGTTATGCATCAAAAGGTATGTTCTGCTGTAAAAAATAATTTTTTGTTCTTGCCAGTGGCGTTCGTGTGGTATCAGCACTGAATAATTTTAAAGAAGAAAGTGATACGCCACTGCTTTTTTGAGTGAAAATTATTTCTGAAATCCTCATTCCTTTGTAAGCAAATCTGGTCTCCTTATTTTTTTTTTTTTTCGTTTGACGTACGGTTTTCGCATGAAAAAATCAAAGTTATTCATTTGCATTTCGGTGGACCACTCACGAGAAAAAACAATTTGAGTAACTTCAAACAGAAATTTATTCAAGAGAATAATTTTCAAACGGTAAAATTATAAAATAAGAGTAATCTAAATGAATTTTGGAATGCTAACACAAAATGAACCCGAACGCAAAAAAAAATTAAACCAGCTGTTCAAAATGTGAACATCCTGGAAATATGCACGCCTCTGCTCTTTTTCTCATGAACTCACGTACTCTTCGGAAAATGCCGGGACTGTTTCTTATAGTTTCGCAAGATGTTTCAAGATGACCCCACAGAAAATAATCTAAGCTATTGAGATCATGGGACCTAGGTGCCATGTCAGTGGTCCTCCTCAACCTATCCAGAGATTATTGTAATTTTGGTTTGAATGTTCGATGAAGTACGCTGGCGCACCGTCGTGCATTAACCACAGTCGATCTCTCAATAAAATGGGAACATCTTCCATCAAAGCTGGCCATTTTCCTTCGAGAAACTGTCGGTAATTATGTCCATTCAACCTCGCATGAAGAAAATAGGGTCCACCTGAACCACATATACCAGCCCACACATTAACAGAAAACTGCTCCGGCGACGAGATTCCAAGATTGCATGTGGGTTTTCTTTATCCCAGAAATGATTTTTGTGAAAGTTTTGAATGGCGTTACTGGAAAAATTGGGTTCATCGGTGAATAAAATGTAAGTATCAAATGATGGATTTTCATACACTTTGTTAAGAAACCATTGGCAAAAGTTCATCCGTAATGGAAAGTCGCAAAGGAGTAGCGCCTCAATCTGTTGGATATGGTAGGAATATAATAAAAAGTCATGGAGAATTTTCCAAACAAAAATATGTGAGATATTCAAATTGTTCCCAATTTCTCATGTACTTAACCATGATCTTCCTCAATTGAATTCAAAACCGCTACCTCTATAGGCTTTTTCATTTAGATGACAGATGACTAACTTTGTTTACCTGTCAGACCCAACGGCATTTTTTTTTTAAGGAAATAAAATATTTCCGTGTTTTCCTATGGATAGTTGACTTGAATTTACATGGAGAAGAAAACTCCCCATTAGAAAATATTCGTGTACATTATTTTATCTACGAATGGAAGGTTTTTGGCGGTATAAAATAGGTAATAAGTACTTAACCTTACTTATTCAGTTACGAACGCCAATGTATGCAGGTGCATTTTTCATGAAGTTGACTGTTGACATAATGTGAAAATACCGCTAATTTTGAACTAAGCCAATCTCAAATTGTTATTTCAAAACTAACCAATGGCTATTCACTTTCCCAATAGCCAATCAGATTTTGGGTCTCAAAACGAGCGCATGCGCCTTAAAAAATCATCTAAATGAAAAGGCCTATTGTCTGGTTCGGAACTTTCATTTTTGCACAACCTTCTATGAATGTTTGGAAATGTTCGAGCATCCGGAATATTTCTATTCGGAAGGGGATCTTCGTACAACCGCCTGGCTTTCAGTGCGTTACCATCAGCAAGCCCATACATGTAATGCATATCTGCAAACTCAGAATTCATAAAATGTTCCCCGGTTCCTTAATAATATTGTTGATTTCGATGACTTAAATACTGACAACTAGACTAGGTAGACAACTGTCAAAACTGTTTATGTTTACAAAACAAAATCTGCTTTTTACCTACTAGATACGTTTTTAATCCTTGATAATACCCAATTTCATAACAACGTGCAGATGAAATAATTAAATTTTTTTATGCGAAATTCGTATGCAAACGAAAAAAATCAGGTGACCAGATTTGCTCAGAAAAGAATGAGGAATTTAAAAATAATTTTTACATTGAGAAAAAGCGTGGCATATCACTTTTCTCTTCAAAATGATTCAGTGCAAATCCCACAAGAACGCTACTGGCAACATTGAAAAGTTCAAAAGTTGAGACATTCAGGACATATGTACATATGGAGTTTTTTTCTCAAAATGGACCCAAGAATAACTTCCTTGGATATCAGCATGTTATTAAGAATCACCCTGTATATTCCACCAATTACTGTAAAATCATTTTAAGAAGAATGAACTTAGTGAAAATTTAAATTTTCATGAATATACCACTCGCTGTGCTGAGCAGCTCAGACCACAAAGATATAGGTTGAATAAAAACTCCGTGGATAGTGCTCTTTATAATAAATTTCCCTTCTGTTGGCAGATTTCAAATATGCCTTGCTTTAAAAAAACTGAAGAGATATCTTTCTGAATACGTTCTATTCAACCCAGGAAAATATGGCCCACCGGCCAGTGATATGCAAAATTATAATAATAATTGAGAAAGGTAGAATACATGTTTTAATACCACACTACTGAACGGTCAGCTGAAAAAACACTTTTCATTCCTCGACGTTTCGACCTACTTTATACAGGGTGTCGATGAATAAGTGCGACAAGCTTCAGGGGTGATTCTGCATGAAAAAATAATGACAGTTTGCTATATAACATGTTTATGACCTCTATAGATCCATCTTCCACTCATCTAGACTGAAGATGACCTATAGAGGTCCGAAACAAGTTTCTTGTTCAAAATAAAACATATTCGTTTTCTCATGTTTGTAATATAAGTTACTCATATGTTTTGTTATCTGAAATTCATTTGTTTATTGTCATCTACAATACCATCTTATGACGTGCTACAAATGTATTCTCCACAAATCGTGGTCAATAAACATTTATATATCTATCTACTTTATAGTTGAATTTTTCAGTGCTTTATCTAGTTATGTTCAGTTCAGATTTGTATTTGGTTTCATTTCTCAGGGTTGAGTGGAGGAGAGCAATTGTTAGTTTCCTAGTGTATCAAACAAAAGCTCACTCTGTTTTTTGGTAGAACGTTCCCCCCTTCATTTTCATCTTGAAATTCTGATATCTGCCAATGGGAGCGATTATGATTATTATTGAAATGTCAATATTCATAAATAATATGTACAATATGGAACCAATAATAGTCCTGTACTAATTGTGTTCAACCGAGAATGGCGTGTTGACTCGACTCAAATCGATGTGCTTAAAACCGTTATTTCAAGTAGTTACAAATGACAGGAAAATTGAGATACTCCGTTGTTGAAACAGTGATATCAATAGTAATAAGTGACATAAATATAAACGTGAAAAAGTAAGTGCTTCCAGTGGAAATCAACAATGAAATTCCAGAATTCCTTGAATACCTGGAAGGTAAGGCTAAAATCGCTAAAACTGATAATAGATAATCTATGAGAGGGGACTGAATAGTGCTTCTGTTAAAACCGATTGATATCCACCCACCAGCGTTGCCACATCTAGTAGATTTCTACTTTTTTGGTAGATTTTCCCCCTTTTCCAGAAAATTTTAGTAGGCACATTTTTTTTAGTAGATTTTGGTAGATTTTAATATATAACTTTCAATAATGTGAAAATGCCATTAACAATATAATTATTGTAAACATTATTTTAATCAAGCATTTATGCGCTACACCGTTTTTGCTTTATACTGAATAGTGAATACGCAGTGTATAATTGCTTTCAATGTGAAAATTATGAAGCAAGCTAATGAGCAATCCTATCGAACAAAATGGGAACAGAACCCATTATTTTCCACTTGGCTTTGTAAAGTTAGAATTTTATCCAGAATGGCTCCTCTGAAAGAACATAATGCTTGCGCGAAATATAAGAAGAATATGATTTGATTCACTGGAAGCTCTAAGGTTTGTCATTTTTATTTATGTCTAATTGAAATATGTAGTAGATTAATGTTTTATTTTTTAGATTGATAAATTATTCAAAAATAGCTCAGTTTCGGATGGAATGAAAGAAGCAGAAATGTAAGAGAACAAAATCATCTGCAATAGCCTATAATGTTTTGGGCGGCCAATTTGAAGAAAAATTTATACAAGATCTGAAGTCGGGACTTTCAACCTTTTCAGTGATCATTGATGTGAGTACCGTAAGTATAAAGGTGACGAAATTTAAGATATTTTTTCTTTAATTCTAGTTTTAAGAAAGAAAATATGTGTTTAAAATTTAGAATAAGAGTCAGTTTTGTTTTCTTTGTTGTGCTAGTTTTGAGATTCATATGTTTAGGTTTAGTCAATAAATGAATAATTAGACCAATTAACCATGGCAATTCATTAATCCCCAACCTTCAACTCCCTTCTTATTTTCAGATTTTTTTGTAAAGTAGAATTTTGGTGTTTTTTTAAATTTGTTTAGTAGATTTCAGTAGATTCAAGCAAAAATAAAAGTAGATTCGCCAAAATAAATGTGGCAACGCTGCCACCCACAACAGTGCTCGCTCAGTACACATTGAGTAGCCAAATACACCGAATGCACCCGATGCGAATTCCAGCGCTAATATACACGTAAACTGAATTACTACTGGACCTGGACAGCGGAATGTGTCAAATCACATTAGAGGATCCATATAATGCTACAACAAAGAGCTAAAAACTGAATTAAAAGAACTGCGAAATAAACTAATACGTGAAATAAACTACCTTAATTAAAAAAATTGTTAAATTGGAAACGGATAACAAAAATAAAGAAAATACTGAAAAATATTATTTTATGATATACAGGGTGATCCAACAGTACTTTGACAAACTTCAGGAGGTGATTCCTCACAATATTCAAATATGAATTGTCCAAATAAATATATGTCCGAGAAGGCTTCTTTTCCAAGATACAGGGTGTTAAAGTTTTTTTTTAATATCATTTTTTTAAATAACTTTCGAATTACTGACCTTAATTCAACGAAAATTGGCATTAAGACGTTTTTTGTGGTGTCGTATTCGACCCTGATGTTATTATTGCTCTTAATCGTAGGGGGCGCCACCAAAACGTCTTTTTCTTTTTTGAAGATTTATAACTTTTTTGAGTGTACGTCTAGCACATTTTTCAGTAAAAAATCATTTCCTCTATCATATCTACGTAAAAATACTGCCCTTGTTACAAGTCGGTATAAGCAACCGTTTTATAGATATTTTGACTTGAAAATTTCGAATCGATTATTTGATAAATCGATGCGTGTTGAAGGTATTACCATTATTTTGCATTTTTCACAAGAATGCTTGGGAAATGAATTTGATGTTTAGGTAAGTAGTTTTGGTAATTACATATTATGTGACAGTTAAACGTTTTGTTATTTTGTTGAAGTTTAAGCCGATATGCATTTCGTTTATGGCCTTGCGGATGGCAATGCGCGCGAAGCAAGACGTATTTATCAGGAGCGATTTCCTAATCGAGTACTGCCTTCAGCTCCAACCGTCGTTTGGCAGAAACAGGTAGCTTTAAGAGGGCAGCTGATATTGTTGGGAGACCACGGGCAGTCCGAACCCCAGAATTGGAAGAAGCTGATTTAAATGCTCTCGGGGAGAATCCAGAAACGAGTACGAGAATAATTGCTGAAGCTCTCAATTCACAGTTTGGATCCACGATCAACAATTTTATCCATACCATATTCAAAGGGTACAAGCTTTTTTTGCCACGAGACTTTCCCCAACGCATCATTATGTGTCAGTGATTTTTGAGAAAATTGGCTGGAAATCCTCAGTTTTTAAGATATGTACTCTTCACGGACGAGACAAACTCCTCCCGAAATGCTATCACAAACTTTCATAACAACCATGTTTGGGCTCTGGAAAATCCGCACGCAGTTAGTGAAAGACATTATCAGCATCAATTTTCTGTGAATGTAAGGGCGGCTACAATTGATAATTTCGATGAAAGAACTACATCAAGACAGGAGAAAATTGAAAGAAACGGCCTGTATTCTTCTTTCTAATAACAACTGCTTTTCAAGAAGTTCTGTAGGAATGGACCATACATGATCACCTCTATTCAGAGGAGAAGTGATAAATGGTAGAATGCTAATAAACTGATCTGAACAACACCCCTTATATCAAATGAGCAATACGTCACTTTCCAATTTTTTGGAAGATCCTGATTGACATCCGTCATTTGAAAAAGCAAAAAAGACTCTATAAGAGAAAAAAACAAATTATTCAAACAATTAAAAGAGACTCAGAAGATTTTGAGAACGGGGGCAGATAACGTCAATCAATAACTATATAGAGAAGTATATTTTTAATCAAGACACGTTGTTCCTCCACAAAGAATCAAATTCATTCTCCAGACATTTCTGATGTGTGTATTTTATGTTGCTCCCAATACTGGAAATGTAAACCAAACTTGAAGAGCCTCAATTTACACGGATACAAAGGAATTCCATGAGCTCATATTTTCATCACTAATATTCATCCTATAAGATATAAGTTCGCATGATGAGGGTAAACTGAACTCCCGAAGTTCATTACGTAGTTTCTTTGTTGACAAGAACAGAGCAGTCCTTCATTCGATTACCGATCTGGGTAAACAATCTGAATAGAATTCGCAGAGCAAACTCCGCAGAGTTCCATCGACTCCCTTGAAAATTATCGTGCTCCAATTCGGTTTCATTGATTTCCGCAGAGACCAACAGAATTCCTAGAGTGCTAGGTTCTATATATCATGGAAATATGGCAAAACGATAAACATTCAACTCGATATTCGGGATTCATAATTTGTAATAGATTATTTTTTTATAACTGCTCTTACATACAACATGTTGGGCTGATTTGTGTGGAAGATATGAACATGTTGTTTATAAAATCGGAAGTGAAATAATCTGCGACGAATATATATATATATATATATATATATATATATATATATATATATATATATATATATATATATTTTATGTTTTTAATTGGAAATATTATATATATATATATATATATATATATATATTGTTTTCGTATATTGAAATTGCTAAGTATTTTTGGTATTCTTTGTGAGCCAAATTGATATGATATAAATATATATTTCTCCCTGTATATGTATTGTATGCTGTAATAACAATTGCTAGCGAACGTCACTGTTATCTCGTCACGCTACCAACAATTATTATTTTCCTCACCACGGCTAAACTACAGTTGGTACGCCCTTATCTCAAGGTGGCCGGTTCAAAGCAATAGAGCCACTTGCCACTGCTGGCTAACTTCAGTTCATTGAATGGTCTTTGGTATGTTATTGATCATTGTGAGAAAACAAACAAAAAAATATCATAAAGCAATTATCTCCTTTATTCTTACTTAAAATACCTGGCCTACGAGAAATAACTTATACTAATGTGAATCTACAAATATTCACGGATAATCATAAAAATGAAATCATGGATAGATAAACAGAACCTCACTTTTTCCGTGAGAGTGAAGTTTTCTGTTATTGTTCAAAATGGAGTGACATAAAGTTCTTCGAATGTGAAATTCGTTATTGGTGAAATAGTTCAGGACCGGAAGAGCACTATTAAAGTTTTATACCTGGTTGGAACTGTTGGTGTTCTAATTATACCATAAATCAGGATGTCTCCTCTCTCCAATCACTGTCAGGACTGCAATATCATGAATCAGGAACTATATAGATGCGGAAATCAGCATTTGGATCCGTGGATATGTTATCATTAAGGTAATATTGGTTTTGTTTACTAAATGATGGGATTATTCCAATTTTCTTTAAGTAAAATTTTTGCGTGGCATCCGCTTGGAAATTTATTTTCGATCTCCTTTTGAAGCTTTGTTTTCTATCGCCTAGATACATCTTTTTCTCCTTGTTTTTTCATTTGAATTTTTGAATTGGTGCACTAAATTGTCACTTTTCACTGTTTATATTTATATTGCATAATTTATATATACAATTATTTTTCCACTCTTATCATTATTTACAAATTTCAATAATAATTGCTTCTGATACCATCTCATTGCTACTCTCCCACAATTTCCATTTTACACCTGACCATCTATTCCCTGATTGGCTATTTTTATAAAGACATTTGCTGTTCTATCATTGGCTACTTTTTGTTAGCTACAATTTCATATACTGTATGTTTCATATTTATAAATGTGTTGATTACTTTTTATTCCTGAAAATTTTGTAAATTTGGACTTTTTATTGTCTTTTGAGCAATTATGAGTTATAATAATTTTGACAGTGTATGAAATTGATTGTTTTATAGTATTTTGACATTTTTATCTATCCATATTCTACCTAGGCTCACAATATACATAGAATTTCAAAAGTTATTCACAAACAAACTCTTGAAACCATTAACCATCTAGTAATTATTTTTTTTGTGGGTTTTTAGTCTTTTAAAATTACAACTGGCATAACATAACATAACAACATTCCTAAATTTATATTCAATGATTTTCTACTAGTTAGAAAACTTTGAATATCAATTTCTTTATTTATATTTATTAATTTTTTTACTATATTTTTCTATTTCAGAAAAATTAACTGATTTCCTGAAAAACAATCTACAATAAAACGATTATCCAACTACTAGTCTACGTTTTTTTTTAAAAAACTTTTTTTTAAAAAAATTTAATATTTATTATATTTACATTTTTATCATCTTACTTTCATTTTATATATATACTGATATTTTTTTCAATCATCAATTTTACAATTACTGGTTCTCTTTCAATTATACTGATTTATCATTTTTCCTATCTTTTCCCTCAGTTGTTCTTCAAATTCATATTGAATTGGATATTTTATTTATCTGAATCTCTCATTTCATTCACTTTCATTTTGTGCATATATTCTTTCGCTTTTTCATTATTCATACATAATTAACATATTATATTCATTTATAATTCATTAATATACCTTTATATTATTTATCAATATACCTTTATCATCATCATCATCATCATCATATTTCTTATAATATACTTCTTTAGTATTATTATTATTATCATACCCACTTTCATTTCTCACATACATTCATTTTATACACAAAATATTTTTATCATTATTTCTTTTCATTTTTTTAAAATTTTTTTTTATCCATTTCTATATTTTTCCTTCTTTATAATCTATATTGTTTTTCACTTTACTTCATCTAACTAACCTGTACCAATAATTTTATATCAACTTTTCTGTTTTTCAGTATTTTTATTGTTATTCAATATTATTGTTTTCTTTCATGAAATTTTTTTTTTTTTTTTATTCAAATGTTTCTGAAATCCTACCTATCTATCAAATTATTTTTTTAACTTTTTTCCTTTTTTATTCCTTAACTTACCTATCAAATTTGTTAGCCTACAATTTATTATTTCCTAAATTTTCTTTTTTATTATTTGTCTCTCCTTCTATGGAATCTTGCTTGTTTTGTAACTGCAAGCCTATATTTTATTTCAAAATTTTCAATAGAAATTTCATGTTAATTTTTAATTTTTTTTTTTTCTGTTATTTTATTTTTTTTATTTCACTTTTTTTTTTCATTTTTTTTTATGTTCCCTATTTTCATTTCAATATTTTTGTTAGCCACGTTCATGTCATTCATTTCTATTGTAATTAATTTATCATTTTTGTCATCTTTTTGCAATTCATACAACATGTTAATTGACTGATTTCAAGTATAGGGCGTAAACCCCAGGTGAAAGTGTATGATTAATTACTAATTTTGAGATATTTGATCTTCCGATTGAGTTATTAAAGATTGACCCTCATAGACCAATAAAATCGTGGGACAAATATTGAATAATCATTTATATATTGTCATGTTCTAATATAGTTCTCTTCCTTAGGTACTGGGAAGAAGAGGACGGATCTAAAATGGAATTTAGAAGTACAACACAATTACCTTCGGGAAGTCCAGGTTCCAGTTCAATAGGAGTACCTAAAGGAGAAGGAAAAAAAGAACTCAGATAAAGTATGGGATGTTCCACACTTGTCTAATCCCAATTAATTTTTTCTCTTCAATTAAAGTTATTTAAATTCAGGGGTAGATTGATACAGGTTACCCTGAATATTTGTAAGATTTCTCTGGGAAAATAGATTTGATTGTTTTCCAGTTAATACATTTTGGGAAAAGTTTTTCAGATGGAATTTTTATCCCCTTTCATGTTAAATGAAAGGTATTAAAATTCAGGAGGAGACTGAGATGGGTTACCCTGGGGTGTTACTAGGTTGGTATCCAATCCAACTATGTCGAAGAGTTTTTCATTTTTGAATTTTCATCCTTTTTCTTTTCAATAAAACGGTATAAAAATTCAGGGGGAGACTGAGACGGTGTGACCCCGGGTCTTGTTAGATTACATAAATTCCCAGATCTTGATAAGTAGGGGGAGTGTTCTTTTCACCAAACAAAAAAAAAAGAAACTAGCGTTATGAAGTCAAGTATGGAAAACATCAGAGCATCGTCTGAGGATGGAATATCATTCAGAAGAAGCACATCCCAAGCAGGTAGTTAGCATCATCATCTGTACTTACAAGAAAAGGGTTTCCGATGACAACAATCTAGCAGAAAGTAAGAAAAATTCCTTCGATGATTTCTTTCTCCTCTCCGCCACTCAAGTTATGGAATTGTACGACAACTGATAACAAGTCTAAGACTGTATGAAGAGAACAAGGTGAGTATGAATCACTTCATAGGTATGAGGTCCATACACTTTTTATGTAACGTTGTATGTACTTTCTACGATGCAACTTCAGCACTACGCTACCATCTCCCAATCACATTTTCCTAACAATTTGTCATCTAGAATTGAAATACACACTTCATTGATGAATTTGAGCTACAAATATCCATCTTAGGGACAGAAAGGACAAATCTGGGAACATTATAGAGATGAAGATATTCAACTCAACTTCAACAATACCCTGTATTGTTCCAATAATATTTCTCTGCTGAAATGACTTCCTAAATCATAGAACACACTTCGTTAATCGAGCTGATCAATATAATAATAACTTTTCAGGAAGAAAAAACGAATCTTGGAACTTTATAAGCATGTAGGAGTGTCCGTCAACTTCTACGTTACCCTGCAAATTTTCAATAATGTCTATCTACTTATTTCACCCCTCAAATGAGAGAATATACTTTCTCGATAAAGCTGATAGAAAGAATAGTATCTTTAGAGTTAGTAAAACCAAATCTAGGAAATATTAAAACCAAATCTAGGAAATATTATGAACATGTAGGATGACATTTCAACTTCTACACTACCCTGTCGTCTTCCTAGAATATTTCTCTACTAATCCAATATATCAAATGAAAGAATGCACTTGTCTCATCAAGCTGATATACTTTTTACCCACCTTACTGAGCTTGAGAGTCGAAAATAGAGTTCCAAAATAAAATTTGTCCTGTAGCTTGAGTTATCAACAAGACGTCAAAGACGAAAGTTTATGGCTAAAATTTGGTAAATGCCGTATTTATTCAGGAGAGAAACCTTGTTCCAATTGTAGAACAGATATCTTAGACCACTTTCATACAAGTTTCAGATTGCAAATCCATTCGGTGAATTCGAATATTGGCAAATTCCAGTCGGAAAATTGGGAATTCTTAGAAACAAAATACGTCTCCCTGGATACGATCCTTTTCCTATAAAAGCGAGCACCAAATCGATCAGAAATCACTTCCACTGGGGTCCTGGTCCTGACAACATCTCCTGCTATGGAATTACATTTAGGTAAGGTGACTTGAATCATTTTTAATCAATTTTTATTGAAACTGAAATTGTATCTATGAATTGAACTTTTATTATGAATTATGACAGCTGACATGGTGAAGTAGATCAAACTGAAGCGGTCGACTGTAAGTTGTATTTTCACGCGAGTTTTCCGATAGGGGTGTTCTAACGATGGTTCTTTATCGTTTATCAAGATAAATGATGAGATTGGTATAATCAGATTATTTTACAGGTGATTGCACATATGTACATGCGTATTGTTTTACTAATATTTTATGGTTATTTCTTCCTTTAGGTAAACATAATGGTTTGATATGTTGAATAAATTTCACAGGTTATGACTTATACCTATGATACATATATATTGCTTTACTAATGTTCGTTTATTAATTTTATCTTAGCGTAAACTTATTATATTGTATATTTAATTTATATTATAGGTAGATATATCGTTCTCACTTATCACACTATTTGCAATCATTTATTTCAGGACTATGGTATATATTTTATGATGTTTTATTTTATTACCGGTAATTATTCCCCATATTATATTTCCTCTTGTGATCACTAATACCCGATATTAATCCTCTCTTCATATGATATTATGCTATTGGTATATTTTATTGAATTTTCCTGGTTATTGTTTATACATACGATCTATACATTTGGTTTTCACATCTTACTTATTATTCATCACACATCACCACAACCTCCGGAAAAAACCCCGTCGAGGTACCCACACAACACCACAACCTCCGGAATAAACCCCGTCAGGTACCCACACCACAACCTCCGGAATGAACCCCGTCAGGGGTACCCACACAACACCACAACCTCCGGAATAAACCCGTCCGAGGTACCAACACAACACCACAACCTCCCGGGAAAAAGCCCCGTCGGGTACCCATACACACCCCAACCTCCAGAATAAACCCCGTCGAGGTACCCACACACACCACAACCTCGGAATAAACCCCGTCAGGTACCCCACACAACACCACAACCTCCGGAATAAACCCCGTCGAGGTACCCACACAACACCACAACCTCCGGAATAAACCCCGTCCCAGGTACCCACAACACCACAACCTCCGGAATAAACCCCGTCGGGTACCGCACACCACAACCTCCGGAATAAACCCCGTCGAGGTACCCACACAACACCACAACCTCGGAATAAACCCCGTCGAAGGGGACCCACGCCCCCACAACCTCCGGAATAAATCCCGTTGAGGGTACCCACACAACACCACACCTCCTCAGGAATCCACCCAGTGTAGTCCCATACTCCTCACTTTCGTTTTGGAATAAGCTTAGTGAATATCCATGGCCTATGTTAATTGACTGATTTGAAGTATAGGGCGTAAACCCCAGGTGAAAGTGTATGATTAATTACTAATTTTGAGATATTTGATCTTCCGATTGAGTTATTGAAGATTGACCCTCATAGACCAATAAAATCGTGGGACAAATATTGAACACTCATTTATATATTGTCATGTTCTAATATAGTTCTCTTCCTTAGGTTCTGGGAAGAAGAGGACGGATCCAAAATGGAATTAAGAAGTACAACACAATTACCTTCGGGAAGTCCAGGTCCGTAACGAATAGAAATGATAACTACTTTCAATTATTCAGAATCTGCAACTAAATTCCTTTATTTGATATTAACCATTCATTCTCACAACCCAGTCAACTCAGTTAAATTATAGCGTCAGCATTTTTGGCCACGATTAGTCTGTGTCTTACTTATAACATCAAGTAAAATAGAGAGTTTTAGCACAACTGTGAAATAGTGGAACTGAATATGTTTATCATTGTCTCATTGTTGCTTCTTGCCATAATAAATCCCGGTTTTACGCAACATTAGTAATACTAAAAAGTGACCGTGGAAAGTAACGGGTTTGTGGGTAGGGGTGCACTCCAAAACATTCATGTCCATCAGCGGACGATGTCCCTGCTAACTCCTTGATGTGGGGCGAGGTAAATATATTAGTGGACTATTCACACACGTTGTCGGGAGTAAATTCTATAGGAATTTGGGTAAGATAGCAGACTAATGAATTTTTAGACAGTCTCACAACTTTGTATTTTGACTACCTTAATAAACAACAGTCTGTCCTCCTGGACCTCAAAGAATATTGTAAAGATAGGAAAATTGAAATTTGATAATTGTTCCTGGTTTGAATCTAGAATACTTAATGGTGGAATATATCTAGGTCATATTAGTCGAAACCTATCAGTACCACATTAAATCCTCAAGTTATAGATATATATTGGTCTAGAATTGATTTTAGTACTTGACTACGGCTCAACACGACAGTTTAATAGCTAAATTGAGAAATGTTAGAATGAGTATGTTTGTAGTGCTACAATGTTACTCTCTGCTAAGCATGGATCCCGGCTTTACGCCTATAAACTCTATATAAAAAATAGAACGTACTGTAAAGAGTGGCCGAGGATGGTAACGGGTTGTCTAGTATGGGTGCACACAAAACAATCTCGGACCGGTCACTAGTCCTGTGAGTCTAGCAACTCCTTGGTTGCATGCTGGAAATGTACTATGGTCTTCATTCTCTCAATTGGCGATAATAGATCTATGAATATACCCGTGAAAAACACCGGCAAGGTGTTTTGGGCATGAAACAATGTTACAACTACAGATATATTGCGATCACCTTTATATAATCCAATTTTCATCACTTCAGAAACACTTTCCATAGCAGTATCAACTTAGATTCGAAACCAGAGACGATTTTTCATAAGCTGAACTCTTATAACTTGCAATAGTATCTTGTGGAAAATGTAAAGCCTTTAATCGTTGAATTGTTTTCAAACAAGTGGAGATTGTAACTCTTGGCTTTAATATATGTATTTATTTAAGTTTGTCTTTCATTTCTCTTCAGCTGAACAGATCTTTGTATCCTGAAGAACACAAAAAAAAAATATATACACAACGTGGGAAAATTGAGGGCCTCTCCTTCCAAGGGTCTCTGTATATAAGGCTGTGTGCCGACAAAAAAAATGCTATACTAGGCTATCTTCTGAGTGTGGATGGATTGCAGATCCTGCTACCTGAGAAGTGGCGCTGACTATCTAGACGAAAAAAAAAAAAAAAAAAAAAAAAGAAGGTTGAAAAAATTGAAAGTCGATCAGAAAATTTACCAATCAGATATGACCGGGGTGGGTTCGGTTACACTATCATCTGTTTTTTGTATAACTACCCCATTAATTTTATTTTGCTCACTACTTGTTTCAATTCTTCTTAATTCTAATAATTTTATCTTTCCTACATTTTTGGTTATTTCATTTTCTACATTTACTATTTTTTTATCAAGAGTAATTATTTCATTTTTAACTCTTTCTTGTTTACTATTCATGTCTAATTTCATGTCTTTCAGTTTTTCATCCTGTCTTTCTACATGATTATTTATAGAGGATACTTCTTGTGTTATTGCCACATAAAATTCCTCATTTTGCTGTCATATTTTTGTTTCTAATTGTTTGTGGGCTTCCAACAATTCCTTTTTACTTTGTTGAGATTCAGTTTGTATTTTGTTTTCTATACTTTCTATATTTTTTTTCATATTCTTTATATTTTCTTTCACATTTTCTCTCAATCTTATTTCCATACTCGCTGTGTTTTCTTTCAACTCTTTTATTTCATTTGACAAACTTTCTTTCATTTCATTCTCCATATTTCCCATTTTTTCTTCCATTCTTTCCTCCATTCTTCCCATACTTTCTCTCATTCCATCATTCATTCTTTCTATTTTCTCTTCCATTCTTGCTGAATTTTCTTTTAAATCCTGTTTCATACTTTCTTTTATTTCATTTTTCAAGCTTGCTGAATTTTCATTCATTTTCTCTTCCATTCTTGTTGAATTTTCTTTCATTCCTTTCATTTCATCTTTTACACTTCCTATATTTTCATTCATCCTTACTGAATTTTCTTTCATATCATTTCTCATACTTGCTATGTTTTCTTCTGACTTTTCATTAATTTGTTTTACTATAAGCTCCATCATTGTCTGAAACCTACTCTCTGTCAAAACCATTTGTGTACTCTCACTTTTTATTTCTATCTCTCTCACATTACTACTCTCTCCTTGTTCCTGATCACCTCTCTCTCTACCTTCTGCCCCTTCTTCCAAACCAACTTTCTTACCATCTCTTAAATCCATATGTTCATTTTGCCCTTACTTGTGATAAATATTAAGAAATGATATATTGCCCTTACTTTGCCTTTTCTCGCCCCACGTTTTGTGCGCCACTTGTAATGTCTTGATGAATTGTATAAATAAAGAATTCTGTTATTATTATTATTATTATTATTATATTTTTGCCCCACGTTTTGTGCGCCACTTGTTATTTTTTGATGAATTGGAAATATTATATATATATATATATATATATATATATATATATATATATATATATATATATATATATATATGTATTGTATGCTGTAATAACAATTGCTGTGAACGTCACTGTTCTCTCGTCACGCTACCAACAATTATTATTTTCCTCACCACGGCTAAACTACAGTTGGTACGCCCTTATCTCGAGGTGGCCGGTTCAAAGCAATAGAGCCACTTGCCACTGCTGGCTAACTTCAGTTTATTGAATGGTCTTTGGTATGTTATTGATCATTGTGAGAAAACAAACAACAAAATATCATAAAGCAATTATTATCTCCTTTATTCAGGAAGACTTAAAATACCTGGCCTACGAGAAATAACTTATACTAATGGGAATCTACAAATATTCACGGATAATCATAAAAATGAAATCATGGATAGATAAACAGAACCTCACTTTTTCCGTGAGAGTGAAGTTTTCTGTTATTGTTCAAAATGGAGTGACATAAAGTTCTTCGAATGTGAAATTCGTTATTGGTGAAATAGTTCAGGACCGGAAGAGCACTATTAAAGTTAAATACCATAAATCAGGATGTCTCCTCTCTCCAATCGCTGTCAGGACTGCAATATCATGAATCAGGAACTATATAGATGCGGAAATCAGCATTTGGATCCGTGGATATGTTATCATTAAGGTAACATTGGTTTTGTTTACCAAATGATGGGATTATTCCAATTTTCTTTTAGTAAAATTTTTGCGTGGCATCCGCTTGGAAATGTATTTTCGATCTCCTTGAAGCTTTGTTTTTCTATCGCCTAGCTACATCTTTTTCTCTTTGTTTTTTCATTTGAATTTTTGAATTTGTGCACTAAATTGTCACTTTTCACTGTATATATTTATATAGCATAATTTATATATACAATTATTTTTCCACTCTTATCATTATTTACAAATTTCAATAATAATTGCTTCTGATACCATCTCATTGCTACTCTCCCACAATTTCCAATTTTACACCTGACCATCTATTCCCTGATTGGCTATTTTTATAAAGACATTTGTGTTCTATCATTGGCTACTTTTGTTAGCTCAATTTCTATACTGTATGTTCAAATTTATGAATGTGTTGATTACTTTTATTCCTGAAAATTTTGTAAATTTAGATTTTTATTGTCTTTTGAGCAATTATGAGTTATAATAATTTTGACAGTGTATGAAATTGATTGTTTTATAGTATTTTGACATTTTTATCTATCCATATTCTACCTAGGCTCACAATATACATAGAATTTCAAAAGTTATTCACAAACAAACTCTTGAAACCATTAACCATCTAGTAATTATTCTTTTTGTGGGTTTTTAGTCTTTTAAAATGTACAACTGGCATAACATAACATAACACATATATATAAAGAGTGGCCACTTTTTTAATGGGATTGTATTGGTAACTTTTAAACCATAAGAGTTAGAAGGTCGGTCAAATGGAGAAAAAGTTGCATTCATAGAAGCATTGTCAAGTAGTTCAAACAAATCGAGATTATCAGGGCCGGTAATTGAGATATCATAGGAAAAGTAAATTCTGTCATTTTGATTTTTCTTTTTTTCCCACTTTATTTCGAATATTATCAAAAAATGTCGCGGGAGTCTTTTATTCGACAGTGAATCATCCTCAATGTGACATAATCAGATTTCGTATCCAACGTTTCGTACGCTCTGGGCCACCCTCAACCTCATTTTTTTCAATACGGACCTGCATATTTTATGACACTTTTCGGAATTACTTTTAACGCTGAATTCAACGATATATCATACAATGTCATTCAAAGTTGATTTTCAGGGGATTTTGACCCTTATCCAAATTTCTTTGGGTCGGATCTGTATTATATTTAGGTGCCTTTAGTTTAATTAACAACATGCAATACATTTCGATAAGAAAATCAACTCACTCACCTTCAACTGAATGGAACAGAATCGAAGCAAGAAACAAGTAATAATTATTTACAAATTTCAAGAGGTGAAAAACCTAATTCATACTAATTAAACGAAACTATCATTTAATGAGAGAAAAATCAAATGATTATTCGAAAGTAACTGATGAACATTAATGAAGTAAGTGTTCGAAATGTCCACCATTTTGTAAAATGCACTTTGCGGTTCTGGAACCCACACTTCTTATACATTTGCTTATTTCGTGTCCTTGAAAACCTTCCAATACATTCTCAATCTTCTCGCGAGGAATCATTATTGTTGGATTTGTCATCTGTTCCGTTGAAACAAATTACAGAATCGAACTGTATTTTGAGATCATTACGATATATATATATATATATATATATATATATATATATATATATATATATATATATATTTGTGTATATATAACACATAGTCCAGTGAGTTTCTGTAAATTCCCAGAGATATCCTGATTAAATCAGGAAATTTCACTCTGAACCAACCCCAAATTATAGGGGGGTTAGTGAAGTGGGTCAAATATCCATAAGAGAACAACTACTTCCCTGGCTAATGCCTCGACGGTCGTTGGAAGCAGATACATATCAATGTCAACCAATGCAATTCGGGTTTTTCTGCCCTTATCAGTACAGGGAGGTCATGCAGACACCAAATTGAGTAATCCAAATATATCTACTTCAATGCCATGTTTGAGGCGAGAACTATCAGGCGTCACTGGTAGCGTCACCTCAGATCAAGCGCAAGCATACCTATATAGACAGAGGCATTAGCCAGAGAAGTAGTTGTTTTCTTATGGATATTCGACCCACTTAACTAACCCCCTATAATTTGGGGTTGGTTCACAGTGAGATTCCCTGATTTAATCAGGACATCTCTGGGCATATGCAGAAACTCACTGGACTATGTGTTACAGATTCCTGCCTGCAGCTTTGGAGTGTCCACGCTTGATCTGAGGTGGCGCTACCAGTCGAACTTCTCCGCCTGACAGTTTTCGCCTCAGACATGGCAGTGAAGTAGATATATTCGGATCAATCAATTTGTGCTTGCAGATATTAGTTGTTGTCT
Source organism: Gonioctena quinquepunctata (assembly GCA_018342105.1). Taxonomy (NCBI): domain Eukaryota; kingdom Metazoa; phylum Arthropoda; class Insecta; order Coleoptera; family Chrysomelidae; genus Gonioctena; species Gonioctena quinquepunctata. The sequence goes on along the minus strand of JAFIRS010001249.1, from coordinate 81,520 downwards.
GCATGACCTACCATGTACTGATGAGGGGCAAACACCCCGGAACCGGTATACAGGTGGTCAACCCGAATTGTATCATACATATACAAATGGTATTCTATTTCTTGGTTCCTCGTACCACTCTTAAAATTTTAGTTTTTGTTGAATCCCAAGTCCATCTAGTGTTCTAACCATTTATTTTTTTGAATAACATTGAGGTATGCATTGTTATCCTTCAGTTTATTGAAACGAAGATCCTTTACGCAGCTTGTGGTAGGTGTTGACTAGTAGAAATCGTCACGTGAGAAAAAAGCGTTTGTGCGACTTTTTTTTCTCTTCCTATTATATACGAGTCTGTGTGACAAACATTTAGCCCTTGCTCATACGATTCCGAAGGTGAACAAAACCATCCGAACTGCTGTTCTGCTTGCGGGAAATTTATTTACGTGAAAGATATGTTTGTTTCTTTTATATTTCTATAGAACGTGTGTTCAGATGATCATATATTTTTTGGACATAATTTCTCATGTTTTTTGTATGCCGAAGTTGGATTAATGGTTAACATTGAATATAATATAACAAAAAGTATTATCAGGAATAAAATACCTTTTTCGGTGGCGAAGGAGTTTGTAAAAAGGATATATTGGTATAATATTGCATGGTATGATGACAATTGAGTGATGGAATAGAAAACCTCAACTTTGGAAGGGAAAAATATTGAGAAAAAAGAAACACAAAATGGTGGATACATAAGATTGATGGAAACATATTCTGATACCTCGATATTAATTGATTCATTGGATCGTTTGGAACCATAGTGGGAACATAACGTTTTTTCCTCACGACGAAAATATACAAATATAAACATTCCATATCGAATTACATTCGAAGTTGAAGAAAACCTGCCCAATCGAGTAACCGATGAAATGTGTTTGAAATGTTAGTACCCACAGCAAACATAAAATATAAATAAATATTAAAAAAAAAAGATGGTCGTCATGAGGATTGAACTCCGGACCTCTGGCTTGGTAGTCCCTCGTTTTACGGCATCGTTTATTCGTGTATTTGTAGCACATGAGCATTGTGAAATTGAATATTTCTATTGCGCATGTGAGATTTCGGAGCAAAGTAGAAAATATATTTGTTATTTGTTTTTTTGTTTCAAATCTAACGTGAGTTATATTGTCTCATTATTGCAATTTTGCAATGAATATTCAAGAAATGGAAAGTGCAGCAAGCATGTGTAATACAAACTTAGGAAAGTAAGTTAATGAAATTGTATAACTTGATAGTAAAACTATTTACTGTTTACCTTCGTTCAATGTACATGTGATTCGAGTATTTACCATTCATATTCATAAGAGAGAGACAATAGTGAAAGAATATCCTCAGCGTCAAAAAGAGTATCAAAAGAGAAAAAAAAACGTAATCGTCCGCACACGATTTTTATATATTATTTAGGGTCCGCCATGAACCCTGTTTTCAACCGATGAAAAAGGAGGAGTTGGCGAAAGTAGTCCACTGTGATTTAAAGTGGATATTGTAGAATTTGAAGGGGATGAGAGAGGATCTCGAAGTGTTACTCTTTAGGATTATCAAACATTGTTTTTAGCCTTGTAATATTGAACTGCTGGAAATGGGTACGTAAGTACCCGAAACGCATCCAGTTTCTCAACGCATAACTGTGTACTGGGTTATCCGATTTGGATTATTGTTTTTATATTCCATAGGGTATACGTAAAAGTTGGTCCCAATTGAATTTGGAAAAAAATGCACACCTAAGAGTAGAAAAATAGGGTCTATGTGATTTTTCTCCTGTGAACCGATTCCGGTGAAACATACATATGTAGTTCTGATGACACTACAACATTAAGGAGGCCAGAGAGTTGATTGAGTGAGTAGGACTCAGTGAAGTTTAGCCACAAAAAAAAATAAAAATAAAACTTTTTAACAAAAATTCAACAGATGAGAAAAGAAACTATCAATCTAAAAACAAAATCAATGTTTTTAGTCTTGATAAATGAGCTCCTGAACTAATGTGCCGAATAAACAATCAAAGAAGGAAGATCAGTGGAGAAATAATCAAAACACCGCTGCGCATCCCGCTGACATCATTCTACGCTTTACGTTATTTATTTGGTAGTATGTTTGTTTGGTGCCAACTCAAAATGAGTCACTTTCATTTATTAGGAGCTCACTTATTAGGACCAAAAAGGTGTATTTTTCATTTTTCGCTTTTCAGTTGATTTTTTCGTCGGTTTGATTTTTTGTTAAAAAGTTTTTATTCTTAGTTACTGATACAAATATCCTACGATTTATTCTTGCTTTACTTGACGGAGAATATTTCTTCCATGTCAAGCGGTTGTGTAATTGATTTGATCTTGCTTACTAGGTTGGAGGAACCTGAAGTTTATTTTCTTCTTATGCCTCCTGAAACTCTTTATTCCAAATTCTGAGTTTCAGCATAAATTTGTTCCTCTTTCTTCAACCTAGACAATCTGAAGATTTCAAATTATAAGTCTTTTTTTTTTCATGATACGTCCGTGTGTGGGTTGATGAATAGTAGATCTAATTGAAATTAAAATCGAAGTGAGAAGTGAGTAAAGATGGCGGAAAAGACAGATAAGGTTATTTTCATCGAATTGACTAAACTGACGAAAAGTGAATTACTCAATTTGTTTGTGTACAGAATAGTGCCAAGAAGTAATATTAATAATGTTATTGTTAGAAAATACATCAAAGATTATTGTGAGCCGAAACAAACGGAAGAATCCGGTATTTTCCATGACACAAGCAGTAACCTAACCTCAAAAGGTGAGTGCAATAATCCTCGATGTGTTAATGCGAACTTGGAATTGAAAGCAGTAACTCGGGAAAATGATATTTTACGTAATCTTGTGGGACACTTAGAGAAGAGAATATGTGACCAAGAATAAATTTTCAATTTAATATCATCAAAGGATAATTTTTGCTACACCAGGAGACACCAATCGTCAAAAATGGTAACGTCAAACTAAATAGGAGCATACAAACACAGGAAGCATTAACGCACCAGCAAAAAAGGAATGCCTGACATCTAGTAGTAGGTCATTTTCTGATGTTTTGGAAACAGCTAGTACCGTACAGAACACAGATCAGAGCAAAAAAGACTCTCCAACAAAAAGCCAAACTATATTGTATTCGAGCGAACGCAAAACATCATCTAAGCAAGTGAATCATACGAATAAAAACATTATTGTCGGCAGAAATAAAACGAATGACATCAAGACCATCCCAAAACTGGGATATCTTCACGCATTCAGACTTTCTGCAAATGAAACAGAGAGTACCCTTTCAAAATTTCTAGAAAAATCAGCAGCCCAAATCAACTTTACCTGTGGAAAATTCAAGAGGAAAGATAACATGTCTGCTTCATCTGAAGTAAGCTTTCCACTATCGAACGTGAATTAAGTATATAACACAGATATTTGGCCCGAGGAATGTGCCGTTCAACGTTATGCTTTCCTGAAAAATTTTCCGAAACCTGCCTCGCCGAACTAAGATCTCCGAACAACCCTGCCAGAGTAAGTATTTGTGGAATGCTCAGTGCCTTAAATGTGTTTGTTCAACAAAATTAATTCAGTTGAACTCTTCATAGCAAATTATAATTTCTCAATCTCAATGATTTGCGAGCAACCAACACAAAAATGGTGGTGCCTATATTTTTGTCAAAAGTACCGACTATATCACCGGAATGTATTTCTAATCCATTGAATAAATAAAAAATATTATTGCGTTGTAAATATTTATAGGCTACCTTCGAGCGATCCAAATGACGTAGAACGTTTTTCACATAATTTTCCAAATTATTAAGTTTAGCATTGAAAAAATTCAAATTTATAATTATTGGAGGCGACTTCAACTTTGACCAATTCAGTAACACACTCGGTAAAAAGTGTTCTTTGATTTGTTGAGTTCGTTTGGAATGACATCGTCAATCACAGAATTCACGAGAGTTTTCACTAACACATTGTATACCAGTTAAACCCCTATAGACTACATAATTACCAACGCACCACATATTTTTGAAATATCCAATTTCGATCCGGGACTCTCTGATCATTATTGCCAAATAGTGCATTGTAATGTACCCAAAGATACTGAACATATTAATTATATTCACAAGATACATTCTTTCAGAAATTTCAATGTAAGTTCTATAAATGAATTCAGATATCATCTTTCTTAAACTAGTTTTGACATGAATATCAGTAATGACGTCAATAATATTTTTGGAAACTTCTTAAATGATTTCCTCTGGTGCTTCAATGTTGCGTTCGCTAAGAAATACCAAAGCAAAATTGTATAAAAAAATAAATGTATCCAAGGAATCGAATGATAAGAGAAAAGAGTGTAACTTAGACTGGCTACGAAAAAGAGTAGCAGATGAAAACTTGAACAGAAATTACAAACTTTTGAAAAAAGAAGTGATTAAACAAATTAAAATGGAGAAAAAAATATATTACAGAAATATCAGATAATAAAAACAAAACGTCCTGGTCCATAGTAAATAATGCGATGGGCAAACAAAAAAATAATTAAATAACCGAAATCAATCATGGAAAACATTGTGGTAACTTATATAACCAAAAAATTAGTGAACGCGAACTTATTTGATTTTTTTGGTGATGATCTGAGTACTGACTATACCAAAAGTGACTCCGCTATAGAAACCATGTTTGTCAGACCCGTTAATGGAGGAGATATCATCAAAGCAATTGATTCCTTACCAAACAAAAAATTCACAGGATTCGAAGAAATTCCTGCATCAGTTATAAAACAAAGATATAATCTTGCCAATACTGGCCCACATTATAAATATGCCAATTATGCAGTGCAAATTCCCTTCAAGTTTGAAAATAGCTTCTATTATTTTACTTTACAAAAAATATGATCCAAGTAATGTCGAAAACTACCGATCAATTTCCTTAGGTACTCACCTTTTTTTCTCCAAAATTACGGAAAAAGTGGTCGCTCAGATAATTGAAGCATATCTGAACTTCAATAAAATCACAAATAATCAACCAGATCCAAAAATGGTTTCTCCCCTGGAACCAGTGTGACCGATTACACTCAACACATTTATGATAAATTGGATAATGGTGAATATGTGGTATCCATATTATTCGATTCAACAAAGGGCATTCGACACAGTAAAAAGGTCCTTTGTTTTCGAAAAATTAGATAGTATGGGTATTCGTGGCTATATTAACGATTGGTTTCTCTCTTTTTTCGATAACCGCAAGATTATTGTAAAAATTGATGATGTTTTCTCAAATGAATTTTATATTGATCTTGGAACCCCTCAAGGCAGGGTCCTTGGGCCCTTTATGTTCCTAATATTCATCAACCATCTCCCTCGTTATTCAACTGATGCGAAAGATCTCATGTACGCAGACGATACATGCACGATAATATCAGATCATAAACAAATGCACTTTCTGAAAAGCTCTCAAAAACTCTCAACCAATTTAATGATTGGTGTCATTGTGATAGATTAATGATGAATGTTTGGAAAACGGTTTACATTGAATATCATACAGTGCAAAGATCACCATCAGATTGCTCACTATTGTTAAATAACAATGTAACTGAAAAATCTATGTTGCGAAATTTCTCGGAACACTATTCGACAGTAATCTCTCTTGGGAGGCTCAAATTAACAGTGTATGTGAAAAATTTAACCAGTGTTTTTATCTATTGGCGGTTCTGAAGTCTATGTTAGAAAGGGGACAACCTATTGAATGTGTATTACTCATATGGTTACGCTGCAATCGCCAAGTGTTATTATATGAGGGCAAGGGCGTGATATTCGAAGAGGCTTTTGTTTTGCAAAAAATAATTTTACGTTGAAAAGGGAAACATTCTCAATTGAATATTGAATACCTCACAAGAGGTTATCTCGACGATGGAAGATAGTGACTGAAGTTTATCTTTCAGTCGCAGATGATTCCACATCTGATTTTATGCACATCCTGTTTATATTTTCAACAAATCAATAATTTTATGGTTTATAATTGACCTATTTTTCCAAACTTCATGTCGCGATGTGTTCAAAGACAAAAGAATTCTTACTGTGTCTTCTATTCATTTATTTGATTTACTGAGCCATATTCATCGGATCCGACATAAATTGACAAAAAAAAATTATATACATAAACATGACACGAGGCATAAAAACGCTTTGTTAGTAAAAAAATCAAATAATACCATTCACAAAAAATCACCCCTCATGGGCTTCTTACTTCCATTGGCTTCCTGATGAATTTAAAAATAGATCTTCATATGAAGTCTTCAAAGGTAGGTTAAAAACAACTTTAATAGAAAATTGTTTTTATTCTTTGGGGGAATTTGACGATTGTCTCTCTATCGTTGTACCTTCACGAGTAATTATAATATTATTTTTGTGTTTTAATGTTGAAATATTTCATACTCCTGCAACTTGCAATTGTAATTTGTATTTTTAACCGACGAAATCAAAAAGAAGTAGGTTCTCTAGTCGACGCGTATATTTGTTTTATGTATTATCACGCATAACTTCTCACAGAGCACTTCGATTCCGATGATCCTTTTCTCATTGGATAGGGTGTACTTCGAAGTTGGTCCCAATTGAATTTGAAAAAAGTACAACCCTAAGGGTAGCAAAATGGAGGATATTGATCGTTCACCCACTGAATTTTGGTCCTTTAACCGATTCTATCAGGCATAATTTTGTAGTGGGTTTTCCGATTTGGATTATTCTCTTTTTATTAGATAGGGTATACCTCAAAGTTGATCATATTTCAATTTGAAATGAAACAATTCATCCCTATGGGTAGAAGAATAGGGGATGATTGATTTTTCACCTGTGAACATTGGCACACATATGTAGTTGACATTGACAGATCCTCCTACATCCGTTACAATAGTTACATTCTATGAAAGGATGGAATTATATAAAAAGTCATAAAATCAACTAATCAGAACTTTCAAAAATAATTTATATTATATAACAATAAATAGTTAAAGTAAGCTTGGTAAGTACTTTGGAAGTAATCAAAATTAAGTAGGTAGTAATTAGTAGATTCCAACCACAAAAAATTGAAAAATAAAAACTTTTTAACAAAAAATTAAACCGACGAAAAACTCAACCGAAAAAAATAAAATAAAATGAACCTTTTCAGTCTTAATGATAATTGAGCTCCTAAACTAATGTGAGTAACTAATTTTGAGTCGGCGCTAAACAAACTAGCAATTGAATTAGGTAAAGGGTATGATAATGGCAGCGAGATTTGATAATTGTTTGTTTGATGCCGACTCAAAATTAGTTACTCACATTAGTTTAGGAGCTCAATTATCATTATCACCTAAAAAAGATTTATTTTATTTTTCTAAACGTATAATTTGTAGTTTTTTATATGTTATTCGTAGTATTTCATACTTATACTGACACGTCCACTCCATTTTAATAATAGAAAAAGGGATTCAATAAAATTGAATTGAATTGAAGTAATCTTAGAAAATAGTGAATTAGGAAATAAAAAAAATAAATAAGGTTAGCGTATTCCTGTTCAACTAAAAATTAAAACAAGATACATAATTGACGTGAGGGCTCAAGTTTGGCCTTTTTGATGATTTCTAGAAGTATCGTCTCTCCAAATCCGTATGCGTAAAGTTTGAGAAATGGACCTCGAAGGGTTTCCCTAAAAAGTGAAGAGATTCTTGTTTCAATGTGGAAGGCAGATCGTTATGAATTTTTATTCAAAGGTAAATGAATGACTTTTGAGTTAGAGTTTCGGATGCAAACGATATATTATAGTTTTTTGTACTCATATGATGAAACACTCGAAAATTCAGAATTTTGTGAAATTTGTATACTGCGGATGTTCATCAATTTTATCGTTACTAAAAGTGGTATTTACAAACTAAATTGCGAAGTTTGTACAACGACTTACATCGGTAGGACTTATAGGCCTTTGGAAGTTCGAATAACCGAACACCACAACAAAAATCAGCTTTTGGTCATCATCTCAGATTCAATAAACACAATTCTAGCCCGAATAGAAATTCGAAAATTCTACATGAAATCAGACACACGAACAACACGGAGTAAGACTTCATGGAAGACCTTCACATCAACAAAGAATTGAAAAACAATGACCTCTGTCTGAACTCACAAGTCAAGTTAAATGGATCTTTTATTCCACTTCACAGACGTCTGCAATGAATAAATAAATAATTTCAATTTCATTTATCCAAACACTCCTTTCTCTATGATGATTCACTTCAGAAACACTCTGGCATTTTGTTCCTAGCCAACTTCCACTCTAGAGTAACTCTTCTTCACTCCAAAATGGAATAAAACGCCATCTGTATTTGCCACGTTCTGGCTAATATGTTTCTAAGGTTCTGAGCCATGTGTCACTCTTGTCAATGTCAACGTCAACATCCACTTTGTCGGCACTTCAACATTGACTTCCATGAAACCATGTGGAATATAATTTGAAATAATGGATTACACCAACTTATAACACGAGTGTTTTTTAAGGAATGTTTCAACATGTTATATGTACTTAAGGTTCTCACCTATTTTATACAAACTGGAAACAGTTTTGATGGACTTCTTGTGAACCTGACGAGTGAGTAACCTGAAAATCTTTATCATATAAAATTTCATCTAGGTATTACTTACTTGCAGGTGAGCACTGAAGATCATATAGTCGAGAGCGCTCTAATACGATTTCAAAAATGTAAATAATTCTGCACGAAATACAAAAATTTTCCACTTCTACTATTTCATTGCGTGCACACAGACAGCTCCAAAAACTTCAACTTCCAATTATGAAAGCCACTTGTGAGAAACAAACAACACAAACAGTTCAGAAGAAAAATATTTGCAATTGATTGTTCAGAATACGTCATCTGAACAAAGCAAAATTCTCGAATGCACGGTTTACAAAGCTCTCTACGAATGAGAGTTTGTTCGATACTACTACTGTTTTCTGATTGGCTGATGAATGAAAGATATCAATCAACAACTAACCAGAAAGCAATACGCGATGGCACGAGGATTGATTTGAACATTATTGTCTGTCTTTCAAAAAATTTGCCATTTTATCAAAAAATAATTTATATTTTATTCATATTTCTGGTACGAAAATGTCCGCACACTTATTGACAACTCCAGAATCCAACCAGAATTGAAATTTACTACTTCATTCAAAATACGCACGGAACAGCTCGATGTTCAGTTCCAAGAGCCAGCAAAAAACCAATGAAATAATATTTAAATTAATTCTCCTGCACATAGCGTATTGTTTTCTGATTGGTTGCTAACTCGGATCTTGTATCACCAGCCAAACAGAAAACACTAGTAGAATCTAACAAACTTTCGTTCGTAGACGGCATGGCAAACCGTACATGCGTGAATCTTGCTTAGCAAAACAGTTTGTTGTTGTTCAGTTCACGTGTTCTGAATCACAACGATGGTCGTGATATTATTATTCGAATTAAATTGTGAATGTTTCTCTTTTCAATACTGTGTCGTTTGTTTCTTACAAATGACTGTGATAATTTTCATAAGTGCCTCAAAGCAGAGTATGAAGTCAACTAGTTCTGACTTTATCACTAACAAGGTTAGGTGTTTTCTCCACTTTGAAATTGAATATCTATCTCTCTTCAAATCTCGAGTTAAATGTTTATTGCATTCGGCAATTGTCAAAGTTTTTCTCTGCGAGTAGGTACCTGAAATTATGCTCCCCAAAATTTTGTTGAATTCCAGAAAAAACAAAACATATTTTCAGTTTTTTTCCCCAGATTTTTAACCACTGTAATTCGTTATAAAATGGCAGTATACACTCGTCATTCACGGGTGTGCAAGAGGTAGATTACACCCTGTATATATATATATATATATATATATATATATATATATATATATATATATATATATATATATATATATATATATATATATATATAGAGAATAAGATAAATCTGTTACGAATCCAAGAGAGATCACCATCTGTCTACAGCCTGTTTCATGGTTTCTCAATCATCAGAACGGCCTGTGGTCTCTTTCAAATTCGTATCAGATATCTCGTAGAGTTAATACCTATCGGCAAGTACAAAAATTTGAAACATCAAATTATTGATAGTGACACCTATAATCTGTGCGGTGAAGCTTAGACCTGTTATCGTGGAATTTTGATGACACGAAATTTCGTACACATCAATAGGTCACCAACAGATGTCAGCATAGGCCAACCCACGACACCAATAGTCGTACTGCTAGTGGGTTCTCTGTAACGCAGATCAAATAACGAGAATGAGAGGAATCTATTACGAATCCAAGAGAGATCACCATTTATCTTATTCTCGTCATTTGTTTTGCGTTACTCAGAACACACTAGGAGTACGACTATTGGTGTCGGTTGGCCTATGCTGACCTGTTGGTGACCTATTGATGTGCACGAAATTTCGTGTCATCAAAATTCCACGATAACAGGTCCAAGCTTCACCACACAGATCATAGGTGTCACTATCTATAATTTGATGCTTTTCACATTTTTGTACTTGCCGATAGGTATTAACTCTAACTCTAACTCTAGATATCTGATACGAATTTGAAAGACACCACAGGCCGTCCTGATTATTGGGAAACCATGAAACAAGCTGTAGACGGATGGTGATCTCTCTTGGATTCGTAACAGATTTATCTTATTCTCGTTATTTGTTTTGCGTTACTCAGAACGCACTAGGAGTACGACTATTGGTGTCGTGGGTTGGCCTATGCTGAAATCTGTTGGTGACCTATTGATGTGTCACCGCACAGATTATAGGTGTCACCATCTATAATTTGATTCTTTTCACATTTTTGTACTTGCCGATAGGTATTAGCTCTACGAGATATCTGATACGAATTTAAAAGAGACCACAGGCCGTCCTGATAATTGAGAAACCATGAAACAGGCTGCAGACGGATGGAGATCTCTCTTGGATTCGTAACAGATTTATCTTATTCTCGTTATTTGTTTTGCGTTACTCAGAACGCACTAGGAGTACGACTATTGGTGTCGTGGGTTGGCCTATGCTGAAATCTGATGGTGACCTATTGATGTGTCACCGCACAGATTATAGGTGTCACCATCTATAATTTGATGCTTTTCACATTTTTGTACTTGCCGAAAGGTATTAGCTCTACGAGATATCTGATACGAATTTGAAAGAGACCACAGGCCGTCCTGATGATTGAGAAACCATGAAACAGGCTGCAGACGGATGGTGATCTCTCTTGGATTCGTAACAGATTTATCTCATTCTCGTTATTTGTTTTGCGTTACTCAGAACGCACTAGGAGTACGATTATTGGTGTCGTGGGTTAGCCTATGCTGACATCCGTTGGTGACCCATTGATGTGCACGAAATTTCGTGTCATCAAAATTCCACGATAACACGTCTAAGCTCCACCGCACAGATTATAGGTGTCACTATCTATAATCTGAATATATTGATTAACAACAATATGCGCAAAATAAAATGATGTATTCGTCTTCTATGCGGGAAAGCATCTACAAAATTTCAGAGAATGCCGAGGTAACATGTAATTATATTACCACTTACCTCTGACTGTGGCTTTCGACAAAATTATCAATCTCCCCTCACAAGTGCTTACCTGTAACAAAAAAAAACTGATTAAAATGTTTTCAGAACTGATGAAGGTGAAATATGTTTCTACCAATAAAAAAACTAAAAACATTTCACTACTGATGGTGTCATATCAATAAACTGAATAAACATACTTGCAACTCGATTCTGTCAGTTCGAAGAAGACTACAACCTGACAATCAGTTGTGGATACAAGTAATGGAATCGAATGTTATATTTTACAACGTTGATCATATAATTATCGATTTCTCACGTAATTCATACAGGTAAGAAAAAAATATTCGTTGCTCGTTGTACAGTATAATTTTTCTACAATGATACTGTTTCTCATATGGCTTATATTACCATCTCCCGCGGATCCGCAAAACTCAACGATATTCCTTCTTTTATGATACAGTATCACTCGGAGGTGAATACAGTATTGATTTTTCTACATCAAAACCTCCACCGATACGCGACTAAATAAAGCCCAGAATAGCCGTGCGTCATGACTCACGGTGGTCGCTCTGTTGGGACACCACACCGTAGGATTGTCTGGTCGTAGCTTCTGATGACACTCGAGCCATCTAGCCCATTGTATCTGAATGAATGAATGAATGCTTCATTTATCATCTGATAATCAGTTTAAAAAGTAAATATGAATAAAATAACTCATAAAAAAACAGGGTTTTATTTAAGCCGTGTATTCTTTCCCGTGTCTGTTTCCTCGGATGTCATATCAGTATTATTTTTGTTTTTCCTGGATCCAGACTTCTGCAGACGCTCATACCGTGCACTTTGGTACCCCAAGGGTCTGTCCTGGACCTGGTTCGTTTTCCGATCCTCTCCTAGCGAGTTCGTCGGCTTTTTCATTGCCTGCAAATCCCTGATGTCCTGGCACCCAAATCAGCTTGACGCGGTTTTGTTCTGCTGGAATTGTCAGTTCCTCTTTGTGGGTTCATACCAGTTGGGACGTCACTTCCTGGCTACTCAGAGTCTTCAGTGCCGCCTGGCTGTCTGAGAAAATGCCTCTACTATTGCCCTCCTATTGTTTTTCTTCGCGCATTGAAGGATTGCGTAGACCTCTGCTTGAAATAAGTGTGAGTACCCAGTGAGTAACTGAACTCGGTCCTTGGGTTTCTGGAATACACTCCTGCTCCCGCACCATTCTCTATCTTTGGTCCATCTGTGTACCAGATCTTGCCCTGTAGAATGGTGTTGAGCTCTGTGTTGTTCCATACAGTTTTATCTGGTATTGCTACCCAATATGACTTGTCAAAGAACAATCGTTTCACGATGTGATCTGATCTCAGGTCAAGCACGTCCCTGCGTACAATTCTTACGATTCTCTTTTGTCCTGTCCCAATGTTTATGTTGTCCAATGTGTTCCTCAGTCTGGAGGCACCTAGCCTTGCCTCCGCTTTTCTAGTAACTTTCATCAGATGCTGGTTCCAGGTCGATTTTTAGTCCCATATAACCTCGAGATATTTGACCTCTCCCGTGCTCTGTGAAGTTTCTCCTCGAAGATTTATGGGTCATAGTCCCCCTAGTTTACGTCTTCGAGTAATTGTTACTATGGTGGCTTTCTGAGGGTTGATGTCCAATCCCTCCAAGTCCGTCCATTTGGTAACTAAGTTTGGAGCCTCTTGCATACGATCCCTAACCGTGGTTTTGAATTTCCCCTGTTGTAGGATGACTATGTCAGAGTCCCCGATAGTCCGTTCACGACCAGATTCCGAAGGTCTGGAGAAAGAACTTTCCCCTGGGGGCATCTTCTGGCCGCCCGGGCCACTTCAGTCTCCTCCATTGTGTGTTTCTTAGCCTTGAATCTATCCACGCCACGCAAGGTTCCTCGATCCCTCTACGTCTTACGAGACCTGATGATAGAGCCTTAAGATCCTTCTATATCTAGAAAGGCCGCTTTTGATACTTCTTTGTTTTCCAGCGAATTCTTTATTCTCTCTACTAGTTTGTGAAGTGCTGTTTCCGTTAAGCAGCCGGTCCTGTTGGCATATTGTTCTTGCAGTGCACCGCCCTTATATGCCTTTCCATCAGCTTCTCCAGGGTCTTCAATCCAAAGGACATGAGACTTATAAGTCTTAGAGACTTCGCCGTTTCCTTTCCAGTTTTTCCAGGTTTTGGTATGAAGGTTACCCTAATTTTACTCCATGGCTTTGGTATGTATCCCAGAGCCAGTCTGCCTCTGAGTATTTCGCAGAGCCTTCTATGCAGTAGGTACATTCCCTTCTGCAGTAGTGCTGGGTAAATACCGTCCAGTTCCGGTGATTTGAATGTTTCGAATGAGTTCATTTCCCATTGTACTTTGTCATATGTTACCACTTCTTTCGCTAATGTCTAACTTCCCCTGGAGCCCCTTTCCAGAGCCGCCAGTCCTTTCTCATCAGCCAGTGTCTGTACTATTTGAGCCTCAGGAAAGTGAACTCCAAAGGGTTTCTCCATAGTTTATTCTCCTGTAGTGGTGTACTCTCCTTGTTAATTTTCCAGGGAGGGTATTGATGTTTGTCCTTGGAGAGGATCCTTTGGAGTCTGACATACTCTTGAGTACTTTTTATCTCCTCACAATACCTCCTCCAGGAGTAGCACTTGGCTTTGTTCAGTGCCTTTTTGTAGCTGGTTCTTGTAGTCATCCCACCTTGCAGTTTTCTTGGCACTGTTGCCTCCTCAATCTTGTTCGGAATTTCACCAGGGCACTTTCTTGATGGAGTTCCTTAGGGGACAATTGTTGTTGCACGTAGAGATGACTGTGTCATTGAATTGTTCCACTGCCAGCTCTAGGTCCCTGTTGAAGATTGCTTCACGTTCGATTTCGACCTTAAGATAAGATAATGTCGAAATACACAGACTATCTAGTGGAAAATATATTGATGTTTTTCGCTGGAATTATGGGCAGATTGCAGCGACACTATCGAAAGAACCACAACTGCGTTCGAGTTTCTCTACTCTAGATCTAATTCTTTTTTTCATTCTACTCATTCCAACAAAGAACCCCGCACAATAGCATAGGAAACTGGCCCACAGTGGGATTTGCCTGAAATTTACATATGTTATTGGTATTGAGTTTCTGATCAGATGTTCCCATAGGCCCAATCCTCTAAGACCAATGATTTAGCTCTCAGGGCCGTATTTAGTATAGGTGCCAAATAAGCAATGACACTTTTTTCTCAATCCCATAATTTTTTTATTTCCCATTAGAATTCAATTAAATAAGAAATATTTCAAAATCTCAGCATTTGTCTTTCAGCACAAGTACTCTGTGAGACATGGTTTGTCCTACAGGACCGTATTTAGTAAAACTGTATTTGCCAAGTGATCCACAAAAAACCGAATCAAATTGATTTTGTTATAACTTCCTTATTTCTTGTCCTATTTCAGTGGTTGATAGCTCGTTTGATAGATGAATGTAGCTTCCTTTGTGTACATAACAAAAGTGGTCGCCATCTCAATATCCAAGATGGCCGGCCTAACCTATAAACTTTATGTAGGACTTATCTTTTTTAAGAAAGATAGTAACAGGAAAAATTAGGAACTACGTTTTGATTGTTGAAATTGGCCATTTAGTTTTTGAATTATCCAACTCTATAATATAAATTTAACTCTACTATCTTCTTAAAACTAAGTCTAATTCATAACTAACAAAGTTGAAATCGATATTTCCAAGGTGGTGGAAGTGAACAAAAAAGTTGAGCACTCATTATCAAAATAATACTCGAACACTTACATCTGCTGGAGTATCGCATCTTGCACTGGACGATTTGCGGCATCTTTAATATGCTGTCACACAGAAGTCGATGGATAATTCACATTTTGATTATGGCGGCATATCCCAAATATGAGCACATGTTCCTAGTGTCCTTGCCCCTGATTCGCAACTGCATTAGTATCCTATTGTCAATACATCTTCTTCATTATTCGCGTCAGGCTGGTTTTCATGCATAGTGTATTGAATAAATACTTGATATTTTTCTTTCCTTCTGAATCGAGAATACACTCTAAGTCTAATAAATCCAGGTTCATTCACCCCCTAAGATCAATTTCAAACGACTCATGATCATCTCTAAGTATTCTGTCTTGGACATAGGATGCTGATAATTTAATTTGATAGGTTCCAAAAGTCACGTTTCTTAAGTAATCCATAGATAGGTGTGGAAATCGAGGTACATGCTCATTATTAAGTTGCTGCCTAATCCACGTCGATTGAGTTAACGTTCTTCTTCCACCCGTTGTTGAACAAGATTAATATGTTTAGACCTGTCTATCACAGTTCTTGCTAGTTCAATTGTAGCATTTGCCATTAAAATTGGTGGATAATATCTGTTAATAATAGCGCCAGCAATAAGATAAAAGTCTTTGAAGTGTTGAACATGTTGCATATTTATCACTTGGTCAAAGAATTGAAAAATTGACTTAAAATGGCCATCACGACTTTCTATTACCCATCGAGACTTTGTCACCAATCGGCTATCGTTTGCTGCGTCAGTTGAGAGTTGTTTTTCTCCTGGTTGTATAAACACTGGCATTTTGTAATGAATCCCCATTCGATTTAAAAGGGGTATTGCATCTCTGTACCCTCTGTCGACGAGGAGTATGTCTCCCTCCAAAAACCAGTTTTCATACCCTGAACATGATTTTTGTATTCATTTTCCAATAGCATGCTGTCAGTATTTCATCAGTGAAGTAAACACCTAGTACAGCAAGAATATAGTCATCCGGTGCAACCAATAGCGTCGGTTTTACTAAATGGCGACCTTTATGTTGAGAAAATGTCTGCCTAAGTGTCCGAAATTTGGAACTTCGGTTAATGTAGGTATAAGTAATGGTAAAAGATCTTTCTTAAGTACATATCTGAATCCACATTCACCGGGAATAGCATCACAATACCCAAACAATTCTTGAAATAGATTTTTTGAAATAGAAGTCATTATTTTAAATTCGTCGTCCGAATAAGAATTTTCGTCACAAAAAAATTGGGATTTCTTATTTGCAATATTCCGAAAACCTTGCAAGAAAGCTTGGAGAGTTTCTCCTTTTAAAAGGTATTGGCAATTGACAGACTCTAATCCAGGAAACAAAGCATTGAGCATGAGTCTTTGTTCGTCCAAATGATGTTCACAACATCTTACTCCTTCAGGAATATAAATATTCTGTTCAATAAATACAGTAACTCGGGCTGCTAAAGATATCCTAACTAGATCTTCACGTCCATTGCAAACGCAGCATCTTTGGTGGGATCCTTGTCTTATGATGTTTAATCGTATACATGCAGGGTCTTGTTCGATTGTAGCAATTTCATGAAGAATTGCTACATTACAATTTACACACAATCTTGTCTCAGGGCTTAACTCTAATTCTATATGGCCTCTTTCATTTCTTCTTGTGGCAATTTTATGGACGTCGCCCTCTCGGTCGATTAGTGCCATTCTCCGTACATCATAAACCGTCATACAGACATAACAAGGAAATAGTTGCATGGGATCCATTTTCACTTTTCAAATGTAAGTATTTCAGAAAAATGAAAACATGAATTAAATAATAAACTTAAACTCAAAGAATTTTAATAAGCTGCTCATTTTTCGTTTTTCAAGGCTATTTTGGTTACTATTGACATTTTTTGGTTGTATTTAGAATCAGTAGCAGCTTCACTTCAGTCCCGAATAGATTGCTAGTGCCATCATGGCATGTAAACATGAGAAAGAGCAAGTCTCTAGAAAAGTATGCTTTCATACTTTTTACTTAAATCACATCAAACTGAACCGTTTTGAACAAAACGCTGATATTTTAATGCTTTCGTCTGACCACTATTTCAAAGTTGTTTTTTTCTGCAGATATTACAACGAACTGTACATTTAAGCTTGATAGAATTCCTTATTTTGATTCTCAATCGATTGTAATTTTGTTTTTTAATTGTTGGGCACCAACTAAATACGGTCCTGAAGCTAAATCATTGGGTTTAGAGGATTGGGCCCATGAGAACCTTTGATCAGAAACTCAATACCATTAACATATGTAAATTTCAGGCAAATCCCACTGTGGGCCAATTTCCTATGCTATTGTGCGGGGTTCTTTGCGTTTATGGGAGTGCTAAAATAATTTCGAACCGATACGTATGTGATATTGGGGTACAGAACTGTTTTGTACTAATATACGACGCTATAATTCAAAGGAAATTTGTGGATTTTATTTTGTGAAATGAGTAACTCACATGTATGCTAAATGAATATATGTGCGAATAAATATATAAATAATGAAATAATACATAAAATATTGAATTTTTTTTAATTGAATATTCAAGTCACTCAATAACATTAAATACCCAGTTAGCAGTAAGCAGCGACGAATTTGTGCAGGTCAAAAATACTAGCGTCCAATTTATGGCACCCTAACATGCCCAGTTCACTGAGATGAAGACAGGATGTATAAGTGTAGGTTGGTTTTATTGTTGGGTGTCGCAATATTTGAATTAATATTTTCTTGTGCCTGTATCTCTCAGCAGACTGATGTGCTTCCTTATAAAATTTAAGGATGAGAATGATCTACAAGGAGATTAAAGAAGACATGAGATTCTCAGTATGGGGTATATTTCCAACCTGTCAGTTTGGTCAATCCACATGGACAAGACAACCATACTCTCATTATATTTGCTGTAGCTCAAATCAATTGCCAAAATACTGTAGATGAACTTTTATGTATTCTCAACTCTGATTGTATCTCACTTCCTTTCATTGAAGCCAATCTCAAAAATTGGTTGTGGTACGCTCAAATATGTTTTTGGGATTTTCCATATATTTTTTTTTGAACTTCGAGTTGAATCCAAACTAATGAATGACTATAAGTTTCCTGCATCGGTCAAAATATATTTGGAAATTATAATTATTGCATTTCTTACGTACAATATTATGGATAGATTTCAATGGATTGAATATTTCCTCGAGCATAGTTTTCACAACCAGAATTCGAAATCTTGAAAGTAAAATATTTCGCGAGAAAAAAGTAATTTCACTTCTCTGTTTGGTATAACTTTCCTGTAATGTTAGTTAGACTGGCTCTCACGGAACTCGAAAAAAAAACATATTGCTATTCACATCGCGTGAAAGTAAAATCTGAACCATCCATGTTCACCCATAAACTGTGGCCCAGCCTTAGAGATTCATTTTATTGCTACATGCTCTTTCGTGTTCCCAGTTGACCACATTAAAAATACATCAACCCGACAAATACCGACATACCCCATAAAAAAAGTAATAGTGACACAAGAGTTCCAATTCACCAGAAAAAATACCTTATGGAACATGCCCAGTTTCAACGCCAATCCACAAGTCTGGAAGAACCTCTGATATTCAAAAACCCAGACCAATTTCAGTAATATGTGCAATAGGTAAACTCCCCGAACACGTTATATATATATATATATATATATATATATATATATATATATATATATATATATATATATATATATATATATATATATATATATATATATATATATATATATATATTTATATTAAAGTGTGGAATTCTGTAAAAACCCATATATTGGAAGAATAACACGGGTTTACCCCAACAAAGTGCACAGCTACAAACTTACTGGTTTTCTCACTTGATGTCCTTGAAGATATGGCGGATAATGCATAGGTTGACGTTATAAACACCGATTTCCAAAAAGCGTTTGATAAAGTGAACCATTTTATTGAAAAACTACAGAGCTATAACGCGAACCTACATAGTCTAAACGTTTTGTGTCATATCTTGAGAACAGGACGTATAATGTAAAATATCGAGGCAATTTATCAGGCAAATATCCAGCAAAGTCTGGAGTCCTCCAGGGGTCGAACTTAGGGTCACTACTCTTCTTAATAATGATTAATGACTTACCACACAAAACCGTGAGTACTCCAACAGTTTGCTTTTCGTCGATGACCTGAAATTCTACCGAAAGGAGATCGAACACGACTGACTAGGCCTCCAATCAGATATCGACTTCTGCACGAGAAAAAGGAAAGAGACGGGATATCCTTACAAAGTGAATAATGACGATCTAACGAAAGTCGACATGGTCAAAGATTTAGGCATTGAATATGACCATGTTCTTTCCTACAAATTACATATTGAACATACAATCGCGAAGGCACTCAGGACGTTGAGTTTTGTATTGAGGTACTCTAAGGACTTTATAAGACTCAAGCTTGAATATTGCTCTGTAGTTTGGAATCCTACTACATTGGTAGACTCATATTATCTTGAAAAAATTCAGAACCGCCCGTTGAGGTTCCTCTACTGGAGGAAACATAATCTTTACTTCGACTATAATATAATTAGAACGACTAATATCGGATCAGAAATCCAAATGAAAAGCCTGGAGAACAGGGGAAATATAACAGTGGTAGGATGTGCTATAAACTCTATAATAGACAGTACATCTGCCCTTACCTCTCGTGCAACAAGAGTCCCCTCTCGTGCCATAAGACTTCCTCAATTTGTCAATATACATCCCACCCCATTTCCCAGCATATGTTCACCAATTATTACAATGTTGAGGTGGGCGTTCAATGAGGCTTGTAAAACGAACCCGATAGAGGAGCCACCATGCATTATAGTGGATATTTATCCAGGTCTCCAACCGTGCAAATGAGTAATTTTAGTCGAAAACTAATTTCTACTACGAGACAATAACCAGAAAACAGCCAGCGAGCACTGTCAGAGATTATATATAGTTCTACTCTTTGGCACTATTGCCAATAAAGTTGCGCACTCCATGTAATGGCTGTCTTTAAGTATCAATTATCATTTGGATTGTGAATTTTTCAGGAAGAAATGATTCGTAGAATAGTTATTATGGAATAACATTCTTTCAAAATGAAATCCAACGTTGTTATATCCATTATTATGAGGTCCAACGAAGGTTAAAAAACTCAACCTAGAGATTCGTGATTATATTGGCGGGCTTGGCAACATGCCAGTTGGGTTGTTCTCTGATGGTCAAATTAGCAAACCCTCGTTACGCCAGAATATTTTTTTTTCGCAAAACTTTGCTCAAATTTAACAAAAAATGAGTTTTCATTATCTGTGGCATTTTCACAGTTCTTTCTGGATGACTTGAATATTTCTTTTCCTCAATATTCGTTGAGAAAGAGACGAAATTTTGTGGAGAGAAAAAATGGTTTCCACGTTAGAAATACTTTTTATATATATATATATATATATATATATATATATATATATATATATATATATATATATATATATAAATATTTATATATAAATATTTAAATATATATATATATATATTGTGTATGGAAAAAAATAATCGGTCTACGTTCTCTAAGGGATGGAAAATATTAGGACCCTCCGTGGATAGAATATGCGGTAGAATCAATAAAAACTCTTTACCAAAAAATTAAACCGACGAAATACGGAACTGAAAAGTAGAAAATAAAATAAACCTTCTTAGTGTCAATAACTCAGCTCCTAAACTAATGTAAGTAACCAATTTTGAGTCGGCGCCAAACAAACAAGCAAATGAATTAAGTAAGGCGTAAAATGATGGCATCGAGTTGCGCGGTGACATTCTGATATTTTTTTAAGTAATTCATCATCTTCCTTGATTGTTCGTTTGGCGCCGACTCGAAATTATTTACTCACATTAGTTTAGGAGCTTAGTTATTGAGACTAAGAAGATTTATTTTATTTTTTACTCTTCAGTTCCGTATTTCGTCGGTTTAATTTTTTGTTAAAAAGTTTTTATTTTTCAATTTTTTGTGGCTGAAATCTACTAATTACTACCTACTTGTTTTTTTATCACTTTCAAAATACTTACTTACCCACCTTACTTCAACTATTACCAGTTAAATAATATTATTTTCTACTTTCACTATTTGTTGTAATATTGATTATTTTTGTTGTTCTGGTTAGTTTATTCCATTACTTTGTATATCATTCCATCCTCTCATAGAATATAATGATTGTGACGGATGTGGAACAAAAATAATGACAGTAGCGATCTGTCATTGTCAACTACATATGTGTGTGCCAATGTTCACAAGTGAAAAATCAATTTTCCCTCATTTTTTTACCCGTAAGGGTGGATAATTTCATTCAAAATCCAAATATCAGGTATACCCTATCTATTGAAAAAAGAATCATCCAAATCGAAGAACCCAGTACAAAGTTATGCCTGATAGAATCGGTTAACGGACCAGAATTCAGAGGGTGAGTGATCAATATCCTTCATTTTGCTACCCTTGGGGGTGGATTTCATCTTTTAAATTCAAATGGGGCCAACTTCGAAGTACACCCTATCCACTGAAAACAGAATTCTCGGAATCGGACATCTCAGTAAAAAGTTATGCGTGATCACACATGAAAAAAAAATATATACGCGTCGACTAGAGAAGCTCCTCCTTTTTGGTTTCGTCGGTTAAAAATAGAGAGAAATAAAGGATATTTTTTAACGTCCTATATGCTGTTCGCCGAATTTTCCTTCGTAAAATCAGAAATCATTGATTCATTCTCATACATCGCGTGTGATTTTCAGTAGTTATATCACAAGTTATAGGCTACGAGCGGGCTGCAGGAAACCTAACCAATCGAGTAACAGAATGAAATGTTTTTAAAATGTTAGTACTCACATACAACATAAACATAAACATAAGAAAAATCATTGACTGCCTGGTGCATAACAGAGTGGTAACAGTTTCATTGCAAATTAACTTCCAAAATTGAAAAATTATTTGTTTGGGGTGAATATTCGTCCCAAAAAAATCATTTCTCATGTCTGAGAAAACCTGGCCGATCGAGTAACAGAATGTAATGTTTTCACAAGCATTTATTTAATTTCACATAATCTTGTAAGAGAATTTTAACCTACCTCCAGTTTTTCGAATAACGTGAAATTTGGCGGGTGTTCATAATTCCGGTGACAATGCATCATAAAAAATTTGCCAAAAATGAAACAAAATGGCGGCTCCAATATGGCGGACCAGTTTTGTGATTATAGTTCGATTCCAATCAAAATTAGTATGTGGGGATTTTTGGGATCTAACATCATGATTGCTTCGCCAGCATTCATGAATTCAAGATGGCGGCCCCAAGATGGCGACTACTTTTGTGATTATAGTCCGATTCTATTCAAACTTGGTGTGTGGGAGCTTTTGGAATCGGACATCATGATTCCTCAGTCAAAATTCATGAATACAAGATGGCGGCTTCAGTAAGGCGATGTGTTTTGTTATTATGGCCCGATTCCATTTAAAAAACGGTATGTGTTTTTTTTTAGGGTCGTTGATTATCAACTTTTGTCAGAATTCAGTGGGTTGACGGATTTCATGAATGACTGAATACAAATAATTAAAAAAAAATTTAGACAAGTTTTTATACAAAAAAAATATTTCTTCAATTGTTTGATCTAGGTTATTCTATGAGTAACAGGTTCAAAAGCTTGCCGCGACTATAAAAAAGGTGTTCTTGCGTGGCAAGATTTTGAATCTGTTACTTACAGAATGATCTAGGTCGAACAAAGAAATCAATTTTTCCTTTTTAGTGCATTTGTGTAAAACAAATTTATTGATTTTTATTAGAATATTAGTACTCACAGATACCATAATAACAAATATTCGCCTCAAACAAATCACTTTTCAATTTCGAAGGCTAAAATAAAAAAAACTGCCCGAGCTGGGGTTTGAACCCACGCTCCCTATCGCGAACCAGCATCTTAGACCCCTGGACCACTTGGAAGTTGATTTGTGTTGAAACTATTACCAATCTATTGCTACATTGAAAGAAATTTGGTCGGGTGGTATTTCTGCAACAATATTGGCGGAAAAATATCTATCACGAGTGGTATATGGCCAGATTATACAGGGTGTAACATAAGTACGTTAAAATATTCTAGTGATGTATTTCTGAGACAATCTGTTGAAATTGAATTTTTCTGTTCGCTTTTTAAAAATAAGTTTTGCAAAAAATTTGTTATTTTCACGAAATTTGGTACCCAGGGTTTTTTGACGTGGGAAATCATAATTTCGTATTAATTTTCATGTAACATCTAGAGGGCGCTGCGTACGCTGTCATTATTTATTTCAAATTGCCCTAACATTTTTGACAGTGAACTTTTGGTACTTCTCATGGAAAAACCTTATTCCCACACCTTTTCCAAGTAAAAAAGGTACACTTCATCAATAACGCTTGAGGTGATCGTTTTCGAGATATTTACAATTTTCCATATCGATGCATGTTACTTAGCTCCTAGAGCGCTAAGTGAAGTTGCTGAGAACATTACAAAAACTAAGAATGTGGTAGGTCTCGTCAAAATAAACTACTTTTTTCCTATGAAATGTTTATCGAAAAATGATTTGTTTTCGAGATACAGATTGTTGAAATTTTTTAAAACATGGTTGGTTATTGTCATATTTTTTTTGCAATTTTAGTTATTTTCATCAAACTTTATACGCAGTATACCCGGACAGACTTTTTCTAAACTGAGCATTATCAAA
The DNA here is from genome assembly GCA_018342105.1 of Gonioctena quinquepunctata. Classification (NCBI taxonomy): domain Eukaryota; kingdom Metazoa; phylum Arthropoda; class Insecta; order Coleoptera; family Chrysomelidae; genus Gonioctena; species Gonioctena quinquepunctata. The sequence continues at coordinate 57,371 of JAFIRS010001249.1, read as the reverse complement.
CTGTTTAATCAGTATAGCCAAATTTGATTTCAATAATTTTTGTCACTCTCCGCTTGCAAATTAAGTTAATTAAATCGAGTAGGCTATGAACGTTCGTTTATAAAAATAGAAGTTCGCTGTCACATTTTCAACTATTCATTGACAAATTCACAGTTCGGAGTTTATAAAGTGATTTTTTGGTACCATGCCCGATATTACGAATGCTGAATTGGCTGACATGGTTTTTGCATACGGCTTGGCTGACGGAAATTCAACCGAGGCCAGACGCATCTATCAGGAAAGGTTTCCCCAACGCGTCACTCCTTGTGCAGCGACATTTGCAAATCTTTTCCGGCGACTTTCCGAATCTGGAAGCTTTGAAAGAAATTCTGCAGTAGGACATCCACGGACTACAAGAACTATGGAATTGGAGGAGGCAGTTCTCGAAGAAATTAGTGAACATCCAGAGACAAGTACAAGAAAAATTAGTCAAACTTCAAATGTGAGTCACATGACAGTTTACAGAATTTTAAATGAACAGCCTTTATATCCTTATCAGATTCAGCGTGTCCAGGCACTTACGCTACGTGATTTTCAACCACTTATCGAATTTGCTCAATGGCTTCAAAGAAAAGTCGAACAACATCCACAAATTCTATCGAAAATCCTCTTCACTAATGAGGCTTATTTTTCAAGGAATGGTATCATGAACTTCCATAACAACCATATCTGGGCGGAAGATAACCCACATGCGATAACGCAAACTCATTTCCAAGACAGATTCTCTTTCAATGTATGAGTAGGCATAATTGGGGATTATTCAATTGGGCCCTAGTTTCTCCCCTTACGTTTGAATGGAGATGCTTGCCCAAATTTTTTGGAACACGAGCTTCCCCAGCTTATGGAAGATGTTCCCATTGGTCTCCGAAATCACTCTTGGTTCATGCACGATGGAGCCCCTGCTCATTTTAGTCTGATAGCAAGAAATTTCTCAGACGTAGCATATCCCCAACGATGGATAGGAAGAGGAGGCACACAGCATTGGCCCCCGAGGTCACCGGACCTCAATCCCGTTGATTTTTTTTTTGGGGATACCTAAAATCACTAGCTTATGCTAGCCCCATTGAAAACGAGGAAATGTTAAGGTATCGCATCATAGCTTGCTGCGAAACGATAAGAAACACTCCCGGCATTTTTCAACGGGTGCGGAATTCTTTGATGAGGAGAGCAGAAGTTTATATTACTGTTGGGGGTCGTCACTTTGTTGTAATAGTTGTTTCATTCAATTTTTATATGTTTAATTGCCTAATAAATAACATAGTACTTCTCCGAATTGTTTTTTTACAAACTCCGAAATGTAGCACTTTCTAATTGAATAATTAAACCTGACAATTTTTTTTAATTTGGATTGATTAAGCATTTGATAATGCTCAGTTTGAAAGAAGTCTGTGTTTAAATTTATGAAAATAACTGCAGTTGCAAATAACTTATGACAAAAACCAACCATGTTTTGAAAAATTTCAACAATCTGTATCTCGAAAACAAATCATTTTTCGATAAACATTTCATAGGAAAAAAGTAGTTTATTTTGACGAGACCTACCACAAACTTGGTTTTTGTAATGTTCTCAGCAACTTCACTTAGCGCTCTAGGAGCTAAGTAACATGCATCGATATAGAAAATTGTAAATATCTCGAAAACGATCACCTCCAGCGTTGTTGAGGAAGTGTACCTTTTTTACTTGTAAAAGGTGTGGGAATAAGGTTTTTTCATGAAAAGTACCAAAAGTTTACTGTAAAAAATGTTAGGGCAATTTGAAATAAATAATGACAGCGTACGCAGCGCCCTCTAGATGTTACATGAAAATTAATACAAAATTAAGATTTCCCACGTCAAAAAAACCCCGGGTACCAAATTTCGTGCAAATAACTTATTTTTTGCAAAAGTTATTTTCAAAAACCGAACAAAAAAAATCAATTTCAACACCTTGTATCTCCGAAACGAAGCATTTCCGGACACAAGTTTATATGACTTTTTTTCTTAAAATTGTCTCAGGAATACGTCACTCGAATATTTTAACGTACTTATGTTACACCCTGTATATCTAGCTATCTATTAGAAACATACCTACACTCGAGAAAACTATGTTTTTTTACGTTTTTTCGAATTTCTAAGGAAATGTTCACGAAACGGTTGGACATCATTTTTTGATTTAATAGTTACTTGGACTTCATCTGACAATGACTGAATTATTTTGATAGGTTTGGTATGAACAATGGTAAATGCCTACTTGTTTTATAGCAAGTAGCGTGTATAATCGCGGATATACTAGCAACATGGTGTATACATATTCGCTGATATTGGGATTTGATTAGTTAGATAAATGCATTTGATTAGCTGAATTCATTTCGAAGTATATAATCACCAATATAAGACTACAATAATTCACCTACCACTATTCCATGGAAAAATGTGTACTACGCGCCTTCAAAAAACCCAAGAAACCTATTTCGTTCCAATACTTCAAAAGCGAATTGTGACAGTTTTTTTAAGTGTTATGAATGTTCAATGGTTATAAGCATTGTAAGTCGATTTACATTAATAGAATTATGATATTTCTTGTATTTTCATTTTATTAAAACAGAATTTAGCTATTTTTACAGTTCATATAATCAAAGGATAGCAACGAAAGCTTAAACTGTTAATTTATAATTATTCCAGTAGTTTGTTTCAATACGAACTACCTGTATCTAAGAGAGGCAACCAGAGAACCAGACGCGGGCACATTATTATTTGAAAATTTAAAAAGCTAAGTAGGCTTTGAAACAATTCCACGACACACTACCACAATAGACATTTCGTGATAGTAGGTACATGATCGAAAGTAAAACCTTGTTAAATGTCAGAGTTGTACAAAAGTTTTAGTTTAGTTTATTACCTATCCTACGAATATCAAATACCTTTGTAAATAATGATGGAGTCTGAAAATTAATTGGATTGCACTCCACCAGAAATCATAGAGGCAGCAAATGTAACCACTTTACAAATTCTACCAGAAAAGTCTAGAGATAGATATGAACGAGCTTTTAATGAATTCCTCAACTGGAGAAGAATGAAATAAATCAAAAGTTCTTTCTCTGAAAATGCGATCCTAGCATACATAGATGAATTATCTAAGAAAGTACGACCAAATACACTGTGGTCTCTGTACTCTATGCTGCGCACTACTTCATACATTAATCATAACGTAGATATCTCAAAATATCTTAAGATGAACGCTTTTTTAAAAAGAAAAAATGACGGTTATAAACCAAAAAAATCATTGATATTAACAACCCAGCAGATAAATCAGTTTATCACAACAGCTCCTGATGATCAATTTCTACTTATTAAGGTGAGTTTAAAGCAATGTGATATCCATTAATTTACTGATAGAATTATGTTAACTCACAGGTTGCTTTAATTTTCGGAGCATGTCGCAAGCAAGAGTTAATAGAAATTACTCTAGACGACATTGAAGATATAGGTTCAGCAGCAATAGTTAAGATTAAAATAGATAGAAAATTCAATATTACGGATGAATTTGATAAAAAATATGCCAAATTGAAACCAGCAACCCACGAAAAGAGGTTTTTTCTTAACTACGAACACCAAAAATGCACCAAGCAAGTGGTGGGTATCAACAAAATGGGATCTGTACCCACCTTAGTAGCAACATTTTTAAAACTTGAGAATCCAGAAACTTACACCAGTCATTGTTTCCGAAGATCCTCAGCTACCATCCTAGTAGATGCAGGAGGAGATATTACCACTCCCAATAGACACGGAGAATGGAAATCCTCTGCTGTCGCTGAGGGGTATATAGATGATTCTCACACCAACAGAATGAACACCGCCACTTAAATTGTCAGCGCTGTGCGTAGAACTTCGGAAGACACTGATGCTCAATCAGCCATATCAGAAAACATAAATTTAAAACCCTCAACTTCTTCGATGAGCACAATGATTACAAGCAGCATCCGAGAAAATATTGAAACAAATCTTTCGCAAACACCGTTACAATTTACAAATTGTAACAATAACCAATTTACTTTTGATTTTTATGGTTCCAAATAATTCAATTTGTTCCCCAGTTGTATCTAATAAGTACTTACTTATTGTAATTTTCTCAAATAAACGTTAATTATCGTTATTTCTTTATTTAAATTTAAAAAAAGTAATTTTAATTCATGTGCACTTTTATAGAAACAATATTCAAACATAGACTGTCACATATAAAACGTAAGATTAGTTAGGCAACTCAATATACACGATCTAATATTCACATATTGTTTAATAAAATAGGTGGTGGCAGGAAAAATAGCGTACATTACTCGCGCGAAAGTGATTTTTCACACTCGTGTGATTGCCGCACTCGGCTTACGCCTCATGCCACAATATTTCCCACTCGTGTGAAAAATGTCACTTTCCGCACTAGTAATATAATATACTATTTCCTTTCTAGTGCATTTTTATAAAAACTTGTCTTTAACAATTGTTTTTTATTAATTTTTGCTTTCAATGCATTTGTATAAAAGTCTGTTTTCGAATTTTTTCTGATTTTCAGTTAATTCCTTTTGGTTAGTCATGAAATACGTCAACTTATTAATTTCTGACAAAAAATATTTAATAGTCGACCCCAAAACCACCTCATACCAAATTCAAATAGAATCGAGCCATGATCAGAAAACTCGTCATCTCAAATTCATGAATTTTTATAAAGAAATCATAATCTCCCCCCGAAATGTTCCGACACAACAATTTTAAATAGAATTGGACCATAGTCGTATAACTTGTTCGCCATCTTGGAGCGCCGTGTTAGATCAATGAATTTTGACAATAAATTTAACTTCGACTCAAAGAACACCCACATACTAATTTTTATTAGGAGCGCACCATAATCACGAAACTCGTCTGCCATTTGGTTTTCATAATAGATTAACACCTGCCAAAGTTTATCGGAAGACCAGAAGTGGATCGAAATTCATTTGCAAAATTTCACTCGAACGTACAAATCGAGAAAACAGTAATAATCACAGAATGACAAACAAGGCAAGGTGAATTGAAGCTCTTAAAAATATCAGCGTTTTGCAAAAAAACAATTTTTGAAATATTGAATGAATTAACTGCCAAAGGTGTGCACTACCCTCAGAAGGAAGTTCAGAAAAATTATTTCTCGTGTGCCTATTATCAGTCAGGAAAAGCTTCGTTATATTATACCATCAAACCTCCGGACCCCGTCACTAATTGTTTATTTTTATCAACCCTTTCCCAAGTTACTCTCCATGATACGGTTATGAATAATCTCCGAATCCAAAACTCTCAATTTATATATCTTGCTACTCCTAGAGACGTTATCAAAACTACATTCCTATTTCATTGCAGAATAGTAAGCCTTCCATGAATGAAATTTACAATGGCGCTCTCTATCCGAAAACGGCTGAACTAAGAATGGTTGGTAAAGAAGGAACTTTTTCTCGCTATGTGTTTGAATTTGGCTATTCGCCGGCCATTTCGTATTTCGAATTAATGTCTCAAACGAAATTGTCTGGAGATTCGCTTTAAATCGGAAGTTGCACTATTTTCATGGGTCTTTCGTTTGATATGAAACAGAAGCTTATTTCCTTCAATTTTGGACAAAAAAAATCTCAATTTCCGAAAATAATTCAATCTCAATATTTTTAATTACAATTCGGAATAAAAATACACTACAGTGAACACCTTAAAAACAATTAATGTATTGCATGCGAAAGTGGGAAAAAAACTGGCCTCATCAATTGAAAAACCGATTACTGAGCCAATATCCAGAAAATCTCTGCCACATTCAATGTTTCTTCCACCTATAGATGAGGAAGAAATATGTCAGATAATGAATTCATTAGAACCAAAGAAAGCACCAGGAATTGATAAAATTAAATCTGAAACCCTCAAAGAAATGCAAAGAGAAATCGCCAAACTCATGACATATCTTATTAACAAAATAATGAAATCTGGTGTTTGTCCCTCTATATTTAAAATAGGTGTTATCAAACCACTTCATAAAAAAGAGAAAAAATATGTGATTGACAACTATAGACCCATTTCCAATATCGCGAAATTTTTTGAAAAAGCTCTCAAGAGCAGACTAAATGATTATATAAAGAAAAACAACTTGCTATCAGAAAAACAGTTTGGGTTCAGAGAAGGCAAATCTACCCAAGATGCTATAATCAGCCTAACATCCCAAATTTATAGGGCGATAGATAGCGGAAAACATTGTCTGTGTATATTTCTAGATCTCTCCAAGGCTTTCGATGCTGTGAGTCATACACACCCACTCGAAACCTTGGAAGACATTGGAGGTCGAGGAACAACTTATAATCTCCTAGAAAGTTATCTATACCAGAGGAAACAATTTGAAAATAAACTGAGTTCAGAAGAGATAGTTCAATTTGGTGTGCCACAAGGAATTGTCCTTGGGCCACTTTTATTCTCAATATACCTCAATAATTTACTAACCTTGACTACTACCGGAAATATAATCAGCTTCGCAGATGATACTGTGATAATGTATGGGGATGAAAATTGGCATGACCCGAAAGAAAAGGTAGAGTCCGATATGTCACAGATAAGGACTGGTTTAATCATCAATTATTAACAATAAATTTTGAAAAAACTAAATTTATGACTTTTACAGCTTACAGAAATCATCTACCGAATTTCAACACCCTCGATATACATAACAACGAATCGGTTATTGATATTTCCAGAACAGATACCATTAAATACTCAGGTGTATCAATGGATAGTCACATGAGATGGGACATTCACACTGAGAATGTTACACAAACCTTAAGGAGTATGCTGTTCAAATTCGAATATTTGAGTAATTCACGAACCTCAATTGAAGATCATTTATTTCGCTATAGTGGAATCTCGTATTAAATATGCCATATTGAGCTGGAAGGGGTTGTTGCTACCAATTGAAAAAGTGAAAAACGGTACAAAACGAATTCTGAAAATTATGTATCGAAAGGAACCAACCTTCTCGAGCAATTTACTTCTTTCACAATCGAGAATATGCGATGTAAGACAAATATTTCTTAATAACATACTTACACATATAAACAAAAACAAATATCTATTGAACAATATCGACCATGAACATTTTACTAGGAAAAAAAAAAGAATATCATGTTAAAGCATCTCTGAGTAGTACAAAAATCGGACAACGAAATATATATTACCTCATTACAAAAATCTTAAATTTTCTGCCCATTGAACAAAAAATGAATATAATGAAAATAAATTCTCGTCAAATGTTGAAAAAAATTATCAGAAACTACGTTCTCAACTTGAATCGCGGTCTGGTTCGCTCTCTCTCTCTCTCTCTGACTAACAGGCTATTTGAATATTCATGTTATTATTGTGTTTTTGTATAGATCAATATCGTCTGTCGATCATAATACTTCACAAATTGTTTGTTTACTATTTTTGTTTATTGTTAATTTTCCCTCAGTAATAACTAAAATAGGTTAGATGTCATAATGTTAGGAATCAATATTAATATCAACTAAGTGAGACCAATTCAAGCTATTTTACATTGTGAATAACATATGCATAACGAATATTGTAAATTATATTGTGCAAAACCCACGCGCAACTTCAGTTTTAGTGGGAATTCCACGTTTATTTACATTTCAACAATTCTAGTGTTAATTCTGTACTAATAACACTTAGTAAATAAACTTATTATTATTATTATTATATCTTACTGAACTCAGCTTTGACCCAGCCCCCAGAATAAATACTTTTCCTTATTTTCTACTGAATTCATGAACCGTAATGTAGTGAAGTTGATAGCTTCGACTGTTGTTTAATATTTATTAATATATAATAATATTAATATATAATAATATAATAATAATAATGATGAAGTCTCCTAGAGAAAAACACTCCGGAAGCAAAATACCTGACCCGTATAGAATAGAAGTTTGTGCCCCACTTGGAAACTCTGATCACACCCTCATCTCCACAACATGCTCTTTCCATTTACCATCGAGCTGCACAATACCACCCCGTCTCATGTGGCATTACAATTCGGCCGACTAAGGTCTTCGTATGTTTTTCTAGCGTTTCCATGGAAGAGAGTTTGTTTCTCTTCAGTAGATCCAACACGTGTGGGACAATTTCTAAATCTTTGTTGGGATGCAAACCCTACATACCGAATACCGAAAGAAGAACATCATCCGATAAGACCTGGTTTAACAGAAACTGCTCTAGAGCTGTGGCTTCCAAACAGGCAGCATACCATCGATGGCTAAAAAATCCGGGCCCTGAGACCAGAGCAGCATATGTCGAGGCTAGAGGCATATGCAAAGAGACAATAGAATGCTCAAAAGATGCCCACAATGCCAAAATAAGATCAAAACTTGCTGAATGTCCTAACGGATCCCGTTCATTTTGGTCTTTCGCCAAAGGGTATGGGAAGAAACTTCACTTCCAGCTCATTTCCTCCTTAACCAAAGAAGATGGAACACCAGCAACGACTGCCCAGGAAAAGCCAATATCTTTGCGCACCTATTTGCTGGAAATTCCACTCTGATTCAACGGGAAAACAACCCCGAACATTACACCTATTGACAGTCACATGCCCGAGGGTCACCTTTCGCCAACGTACTATCAGAAAGATTTTGCTGGGTCTCAACACCAACAAAGCCGTGGATCTGACGGAATCCCGCCGATTGTTCTCAAGAAATGTGCCCCGAACTAACACCTGTTCTTTGCAAGTTGTTCAACCACTCTTACAATTTGGGTATTTCCGTCCAATTGAAAATTGAAGAGTACAGCCAGGGCAAAAGGCCCTACCTAGCAACTACAGACCTATCGCACTGCTATCTATTACTTCAAAGGTCATGGAGAAAGCCATCAACATCGAGCTCATGAAATATCTGGAAGACTCCCGGATTTGTCAACGATAGGCAATGGCTTCCGCCATCAGAGATCAACTGGACTGCTCGCTTACGTCTCACATATATGGCAGCTATCTATTGAAAAGTATGGAGAAACTTTAGCTGTGACATTAGATATCTCCAAGGCGTTCGATCGAGTTTGGCATCAGGGACTCCTCGACAAGCTTCCGTCTTATGGCTTGCCCCTCAGCTGTGTTCTCTGCTTGCTAGTTTTCTCTCAAACAGGTCTCTTCAGTAGTGGTCGATGGAGTTTCATCTGACACTCTACTCATAAATGCTGGTGTTCCGCAAGGATCTATTCTCGCACCAACACTATTTCTACTTCACATCAACGACCTGTTGAAAGCAACTTCATGTCCAGTACACAGCTTTGCGATGATAGTACCTCCATACCGCTTTCTCTTCCAGGGGGCCCCCATATCAGCCCGTGAAACCAGAAATGAACGAGGAAGAAATGTTAATAATATAAATATGGACTTAGCAACAATTCTCGAGTGGGGATCTAATAACTTGGTAGAATTCAATGCAAACAAAACACGCTACGTCTTTTCTCTAGAAAAGTCGATCTCACTGTGCCTAACATAACTTTGTCGGAGTAACCATACCACTGAGTCATCCATATCGATGCTTGGATTACTATCAGCAATAACCTTCCTGGGAAAATTACGTGAGGTCCATTGCCAAAAGTCATCCCAAAACTTGGTTTTGTTTCGTGCCAAGAGCTATTTCACCCCCACTCAGCTGCTTATGATCTATAAGGCACAGATCCGACCTGTCCTGGAATACTGTTCCCATATTTGGAGCGCGGCACCTAAACATATCCTGAGGCTATTGGATTCTGTCCAAAAAAGGGCAATTCGTCTCGTCGGTGATGCCTCGCTTACAAACTCACTCACTTGTCTGGAACACCGTAGAAAAGTTGGCGATTTCTTCTATTTTATAGATATTTTCATGGGCGATGCTCTTCTGAAATATCAACAATCGTTCCTGCCTTGGCAGTCTCTTCGAGACTAACTCGTCAAGTTCAGTCATCATATCCCTTCGTGGTCACTTTGGAGACCTGCAGAACATCACTTTCCAAAGACTCGTTCATCCAACGAACAGCGGGGCTTTGAAACTCATTGCCTAGGGAGGTGTTCCCGAGGCATACAACCTCCAGAAATTTAAGAAGAACACCAACTCCTACCTTCTTTCCCTTGGTTCCCACGATGTTCTCTGAACATTGCAGGATATCCCTTTTCGTGGGAACCAGAACATAAAAAAAAAAAAAAATATAAGTATTATTGTGTTTCTTATGTTTCAAGGTATTCGTAACCTGTTTGAGAAATGAAATAAATGAATACTACACAAGATTTAACATAAGATATTAGATAAATCGCAACACATGTTACATGTTTTCCCAGTATGTATGAAAAATTTAAAATCCACTTTTTCAGATGTGGAAATCTCAAACAAAATGTGATGAACAAATCATTTCCTACCTGAAAGCAATTTTTGTTCGAAATTTTCTCATCTGAGTTTTAGCAAGTTTTCGATTATATTTTCAATATGCAGTGACATCATTATTCTTTCCATAAAAAATAACTTCTTTAGTTATGTATATTCACAGAATAGTTTGAATGGCCTCAGTTCTGAAAAATGACCCCCGCCTCTGCTTCCATCATCAATACCATCGTCCATGGAGAATTTCCCGTTGTAAATCATTCGCCGAGAAGATATAAAAACCGGCATTCCTTGGGGCTTTGAAGACTTCAATGGAACGGGACAAGAATAAAGGAGAGAATAAAGAGAAAGAAACCACAAAAATGTTCGGCAAACGTCTGCAGAAGTTATTCATTAGAGGGAATATAATTGAATGGGACACTTTTTACCACACTTGGATGAGGATCTCATCTTGATTAAATAACGCTCAGGAGGTTATTCCACTTGAGAACGGGCGGTAATGAAAACTCGGGGTGAAACGAGTTTAATTTTAACTTCAATTGTTTCAACCTGAGGTTTTACAGGTTTTTTTCTTATGGGTACCTGCAGCGGGATCCCACTAAATAATGAACTACCGTTTGTTGATTTTGATAAATATTTATTCGTATCAATTTGATAAAATTTTGCATCTCTGCTGAGTGTTTGATAATGTTAATATTATGCGCAGGAAGGTAGAGACAAGGCCACATTTAGTTGGAAATATAATGTAGATAAAAACAGAATATAATAACTTGACATTAAATTGACATAAGTGACTTCAACAATATTGATAAATACAGGGTTATATATAGTTATTTATTATACAAGTGAAAAAAGTATTAGATTTTAGCTCGAGGTTTTGTTGTCTCCCGACGCTTCGCGTCGAGAAACAAAAAACCGAGAGAGACAAAAACCGAGAGCTAAAATCTAATATTTTTCCCGTGTATAATACACAATTTTTTTCTGTGGCGGGAAAAACGACGATTCAATATTGAGAAAATGTATTATGACAATATATTGAAGTCAGAAAATTATCGATGTGGAATTTGAATTTTTAGCCTGGTAGGCTTATGCGACAATTAGACCTGCGTTGCTGAGGAAACCTCCAAAGTAAACAAATATCTGTCAATTTAATTCTGTTATTTGATTCAAAAATTGCGAACTTAGTGGTTGTTCAGTAGTTATTTTAAATAATATAAAGTTAAAAAATGTCTGATTCCGAGTTTTCTCTGACTCCACCGAAGTTAGTAGATGTAGCGAAAGTAACGTTACAAAAATTCTTGCCATCTAAATCGCCGAAAATTTACGAAATCGCGTATTTAAGATTTATGGAATTGAAGATGAAAATGATGTTATTGGCTTATTTTTCGGAACTGGCACATCAACAAAAGCCATCAACAGTGTGGTCGAATTATTCAATGATTAGAAGTATGTTTCAATCCAATAATAATGTGGACATTTCAAAATATTTCAAACTAATTACATTTCTGAAACAAAATGGTAAAGGTTACACGCCCAAGAAAGCTGCGATTTTCACGAGTACACAAATTAGTGATTTTTTAAATAATGCACTCGATGAAGTTTATTTAATGGCCAAGGTTGTTGTTGTATTTGGGATTGCAGGAGCTTGTAGAATTTGTGAAATCAGCCAGGTAACATAATATGATATTGAAGATTCGGGAACGTTATTAATTGTGAAACTTAAGCAAAAACAAAGGATGATGTGAACAGGAGATTTGTAGATACTGAAGAATATATTAAATTTTACCGAATGTTCATAGCCCTTGTGGGTAAATCAGTTTTATAAGGTACCTGAAACAGTAGCTAATTTTCTTCAACTTGAAAATGCATTATCATATACGGGTTATTCATTTAGAAAATCGTCTGCTACACTTCTAGTTGAATCTGGGGGAGACTTGATGACACAAAAGAAACATGGCGGTTGGTAGGGTATGTTGATGAATCGGTAGCACACAGGACAGAAATTGCTAAAAAAGTGTTTAGAACGTGTGGCAGTGCTGAAATACTACCCGATTTGCGACCAGGTACATCAACGGCAGTTGTGTCCATGGCAGAAAAAATATAATTTTACATGTCATTCATGTAATGCACATTTAATATTGTACTTTTGATATAAAGGAAATGTAACTTTTGTATGATAAAATATAATAAAATTAAATATATACCTTTACTTATGTATATATATATATATATATATATATATATATATATATATATATATATATATATATATATATATATAACTATGAATTTGAAATAAACTTAGTAGAAAGGATATTCCTTGACGTTTTAAACAAATTTAAAGAACTTACTAAGGTGAGGTTAAGTGAAGACAGCTATATAATCACCATTGTGTGATTGAGTATCTTCTCAAAATCATATCACTATGAAGCACTACTAGTAATATATATAAAAATTAAACAATTGTAAAAGCACTTATTGTTTAGGAACATAATTCAAACAATTTAAAATTTGACAGAACAATTACCACATCGTTAAAGCATGACTGAAAATGGAAATGGTGGATGACAGGAAATGCAAGACAGAAAGTGTCAAGTGTCATATGTCGAAGTCAAAATTGTCATGGGAGAAACTTGTGTTTTGTCCACAAAACAAAAGGAATAGTACCAATCTATATGACAAAAATTGATAAATGAGAGAGAAAATCAAGAAATAATAAGCAGTTTTTTTCTTTCAAAACTTCAGTTAAAATCAAGTTTTAACAAGTAATTGTAAATAACACTTGGGTTGGAAATATCAGATCGTTTATTCATGCTATTAGGTTCATTTTTTATGTATACCATTTCAAGGAAATTTTTTTTGTGGTAGTTATTCTCAACTGCTAAAATAGAAGGGTGGTTGAAATTACTGAAATGATTAGAGTTAATATTATGTTCAGCTAATGCACAACTTTTTTTTTTACTTTACAATCACTCCTATGAGATGCTATGCGGCCTGTTACATTCCTACTCGTCTGACCGATATAAATTTTATCACAGTTTAGGCAAGGAATACATGACATTTGATTTTTCATAGATCGTTAAAGGGGCTTTAGTTCTAGTGTGAAGACTCTGTTTTTCATACCTTTAACCAGATTTATTCTCATGTTTGGAGCATGATAGGAATGATTATGAATCTGTTAGAACATATTGGTTTCCTATACCATTTCGTGCGAAGAACATTGTCAAACCCTCTAACTACTCTCTTGTCTAAAATAGGGATGCTTCGGTTGACTTCTACCTCAGAGGTCAATTGTAGATTAATATCATAGCTGTTTAAGTAGAATAACGCTTCATCTACTTTGTCATAAGGTACAGAAAGGATCAAATCATCCACATATCGTTTAACAAACGAAATGTTGAAAGGAATGAGAGTTAAAACATCTTCCACTAGATCATCATAGTTAACCAGTATTGGGGAAATAGTGGAACCCATGGGAGTACCAAAATTTTTTTTGTGATAAGTATCATTAAAATTTAAATAATTAGACTCAAAAATGAATCCAAGTATGTCAATGAAAGCACTCCACGTTAAATCACAATGGTTTTTAATAATGTTCCATTTGTTGGATAAACTGGCTCTTATAACTCCAAACGGGATGTTTGTAAAAAAAACTGACTATGATGTAATTTCCAGGAAGTACGTAATTATTGATGAATATGCTGAAATCGAAAGAACCTTTTATGTAGTATTCATTGTCTATGTCATAGGCATTCGTTAGAATTGATGTTGAAAATTTTGCTAAGTGACTGTTAGGAGCATCAACTGAAGATACAATAGGTCTCATAGCTAGAGTGGGTTTATGTATTTTAGGTAAAGCATAGAATCTGGGGGCTATGGAATTATAAATATTCAATTCTTTAGCTGTGGTTGAATCAATGAGTTCTTTCTTCGATAGATCAGATACTAATTTGTTGGCATTCTGTTGCAATGTGCTGACAGGATGACGAGGTATTTTCTCATAATATTTATGATCTTCTAATAGTTCCAAACTTTTGTCAAGGTAATCTTGTTTATACATTATAACTGTCACAGTCCCTTTATCACTTCTGACAATATATAAATTGGGATTGTCTTTGACAAACTTTTTGCATTTAATGAAAATATGATGTAGATCATCTTTTTTAGAGAAAAATTTATGTAAGTAATTGGTAATAATGTTAGTACATTGGGCTCTGTAGCAATCTTGTTCACTGTTAGGGAACATGGAAATTATAGATTCAACATCGGCTAATAATGAAGGTACTCTGAAATTTTTTATGTTAAGACACAAACTGAATTTTGGACCTAGTGATAAAAAACGTTTCATATCATTGGGAATAAGAATGTCTGTTAAGTTTTTTATCCATTTATCTTGTATTTGGATATTCAGAAAAGCAGTTATTTTGAGGTTTTGAAGTTAAATTTTTTGTTTTTGTTGAATTTTGTTTTGTTGTTGTTGAATTTTGTTGAATAAAACATCACCGTATGTAAGAGAACTAACTTCTAAACTGACTAACGTGTTTAAATTAGATAAACTACGCATTGCCAACAAAAATATCAAATTTATTGCTAGTCTCTAAACTAGAACTAAGGCCCCTTTAACGATCTATGAAAAATCGAATGTCATTAATAGTATTCCTTGCCTAAACTGTGATAAAACTCATATCGGTCAGACGAGTAGGAATTTAACAGGCCGCATAGCATCTCATAAGAGTGATTGTAAAATAAAAAAAAACAGTTGTGCATTAGCTGAACATAATATTAACTCTAATCATTTCAGTAATTTCAACCACCCTTCTATTTTAGCAGTAGAGAATAACTACCACAAAATGAATTTCCTTGAAATGGTATACATAAAAAATGAACCTACATGCATGAATAAACGATCTGATATTTCCAACCTAAGTGTTATTTACAATTACTTGTTGAAACTTGATTCTAACTGAAGTTCTAAAAGAAAAAAACTGCTTATTATCTCTTGATTTTTCTCTCATTTATCAATTTTTGTCATATAGATTGGTACTATTCCTTTTGTTTTGAGGACAAAACACATGTTTCTCCCATGACAGTTTTTTTGACACTTTCTGTCTTCATTCCTGTCATCCACCATTTCCATTTTCAGTCATGCTTTAACCATGTGGTAATTGTCCTGTCAAATTTTAAATTGTTTAAATTATGTTCCCAAACAATATGTGCTTTTACAAATTTTAATTTATATATATATATATATATATATATATATATATATATATATATATATATATATATATATATATATATATATATTACTAGTAGTGCTTCATAGTGATATGATTTTGAAAAGATACTCAATCACACAATGGTGATTAGATCGCAGTCTTCACTTAACCTCACCTTAGTAAGTTCTTTAAATTTGTTTAAAATCGCATTTCACAAAAGTGTTTTCCTTTTTTCACAGCTGTCTTGATAATGAAAATGAACATTTTCGAAAGCTTGACAACATAAGAAAGGGTGCTTCTTTTTTCACTGGCCATTAAATTTGACTGCAACCTCAAGGAATATCCTTTCTACTAAGTTTATTTCCAATTCATAGTTATTTTCAACTAGTCCAGTCACGAGACTACTCTTCTTATATATATATATATATATATATATATATATATATATATATATATATATATATATATATATAGATATATATATATATAGATATCCGGTAAAAAAATACTCACTTCTTTCCGGGAAAAAAAAGTTCTTTCATAAAATGTGATATTAAGTTCCTGTTAACAGAGACTATGGAGGGACCATAACGCTTTTTCCCTACGTGACGAAAAATATACAAATATAAACAATCTAAATCTCCATATCGAATTATATTCGGAGTTGAAAAAACATGCCAATCACGTAACCGAATGAAATTTCAGTGCCCACAGCAAACATAAATAAATATAAAAAAATATGATAGTGTTGAGGATTGAACCCCGGACCTGCGGCCTGGTAGTCCCTCGTTCTACGGCAGCTCCGTTTGGTCTTTTAAATTATTCGTGTATTCGTAGCACATAAGCGTTGTGGAATTGAATATTTCTATTCGCATGTAAAATTTCGGAGCATTGTAGAAAATATATTTTTGCACGCGTTTTTTCCATACGTGATGTTATATCTCCATATCGAATTACATTCAGAGTTGAAGAAAACTTTTTTCTGACGGGGATTCTCCGACCCACACGACTTTTTTGAATTTTGGTTTCTTGGCAATAATTCTCCCTATCGATCTGAAATATTTAGCACTCGGCGTTGCCCTGATATTGGAAAGTAGCTACAACTGATATTTTAAATGAGACACCCTAGTGCTTTTGAGTTATTTTCATAAAATATTTTCCAATACCTCTGTACAACGGTTTTCGAGAAATTAACTGATTTCCTTATTTTTTGTGCAGAACATAGCTTCAATTGAATGTTTATTATTACGGTACTTGGATTCGTAGAAAGCTGAGATTTTTGTGTATTTTACCAATGTCTTTTGTATCAGTTAAGTCTGTGGGAATTTGTGCAGGGTCGTTCAAAATTTGTAGATACAAAAATGGTAAGGAGTGTATTTTTTCAATAGAATACCCTATATATTATTGAATATCTTGAAAGACAATTGACGTTCCTTTCAAATGCAAATACAGTAAATTCCTTCTATTTCAACCCTGAGGAAGTATCAGAAGCGATTAGTCAACTAAAAAATAACATCTGTAGGCATTAACTGCCTGTCCACATAAAAACTTTTTAACAAAAAATTAAACCGACAAAAAAATCAACTGAAAAGCAAAATATGAAATAAACCTTCTTAGTCCAAATGATAATTGAGCTCCTAAACTAATGTAAGTAACTGATTTCGAGTCGGCGCCAAACAAACAATTATCGAAGATCATTATCTATGGAAGAAGTCATCAAAACGCAGCCGTGCATCTCGCTGCCATCATTTCACGCATCACCTGATTCAATTGCTAGTTTGTTTGGCGCCGACTCAAAATCAGTTACTTACATTAGTTTAGGAGCTCAATTATCATTTAGACTAAGAAGGTTTATTTAATTTTTTGCTTTTCAGTTGATTTTTTCTTCGGTTTAATTTTTTGTTAAAAAGTTTTTATTTTTTACTTTTCAGTTCCGTATTTCGTCGGTTTAATTTTTTGTTAAAAAGTTTTTATTTTTCAATTTTTTGTGGCTAGAATCTACCAATTACTACCTACTTGTTTTTGATTACTCCAAATCTTACCCCACCTTACTTCAACTATTACCAGTTAAATAATATGATTATCTACTTTTACTATTTGTTGTAATATAAATTATTTTCGTTGTTCTGGTTAGTTTATTTCATTACTTTGTATATCATTCCATCCTCTCATGAAATATACTGATTTTGACGGAACAAGAAAAATGTCAGTAGCGATCTGTCTTTGTCAACTACGTATGTGTGTGCTAATGTTCACTAGTGAAAAATCAATTATCCCCTATTTTTCTAAGGAATTAGCCACCCTTAGGGCTAATTCCTTTTGAAATCTAAATATAAGGTATACTCTATCTATTAAAAAAAGAATCATCCAAATCGAAGAACCCAGTACAAAGTTATGCCTGATAGAATCGGTTAACGGACCAGAATTCAGAGGGTGAGTGATCAATATCCTTCATTTCGCTACCCTTAGGGGTGGATTTAATCTTTTAAAATTCGAATGGGACCAAATTCGATGTACACCCTATCCACTGAGAAAAGAATTATCGGAATTGGACGCCTCAGTAAAAAGTTATGCGTGATCATACATAAAAAATATGATGGAAAAACATAAAATATACGGGTCGACTAGAGAACCTCCTCCTTTTTGGTTTCGTAGGTTAAAAAGTAGTCCAATCTATGACAAATTCAATTAATGAACCACTATCATTTATAATAAATCTATCAGTCTAGTCACATATTTTCCCAGACAACCAAAAGGAAGCAAAGGAAATGCCAATTCTCAAAAATAAAGATCACTTCTCTATAATATTGTCACGCCCTACTATGGGTGACCCTGTGAAACCCTGGCCCCCTAACTGTTTAGGGTGCCCACTAATTATCTTACTTGGCTTGCGAAAGGTTAAAACATTTTACATCTATGATTTTGACCACCCTGGTATAGTGAAATAAAAAAAAGTGAAGTGAAAACGATTATGGTTTATTGAAAATTATTAAAGGGCAAAAATAACACAATGGTGAATACAAAAATAGTGAAATGAACAATGACCATAACAAGTAAATAAAAGTACCACTTACATTATAATAAAAACCAAGGGAAGGAGATGTGTCACCGTGGACCAGCAGCATAAAACCAAAAGAGAGCCGGATTAAAAACAAACAACAAACACTTTCATTTATAGGAAATATATCGCTGACTTGCAGAATCAGCGTTCTTGCTATTGATGAAGGCAATACCGGACTGAAACCCAATCCCTAGTTAATGACTGGCATTGAACTTTCAATTTGCAGGAAATACTGTATTTCAATAAATGTTATACTAGATGATGAATTACTGTAAAATAAATGAACTACGGATTTTTCCACTTTGAATTCAATTATGTTTGGATTTTATTTTCAAGTCTGGTAAATTAATTAAGAATTTTGAAGAAGAAATGATTGCTATATTCATATCGGGTAATATTTTTCATACTTGACAATATAGTAAATCATAGGCCAATAACTATTTCCTCTGTAATGAGCAAAAGTAATAGAAAAATGCATCTATAATAAACTTTTCCCATTTCCCACGAAACATAAAATAATAACTGCCAAAACGGTTTTTATCCAGGCAGATCAACGGAAAGCGCGGCAACGACTTTTGTGGAGTATGTTTATAAACACATGGACTCTGGAAAGTCTGTTGCAGCACTTTTTTTCAAACTGTCGAAAGCGTTTGACTCAATTGATTTCACCATTGTATACGACAAACTGTACGCAATAAGCCTCAAAAGTTTTTTTTTTCATGGATAAAATCTTATTTTACATTCCGTAAAATCATTGTTCGCATGCCAGAGACCTACTCAGATATGTAGATGTCGACTTCGGAGTTCCACAAGGCTCGGTTTCGGGTCCACTGATATTCTTACTTTTTGTAATTGACCTACCTTGTCATGCGAAATCAGAATGTATGGTACTCTTTGCAGATGATACGGCCATTGCGGAAGGAGCCGATAACATTGAATAATTACAAAATAAACTGAATATAGTCTCGAATAGGTTTACCACATGGTGTAAATGAATTAATTGTTGATGCCGATAAAACAATACTAATTCAGTTATTTGGTAGAAAGACTCTAAACAGGCCGATATAAATTATTGTGAATAATGACACCATCCAACCCTTCCGAATGTACCAAATTGAGAGGTATATATCGGGTGTCCCAGAGCTTTTAGGCCAGCAGATATTTCAGTTATTTGCAGAGAAGAAAATTGAAAAAAAAATACGTGTCCTAGGAGACCATAAGCTCGTTCATGCAGAATAGCAAAATCCACCCCCTGGCAAACAACCCCCGAGTAACCATCCCAAACTTTTGTTCCTCAAATTGCATCCCCATGTTTGTTGCTGTTCAACCTACAGCCCGTTTTATTCCTTATTCAACGATATAATCATAATATGTAGTTGTGAAGATAGTGTCGAGAAAATTGAATTCGTTACTGGGTACTATCAATTGGACTGAATGAATGGTTTCACGTTGTAGGGACAAGAAAAAGTGGATGTGGAAAGAAAATGAGCCAATAAAATATTAGAACTTTTTGTGTTTTGTTTTATTCCTACAGTATCTGGATGACAAATTGCGATCAGTCGTGATATTGTTGTGAAAAATCAAAATGCCTTTATCCTTCACTCCCAACGATTACGTTGATATGCTTCTAATTTTTGGTGAATGCCAAAAGAATAAACTGCTGCGGAGAGGTAGGAGCAGCGCTTTCCTGATCATCGATTCCGTATGTAGTGACTACAATGCGAACGGAATCATTTCCAGGAAGAACACATCAAGCACATCCTATTTATGTGCGAACTGAGGAAAATTGTATAAATTTATTGGCCTACGCCGAAGCACATCCTCATATTTCGGTTCGTGCATTGGCGGTGGAGATTGGGATCAGTAAGTCGTCTGTGCACAGAATTATCAAACAGTACAGGTATCCTCCCTTCAAAATACATTTACACCAAAGACTCAGACCTACAGATTTCAAAAGACGAATGGCATTCATTGCTCACATTCAAGTTTTAGTCCATGACAATTCCTCGATCAAATCTTGTGGAACGACGAATCCCGCTTCCATAATAATGGCACTGTTAACCGACATAACATGCACTATTGGTCACAGGACAACCCTCACTGGATACGAGAAACCAGTTTCCAAACAATGTGGAGTGTGAACGTGTGGTGTGGTTTACTTAATGGAACTCCCATTGGCCCTCATTTTTGCCAAGACACTTTGACGGGCCACCAATATCTACATTTCTTGGAAAATTGTATTCCTGCATTACTAGAAGATTTTTCAATTGAAGAACGACAACAGATCTGGTGGCAACAAGATGGTGCTCCTGCACATAACCGTAATATAGTTATTACATTCCTCAATAATACCTTTCAAGACCGTTGGATTGAAAATAGTGGACCTGTTCTCCAGATCTCACGCCACTGGACTTTTTCCTATGGGGATATTAGAAACGAGTTGTCTTCAAAACTTAACCAATAAATATTGAAGATTTAACGCAGAAATTTTCAGAGGATTGTAATACCGTTACTCCGGAAATGAGAGATTCCTGTACTCGCGCGCTGATTCGGCGACTTGATGCATGTGTGGCAAGTGCTGGCCAACATTTTGAACAATGTCTGTAGTATAATGTATTATTCAAAATACACATAAGCTTATAAATTGATATTTCATTTGTATTTTTATTTGCCATAATTCTGCATGCCATTCTAGCTACCATGATACATCATTGAATGAGAAATGAAAAAGACTGTGAGTTGAACCAAAACAAACATGGGGGTGCAATTTGAAAAACAAAAGTTAGGGGTGGTTTCTCGGGGTTTGTTTGCCAGGGGGTGGATTTTGCTATGCTGCATGAACGAGCTTATGGTCTCCTACGACAAGTTTTTTTTTTTCAATTTTCTTTTCTGCAAATAACTGAAATATCTGCTGGCATAAAAGCTTTGGGACACCCGGTATATATTAATTCCGCGATAAGTTATGTCTGCAGAAGGCTGCATAGTAGTTTTCATGCTATTCTTCAACTTAATATTAGATTAAAAATCACTGCTGGATGTATATTATGCAATGGTGCATTCAATACTAATATACATATAATAGAATTCTATGGGGAAGTAGTAGTGATATCACAAGAGTATTCATTGCTCAAAAACGAAAAGTTCGGCTATTATTCAATATGAAGAGAACATAATCCTGTAAGCCATATATAAAAGAACAACTCTTCTTAGTATCCACATCTATAGTCTGACTTTTTATAAAAAAAAAATAGGAAACTCTAATGAGCAGTCGCACGGATATCCAACGAAAAACATAGATCTACTGAGAATGAAAACGCATAAAACTAAACGTTTCGAAATGCCCCAATCTATATGGGATCTACATTTTTCGATTTCCTGCCCGCTGAGATGAAGGCAATATCAAACATGAACACGTTCAAACATAAAGTTAAAGACTGTATCCACTGATGGTTTTTATTCAGGGGATGAGTTCTTCAATTATATTGAAACATTATTAAAACCCAACACGTAATTTTGTACTTAATAAACCTATACGTATTGCTAGATATTAGCTTCACACACACGATACCTATTCAACAAAACTTATATTCATTCTATTTTTATATTTTTCTCCTTTTTTCCTTTTTTTTATCATTCACCTTTTTTCAGATATAGAATAAGATGAGGCTTTCTTTGCTCCAATCAATCAATCAATCAATCATGCTTTATTGTCAGAAGATACAAAAATCTCATAGACAAAGCGATAAATAATGATTATAGCATATAAATGAACTCCTATAAACATGAAAATATAAAGCATATTTGAGCACATATACAGATATATAGATATATACATATATACTGAGGGTCAAAATGTAATAAACATAGAACATATAATATAAGACAATTTCATCACATTGTCTGGTCATAAAAAAATGATTATATTGAACTGAACAAGCATAAATATATAAAATATAAATATAAAATAATTATAATTATAATTAACAGTGTGTCATCTTTTTGCCCATTGAAATTTTCAACAATACAAGCAAAACCAAGTCTCTCATAAGAGTGGGACATTTCTGTAACCTGGCTGGAACCCCAAATGGATCCCCCGGATATTGATATTATTCATTTGTCCATCAATGAAGGAAGGTGGGAAGAGGGAAAAGTGTCGGTCTCTATGCGAAGAATTGCTGTCAATACACTATCATTAGAAGTATTACTGACCAGGGAAAAAAATTTCGAAAAAATCTGGATAAAAGTCAATATTCACAACAAATATTTTGCAATGGGTTGTATATAGACCAGGGTCGATAATTATTGAAACAAAAAAAAATAGTAGGATGAAACCCATTGGAAAAGGAAGAGAATATAACAAAAATGAAAGGCGATCTGAGGTCGGAAAGTGGAAGGGAGTGAGTTTTTAAGGGTAAAAAACGGTTTATTTCGATTTTCGGCAAAACTGCAAGTCCTATAGAAAAAAACTCAAAATTTATGTAAAAAATCAAAATAACCAAGTTTTTGGTTTTTTATTTTTATCTTTTGCAAAAAAAAAACTTTTTTCATTCACGAAATTCGGTGAAAACTTACCTTTTTATGTCCCAAACATGGTAATTTTTTTTCTTTAAAATATTTATTTTTTCACTTTATTTTGACTCAATATCGAAAAAGCACCCTAATTTTCAATCGAAAATTCTCCCGTCAAAATATCAGCTTTTTTAAAAAAGTCGGTGGGATTTTTGTTTGTTGAAATCTCTACTTCCTGATGGTATAAAAAGAATATACATTACTATGGTAAATGTTCTCAGAAAATGCGAAGAAATAACAGGTAGTAAGGCCCAGATCCTCCTACCCCCTTCCCCAATTCTCTAGGAAATACCTTTTGATGGGCTAAAATTTTCCGTAGGTCACTCAGGTATATGAGTTATCTTAAAATAGCAATAAATAGGCATCTACGCATATATTTTGAAGATTCTACAACTTTCTCAAAATATTGTAGATGTCTTATTAAATATTAACTTTACGTTTCTTTGCATTTTCTGAGAACATTTACCATAGTATTGTATATTTTTTTTCATACCATCAGAAAGTAGATATTTCAACGAACAAAAAGCCAACCAAGCTTTTTAAAAAGCCGATATTTTGACGGGAGAATTTTTTATTGAAAATTAGGGTGCTTTTTCGATATTAAGTCAAAATGAGGTGAAAAAATTAATATTTTGAATCAAAAAAATTACAGTGTGTTTGGGACATGAAAAGGTAAGTTTTCACCAGATTTCGTGAAAAAATTTTTTTTTTTGGAAAAGATAAAAATAAAAAATCAAAAGTAGCTTATAGAATACAGCGATTTCAAGAATATAGATCATGAACAATTCACGGCGGCTTTAAAATAGATTCCCTGGAGAAATATCTACGACATTCCTGAAATCAATGGCAAAGTTGACTTCTTGAACCAAAATATCACTATTTTACTAGATATATTCGCCCCGACAAAAAACTCACGAATGATAAGGAATAGTGAACCTTTGGTAACGGGCAATACTAAACATGAGATCCGTTAGAGATAGGGCATTATCTCGATATAAAAAATCCCGAAATGCAGCTTGCTAGGCATATCGCAAGGAACTAAGGAATCTAACCACAAATACAACTAGACAGGAGAAAAAGGTGTTCTTTGCGTGCAAGTTCCGAAATTCAAGTAATATCTGGAAAGATCTCAGGACTGTTGGACATCGCAAACACGGAGAGTAAAATTCAAATTCCCGTTCTAATAAGCCTGATGAAATCAATATTTTTTTATCTCCTTTAATCCGTAGTAAGGAGTGTACGAGGATTTGATTGCATTTCATAAAAATAACGTCAAAGAAGAACCGAATAACAAATTCAATTTTGTGGAAGTATCAGAAGCGGATTTTTATAAAAACATTTTGAGTATCAAATCAAATGCTAGAGGAATCGACGACCTATGTATACAAACCATAATCCTATGCTGTCCATTCATATTACCATTTTTAACACGCATCATAAATTGTTGCATTGCAAATACGATATTCCCGGAACAATGGACACGCGCTATAGTAGTTCCACTCCCAATAATTAGTGACCCAAGCGAGATTAAGGACATGAGACCCTTTTCCGTTCTACCATGTATGTCGAAAGTTTTGGAAAATATAATGAATGAACAACCTATATTATACATAGAAACTGCTCAAATATTACTAGCCACTCAGTCGGGATTCAGAAAACATCATGTGGCTCAAACTCAATGTGGCTGATGATATTTTGAGGGCAACAGATGATGGAAAAATCACAGCTCTGATTCTACTAGACTTTTCCAAAGCTTTCGACACCTTGAGCTACGCCATGTCACTTTCTATACTTCACTACATGGATATGAGTCACGCATATGTTTCTTTTTTCGAAAGATTTCTGAGTAATCGAAGCAAATGCGTTAAAATCGATGGGAACAAATCTGGGTTGCTAAATGTAACTACAGTGACAATTGTCAGCCCTCTGCTCTATGCAATTTACACATAAAATTTCAGCAAAATCTTTCTTGAATACAAGGTTCAATATTATGCAGACGATATGCAAATCTATCACTCCTATAAATCTGATTTGGTCCAGAGCTGTGATCTAATAAACGATGAGTTATGCTTTTCGGATCTGAAAGTAACCAGAACTATGCTGCGGATACAATTGAAATTCAGCTAAATGAGGAACGTCTAACGTTAAGAAATAACACAAAAACTTGGGGGGTGATTTTCGATAGCAGCCTAAGATCCGTGAGTCATGTCTCAAATGAAAGCAAGTTTCTATAAAAATCGGATTATTTTACCATATTTTGTATTAAATGTCATGGAATACGTCATTATGAAAATTCGACAATCAGTGCATCAATGAAAAAAATGAATTTGATCTGAAAAGAATCAAAATGGAAGGCAATAACTATTCAAATTAAGTTTTGATGAAATTGTTCATTTCTAAAGGTCAATGTGATCAAATTATACAGTCAGGAACATGCAGAAAATTCAATGAAATTTATCCCTATTTACAACCAATTAACAAGAGAAAATGATAACAAAATAATTTCATCAGTTGTTTTTATCTCATTGGCATCTTGCTTCTCGATGCAATTTATCACTCGGTGGCGCAGGTCTCGTTCACTGGGTACCGATGTCATGTGAACTTTTCCCTTCAAATTCCCCCACAGGTGAAAATCAAGTGGCGTTAGGTCGGGTTATCTTGCAGGCCAATTCCACGATCCTAAACGTCTAAACCAGCGATATTCGAACATTTGGAACAACTCCGTTGTTACTCTCCCAGTGCAATAATCCTATGCTCCATTCAGTTGAAACCAGCAGATACAATACTCCCCTATTGACAGATTGATCAGAAAATCATTCACCACTGACTTCAAGATTTCGAGATAATTCTTAGAATTCAACTGTTCTCCGTAAATGAGAAATCTCATTTGGTTGGTCTTTCGAAAAAAAAAATACGTTAAAACGAACTAAACATTTCCTGAAATCCCATTTCCATCACAATATGTAGATTCTTGTCAGACCAGAAATGTTTGTTTCTTCTATTAAATATGCAGTCCCTGGAAAATTGAGCTTCTTTAGGATCTTCTTGGGTGCAAATCAGAATGGTTCCACAAAAGTGCATTCTATTCTGATGATCTTCTCGTTTCAGGGCTTGAACTCATAAAATTGTATGGGCGCATGTTATGATTGAGCCCAAATTTTCTTCTGCACTTTTAATGTAAGCTAGGGGATATGCATGAACATAGGGTAATGAAGGTATTCATTCCCCACCCCAGACTGAAATATACTATGATAATTCCAAAAATATTATTGTTTTCTGGCTACTATACAGGGTGATTCAAAAGTACTT
Source organism: Gonioctena quinquepunctata (assembly GCA_018342105.1). Taxonomy (NCBI): domain Eukaryota; kingdom Metazoa; phylum Arthropoda; class Insecta; order Coleoptera; family Chrysomelidae; genus Gonioctena; species Gonioctena quinquepunctata. The sequence goes on along the minus strand of JAFIRS010001249.1, from coordinate 30,801 downwards.
TGACAACCTTCAGTGGGTTATTCCTTGCAATATTCTAATATGAATTGTCCAATTAAACATATATCCGGAAACGCTTTGTTTCCAAGATACAAGGTGTTAAAGTTTTATTTTTATTTTCGTTTTTTGAATAACTTTCGAAAAACTGACCTTAATTAAACAAAACTTGGTATTGAGGAGTTTTTGAGGTGTCGAATTCGAACCTGATGTTATTATTGCTCTTACTACTAAGGGGCGCCACCTACACGTATTTTTCTTTTTTGAATATTCATAACTTATTTGAGCGTACTTCTAGCACATTTTTCAATGAAAAAATCAATTTCGCTAACATATCTACGTAAAAAAGTACCCTTGTTACAAGTCGCTAGGAGCAACCGTTTTCTAGATATTTGGACTTTCAAGTCGATTAGTTGATAATCGATGCGTGTTGAAGTTAATACCATTATTTTGCATTTTTCACAAGAATGCTTAGGAAATGAATTTGACGTTTAAGTAAGTAGTTTTGGTAATTACATATTATGTGACAGTTAAACGTTGTGTTGTTTTTTGAAGTTTCTGTGAGTTTTAAAACACTGATTTTGAAAAACTGGATTATTCAAACAATAATGCTCATTTAGCCGATATGCATTTCTTTTATGGCCCTGCGGATGGCAATGCGCGCAAGGCAAGACGTATTTACCAGGAGCGATTTCCTAATCGAGTACTGCCTTCAGCTCCAAAATTTACCAGTCTCCACCGTCGTTTGGCAGAAACAGGTAGCTTCAAGAGGGCAGCTGATATTATTGGGAGACCACGAGCAGTCCGAATCCCAGAATTGGAAGAAGCTGTTTTGAACGCTCTCGAGAAGAATCCAGAAATAAGTACAAGAATAATGGACATTTTTATGCACTATGTGAAAACACTGTAATTAGAAAGTATATGTGCTAATATCACTTGGGATTTTTTATTTTATTTTTCTGATGGGTAGTTTTTCCATAATCCGGAAAAAAGTGGTTTCGTGACGTCACGTTCACTAAAAGTTGATTTGGCATCGTTGTATGAGTTGCGAATCATGGAATTGTGACGTAATGACATTTGTTATTTGATACTTTGATAGGTTCGTTCGTTTGCTTCACGGAACAGAATATTATCAATCGTTTTTCTCTCTTCAGCTCTTTTTCTTGCATATATCTGATACGATTGATACGAGACACGAGATATGCAGAGAACTGCTGCAAATGAACAAGCACGCCATGAATGTTTGGTATTGAAAAATTTCGGAAATTATTTTCTAATTTTAATAACTATGAAAATGTCTAAAAAGTGCTATGTGCACGGTTGTCTGAACACCAGTGAAAGTGAATCAAACGTTTGTAAAAAGCGGAAATATATGCTTTTGTGCAGAACATTTCCAGGTGAGTACATCAAGGAACGATCTTTAATTTCACTCAATGCAAGTTTGCAGAATCATCGATCAGTACTGTATTTTATATCCAGTCCTATAAACATATTGTTCTTTGGTTCCAGCTGAAAGAAGATACTACGAATTAGGAATATGCTAGAACAAGGGGATCCAAATTTATGTTGAAGCAAGTGTCTGTCCATATATCAACCTGAAATGACATTGGTCTGACAATGTTTCATCATAAGTATATGACCTACCAACGATGAAAAAACCCAAACCAAATGAAAACATCACTCCTTCAGCTAGTAAAACTGTGTTGAGTGACATTACATCCATGGGAAATATTTACTCAAGAGTTTCAAATAGTTCTTCTCCTAGCAGTAGCCAAGCTAGTACATTATCCGATTCACCAAAATAACACCACCAAAAAAAATTCTGAGTATATTCCTAGTCAGTCTTCATCCGATCCTGATTGTGAAAATATCGAAGGACAGCAGCGCCAGCGCTTATCTATTGCACTTATAGAAAAGAAGAGTAATATTATTTGGGGCTCCCTGAAAATGTTTACCACATTGTGAAATACATTACCAAAATTGAGTAAATTAAATATATGGATGTTCTGATAAGTTTAAAAAAGATACGGGTTGGGGATGTATCTCTCGATTGGCTGATGACTTTGATATGAGTAAATAAAGTGTTCACAAGATTTTCACAAAAGCTGTGCCTATGATGGCAAATTGTTTATAAGAGCTTATATATTGGCCTGACATATCCGAAATTGAAAGAAATTTGCCGATCCCTTTCAGAGCTCGCTATAAGAAAGTTAATTCAATTATTGTCTGGAAATTGAAAAACCCTCTGATCCTGTTCGTCTGTCCATGACTTGGTCAGAATAGAAAAAATGCAATACTGTAAAATTGTTAATATCTGCTACTCCAAATGGCACAATACAATTTATTTCAGGAGCATACTTTGTCGATAAGAATAATTTCTTCTATTTTGATTGATTGAAATTCAAAAATACTTTGAATAACTAGAATGTGCAGTATTATGTTAAAGTTTTCTAAGGTTTGTTGTCACATTCTCTTCATGAATGCCAATATCTTCAGAATTTTTTTTTTCTATAGCTTTGTAACCATAGGGAAAATTTTTACCATAGAATTTAAAAAATAGATTAGTATCCCTCAACAAAGAATTGGTGTGAAATAAGTAAATAATTTTGCAAAAAATTTACGAAATTTGTATGAACATACTTCAAGTCTATTCATTCTAAATTATTAATTATATTTTCAGTAGCTCAAACTTGATAAATATTTGACTCATCACATGAAGGAAACACTAACAGGTACCGAATATGAATTTATTTATATTATAATACAAACAGACAAAGCCTACATATATATTCACAGTATAATGCATTTATGATTGATTATATCTAAACAATCACGAACGTTTTAACTAAGAACCAAAGTTCTTAGTTAAAAGTTGGGCAACTTTCTAGTCATGGTTCTTAGTTCTTGTATTAGGGGTTCCATAAACGCGCTCATTGATTTGCTAGTGTTGAATCCTTAGTTATTAGTTCACTTACTTCTTGGGAACGTTGCATAAACAAAGCATAAAAATGAATAAAAAGAGTCAATCATCTCATAATCCACCCTTGGCAAATTTTACGAAGCCTTGTTTCATTATAAACACACCAAATCGTTTATGATATTGAGAAATTAATAAGTTGATAAAAATAAACATCAACCTCAAATGTCAATATGATTTCAATGGAAACTGTCTTTAATATTTGCGGTGTTGCCAATGGTCGCTCTTCATCAAAAGGAAGGCCCGTTCAGAAACTTTGAATGTTTTAAATAAAGGAAACCGTTGTTGAAATGGGTTTTTTTGTTGATGAGTCTATCAATAAACAGTGTTCAATTATATATTAATGGTGTATATCAAGCAGTGAGCTATATTTTTGACAAGAACAGTAATGCGTGTTTCTGAACGTGGATTATGGAGGGGGTAGTTTTCGATGAACGTGACGTCACGGGTACACTTTGAAACGCAATATCTTTTCGAAATAAAAAATATATGATGGCATTCTAAGTCAATTGGACGTTTCATATGAAATATAATCGACCTATATAAGTTTTGGAATTTTTTTTTCGTAAATGTAAAGGTCCATTGCTGAAGCTCCCAGTTCTAGTTTGGAGAATTATCCACGATCAACAATTTTATCCATACCATATTCAAAGGGTACAAGCTCTTTTGCCACGAGACTTTCCCCAACGTCTTACTATGTGTCAGTGGTTTTTGAGAAAATTGGCTGGAAATCCTCAATTCTCAAGATATGTACCCTTCACGGACGAGGCAAACTTCTTCCGAAATGCTATCACAAACTTTCATAACAACCATGTTTGGGCTCTAGAAAATCCGCACGCAGTTAGTGAAAGACATTATCAGTATCAATTTTCTGTAAATGTATGGGCGGCAATAATTGATAACTACTTGATAGGTCCTTTCTTTCTTCCGTTCCGACTAAATGGCGCAAGTTACAGAGACTTTTTAGAAAATGAATAACTGGGACTACCTCAGAGTGTACCATTGGAAATTAATATCCGCATATTTCGAATATTCTAGAAGTCAATATTGAATAAATCTACTGTTTTTTGCTCTAATTTCAAATTTTTTATTGTGTTATGTTATAAATTATTTAGTTATTACAGTATATATGTGTGTATTTTTCATATTTTATATATTTTTATATTTTATATTTATATTTTTAATTGCTACACTGTCTCGGAACAAGTATTTTACTTACCGAGTATATTTACTCATCATATCATTTACTTTAGTATTCAGTATTTGTTATCCATTCTCCATTTCATTAATGCCTGTCGTGTGATATTCGATAGGACGTTCTAGTGGAATGTTCATTATTATTATCTTAACCCTTTATTATAACGTATTGTATTGCTTATATTATTATGTGAGTGCATGTTATTATTATTATTATTATATGGTTTATGCATGATGGGGCTTCGGCCCATTTAAGCGTTGTACCCAGGGAATTCCTTAACACTGTCTATCCAAATCTATGGATCGGTAGGGGTGTAGAAGAACCTAACCAGGCGTGGGCACCAAGGTCCCCAGATCTAAACCCGCTAGATTTTCATTTTTGGGGACATTTGAAGTCACCAGTTTATAGAACTCCAGTAGCGAACGGGGAAAGATCTGAGAAACCGAATAGTAGACGCCTGTGAAACAATAAGAAACACACCAATAATTTTTGAGCGGGTACGAGATTCAATAACTAGAAGACTGAATGCCTGTATCTTTGCTGAAGGCGGACACTTTGAACAATTTATTTGAATACAATTCAGTTTCCTTTATTTTATTCTACATATTCAAAATTTCTTGAAATAAAATGTTGATATTTCTTGCAAATTTTATTTAAACAAATACAGATTTTGCACCCTTTATACAAAAATAACTATTTCAAACGTGTAAAAATAAATAGAATAGGTGGCGCCCCCTAAAAAAAACTACTTACTTAAACGTCAAATTCATTTCCTAAGCATTCTTGTGAAAAATGCAAAATAATGGTAATAACTTCAACACGCATCGATCATCAAATTTTCGACTTGAAATGTTCAAGTCCAAATATCTAGAAAACGGTTGCTTATAGCGACTTGTAACATGGGTTGCTTTTTTACGTAGATATGATAGAGGAATTGATTTTTTTCTGAAAAAAATGCTAAAAGTACCCTTAAAAACGTTATGAATCCTCAAAAAAGATAAAGACGTGGAGGTGGCGCCTCCTACGAGTAAGAGCAATAATAACATCAGGTTCGAATTCGACACCTCAAAAAACCTCTCAATACCAATTTTTGTTCAATTAATGTCAGTATTTCGAAAGTTATTGGAAAAAACGAAAATACAAATTTAAACTTTAACACCCTGTATCTTGGAAACGAAGCGTTTACGGACATATATACACATATATTCATTTGGACAATTCATATTAGAATTTGTGAGAAATCATCTCCTGAAATTTGTCATAGTACTTTTGGATCACCCTGTATACCTATAGCAGCGGACTATTATAGAATAACAATATATCTTCATTAATACATGATTTAGACTATGGATTTGAAAGTGATTTTTTTAATATACTAAATTTGAATATAATTCTGCCAAGTACATTTACAAAAAATGTTTTTTTTTAATCTTTCATCTGATAATGGAAATTTCACCATGTTGAATTAAAAAAAAAATTGTGGAAAATAAAAAAAAAAAATTTTTAATTTAATAAAAAAAAAACTTGTTAGATAGATTATTTTTTGACATTTCTAGAAACCAATGAAAATTTCCGATTCAAATCATTCATGTACGTTTTGGCCAATCAAAACATTATTACAGTGAGAATAATCTACCTAGAAAATTGCCGCGGGAATAATTTGAGGTATTTTGTTTTTATTCTTTGACAACCTATATTTTTAATTTGACGTGTGTCATCATGTCGCATAAAGTTTTCGTAGGCGGAAAAAATAAAAAAATATGTTTTATTCAAATGAGCCATCGCTCATATTTTGAGAAGACTTGAAACAATTTTTCGGAGGAAACTCACTTCTCGACTAGACTAATAATTCACCAAAAGAACAAAGTAAATCTTTCTATATTTGTATCTGTTCCACGATCGCAAGATCAACTGGATATAGGCCATGACCTCCAACATACATAACATTATATGGTTATTCAAATCCCAATTGGAACGGCAATAAAAATAAGAGAACGACGAGGAGTCTTCATATGCACTACCCGGCAAATTGGAAATTTATATCGTGAGTAAAGAAAGAAGAGTGATAAGTGCTAAAGCACTTGTTTCACAATTATTCGAACAATGAAAAATGGTATAAAATAATATCTTGGCAGAAGTATGAATTTTTATATAATGAATGATAGTAATATGTGAAAGTAAATTAAAAAAAATCAGTCACACACCTATACACGCACATACATATAATAAAGTTAAAATGTTGATTATGGTTCATTATAAAATTATGAAAAAGCAGATATGTGAGCTGGGTACAGTGCATAGATGAAATGGGTGAAAGTCAGAAATAATTATGAAAGTAAACAATAGATAATTGAGAACAGTATAGTATGGTGTATAAAACATTTAAGTAAAATTATTAAAAATTGTGCATAATAGTGATAAGCAAATGACACAATCAGTCACCCACCTATACACACATATACATATTATAAATATTAAAAGTTCGTTGTGAATCGATATAATATTATAAACAAGCATATTTTTATATTTTTAATTATTTTTTCAAAATTTTTAATCTTCAAAAAAGAACGAATAATTTCTTGGATTTTCATTTATGAACTCTCTCAATTGTTGTTTAAATTTTTCTTTCGATATTTATACATTTTAATTCATCAGGAATGCTATTGTATAACTTGGGTGCTGAGAAGAGGAACATTCTCTGTGTTGTAGCTTTGACCATTAACGCAGGTATATAGTGATTTTTTTTTCGTGTATTGTAATCGTGGGTTAGTAGTTGGTTGAGGTGCTTTGTGTCGTGATGTTTCAGGCAGGTGATGAAGAAGTGTAATTGTCTCACGTCCAATATTTTAGACTCAGAATGAAGTAGGTCGGATGAGTATCTGGAGTTTTTGGAAAACATCAATTTTATGAATCTTCTCTGGAGTACTTCCTACGGATTCAGATGAGTTTTTAGTGCTCCACCCCATGCCAGAATTCCATAGCGGATATGACTCTCTACCAGAGAGTGATACAACGTTTTCATTTGATTGAAAGGTATGTTGTCTTTGAGCTTTTTGAATTCATACAATATACTTCTCAACTTTTTCACTTCATACATTATGTGCGGGTCCCATTTCATGTGACAATCAATGATCACGCCCAAATATTGGATTTGTTTCACAGGTTCTATAGAAAAAAGTACATTGTCCATGTTCATATCAAGATTGCTAGACTAGGCAGGCCACGAGAGTTACAATTAAAAAGCAAATAATTTGTTTTTTCCATGTTGTTCGTAAGTAATTTATATTCGAACCATTTTTTTATAGTATGAAAGTAAATTTTTTCGGCATCGCTAACAACACTCACAGCCTGGGTTCTATCGCATAAGTAGCTCTTGAAGAGTTGTAAGCAAATGCCTCTAACACCAACGTCTTCCAATGACTGTAAGAGTAGACCATGGCTAACGGTGTCGAAAGCTTTTGACAAATCTACGAATATGCACAGACATGGAGTACTTTCATTCAGAGCTCCGGTTATTTCAGATGTTTGAGCTAAAATTGCATCCTGTGTTGATATATTTTCCTTGAAACCAAATTGATTGTTAGAAATTATATTAAATTTGTTCAGAAAAGAACTTGATCTGTATTTTAGAATCTTCTCCATATATACTACCCGTGTTTTTACTTTCAAAGCGTTCCTGGTACAATCATAAAAAAGTTCTGTCGTGTGGAAGAGAATTCCTTCTCGAAACTTTTTATGTCGGTCCAATTGGGATGAGAAATACTATAAAAGTAAACAAATCATAGTGAAAAGATTAAACTTGTCAAGGAGATGGGATTTTCTTTGGAGATTTATATGCATTCATAATAGTTAAGGATTACGGGTGAATCGACATGAAAAACATTATACATATTTCAATGAATGACTTTGATTGATGAATGGGTGATATTTTAGTGCTGTTTACGAAACTTTGGATGAATTGTATACTATGTCACAATTGTGAAAGTGAAATCTTTCATTTATCCCAATCCATTTTTTATTACACCTGCTCATTAATTGAGGAATAAAGCAGGAAATATAAATCAAAATTATTTGCGTTAAATATTTTCTGACATTTCTAGAAACCAATGAAAACTTTCCATTCAAATCATTCATGTACGTTTTCGCCAATCAAAACATTATTATAGAGGGAATATTCTACCTAGAAAATTGCCGCGGGAATAATTTGAGGTATTTTGTTTTTATTGTCTGACAAGTTTTCAAAAATCTGTCGAATTATTTTCACTTTATTCTCACTTTCTTGTGATATTGCAACTGTTAATACATCTCCTGGATTTGAGTATACTGGATATGTTACATTGATTTCACAACTTTTGCTAACTCTGCCCTGTAATGTAGCTCCTGCAGAGAAATCCTTTTCGGTTTTGAAGCGGTTCAAAACGTGGCTTAGATCAAACATGACTGACGAACGTTCAGCAGGTCTTGCCTTCTTGCACACCCACCACAATATTTTAATAGATATAGAGAATTTAAAGAAACGCAGAAGTGAGTTTGTCCTCCAGTTGTGATTTCAATCTTTTTTAACAAAGATTCAGTTTATTGTATTTTTTTATTAAGATTTTGTTTTACTAATATGATTCAAATTCTCCTCTGGAATTACGATTTTAGTTAGTGTTGTTCCTATGTCGTTTCCGACTGAATTTGCAATTGGTTTATTTTATAGTTTCAAGTTTTCAATTCTTAGTTTGGTTTAAGGTTTAAAATGTATTCAATGTTTGAATGTAGCAGACACGAATGTATTAATTTGTGTTGAAAAACGCTAAATGATAAATTAATAAATCGTTCTTATGTTTCGTGTTTTATAATTTATATTTCGAAACAATGTATTTTTTTTCAGAATTAGGGAGCCCTCCTGAATATGACTATGTTTTATCGCCATCAGAAAAGTTACCTAGATCCGCTCTTGGCAGTGATAAACATTTAATTGAAGCTATGTTGTACATAAAAATGAATTAATTTCTCGACAACCGTTGGAGATTGATATAGGGAAGTATTGTTCAAAAATAATCGGTTGTTGTAACGCGAATGTGATACTCTTTATATGTAATAAAATATGGGCATATTCTGTTACCTATTGTATTGTCATAAATGTTTTGTGTTATTTTTTTTGCAATGTTTTTTTATCACAAAACTATTCTCATAACATAACCACTCTCATCACATAACTACTCTAATAACAATTTCTTCAAAAAAATATCATTGAAAGACACCATTTTTGGATTTACCCTATATATTTGACGTTTTTGCAGAGTGGACTCTCATCGTGAACGATCGAGTTCTTCACCGAGTTGTCCAGAATTTCTGGCATTCAGATTAGATTAGATTTTATTTTCTTCTCTTTGGTATACAGCATGTACATCAGATAAGTCAAGTTAGGTAGTTGAAATAACATTCAGAAACAGTACTGATTTACACGATACAAAAAGTTTATAATTTCCAAAGGATCTACTACCTGACGTTATGAAATTCATTGACGGAGTTGAAGCAATTTCAAGCAGGAATTGCTTAGGTTCTTTTTTGAATTTTTGTAATCGTGGATTTTTTTTATGTTTTCTGGAAGGTGATTGAAAGCATTTGCTTCCGCATAGCGTTTTTTTATATCTCATCTATTTGAACCGTTTGATGTGGATGTTGATACCGGATCGCGTTGAATACTCATGAATTTCATGAGTTTTTGTGAAGGAAGCTAAGTTTTGGTGAACATAAGTTGATATTTTATACAAATAGATTCCGGTCAAAGTAAGAATTTTAGATTTGTGGAAGTAGTCTTCGCAGGATTCGTTATAGGGCATATTGAAAATTAGCCTCAAAAATCTCTTCTGTATTTTAAATATACGATCCACTTCTACAGATTGTTCCCAGATCGTAATATTAGTATTTGGTAGACGAATGAGTAATACAAGTTGAGGAGATGATTTTGATTAAGATTGTTTTTAGGGTCATGAAAGCGGGATTATATATTATTTAGTTTAGTACACAAAGTTTGTGTGCTCTTCAAAATCCAGTTTACTATTCAGTTCCTGAAAACTTTGTATGGGTTGACTATATCAGTGTAGTTGAATCAATATTGAGTGTGATATTATTCATTTCTTTATATTTGTTGATAAACTCTACAGATACAGCTTTTGTTGAGTTTTATCAGGTGGTTATTATGGCACCAGTCCGTGAAATTCTTTATCACATGTGATAATTTGTATTCTAAGCCCTTCATGCAATCTGATGCTATAATAATAGTGGTATTATCTGCATATATATTATCTGCATATATGGTATTATCTGCATATATGGATTCATGCTTTCGACTGCTCTGGTGATATAAAAAATAATACCACAAATAAATTTTGATGTTCTCATGTATATATTGGACCATTTCCGTAGAGGCAGTTTTGATTGAGAAGTTTTTTCGAAAACCATGTTGGCATGAAGTAATTAATTTATTTTCATTTAGGAAGTCAACTATTTCATCATAAACAGCTTATTCAATCAATTTAGAGAAGGATGTTGGTATACAGATCCCTTTATAATTATCCATTATATTTTTTCTACGCTTTTGTGTACTGGGATAACTATTGATGTTCTCAATTCGGTCGGATGTATCAATAAACAGAGCGGGTGCAGTTTCATGTGAAATAGAACATCTATAATATATCAGCCTGATTCAGGAGTTGCTAATATCATGAGTTGAAGTTCATATTGGTATCCTACGAAATCTCTGAAAATGAATATAACTCCAGGCTCTATTTTTCAGAAATCGCTACAAAACTTGCTAACTTTGGACTCACCCTTCATATCGTGAGTACGTGCAGAAATTATTATACTCCATAGTGGATTCGAATGATATACAAAATAGTAACTTCACAATGGCCATTTGAAATTTTGGAAATGTCAGCACTCTGTATGATCTAAACTATTGACTTTAGAGCGTTGGTGCAATGGAGACATTTCTGCGAAAAATCATTACTGTGAATCGTAGGAAAGACTTTCTGTTTTTCCCATTGGGAGTTAGAAAATGAAAGCTACAATGAACCTTACTACACTAAAAATTGCAGTTATTGAATCCTTTTATGCAAAAAACTGGGATGTAGTGTTACCAAAGGAGAAAACATCTGCTGCATTGTATTGAAAAGATTCAGACTAATTTTGAGTGTAACCCAGTGCTACACCTTCAATGAACCCCTTTCCTCAGTGTTGGCTACACCGCTGTCTGTCGACGTACAGTGCAACCATTTCATTAGGAGAACATAGTAATTGATAACTCCTTCGGGATATTTAGCGCAACTTTTATGGTTAGAGACAAGGACGGCATCCAGAGAAACCGATGAAGACTTCTCTTTGTGGGAGCGGCGTTGACGCTGATGGAACTTGACGAGAATCGATTTTCCGGGGTATTCTATTATTTTTTGGAGCGCTCGGCAATTTGTGATCGAAGAACAACTGGCTTGCTTTTTTGCGATGAAGATGGTTTTGTATGCTCGAAGAGTGGCGGGCATGCCTTGAACCTGTCAGCAACTTATAGATGAACAATGAACGAAACCTTTTCAGAAATAAAGGAAAGTGGAAACGGGGAGACATTGTATTGGAGATTTTTGCCCATGCATATACGCGTTACATATTTTGGTGCTGATGTTATGAAGAGTTGAACAGACATGGAGACATTTGTGGAATAGTAGATGTAGACAATATTTTCTAGTGCATAAAAAAATGTAGATTGGCGTGAATTTTATATCTCGTTCCGAACTTGTTTCAAAAAAACTCTTATTTTTCAAAACAACAAAATACAAAAGAAAATGGATGTTCGCAGTACAAATAATATAGCATGTCAACGGAATTGGTGATGCAGCTTCGTTCTCACGGCTTTCTTGGGAATTGTGGAATATAACTCCTCCCCTTCCCAGAAGGATCCATAGAAGTTGGGATGATCGGCTGATAAACTTTCAGATACATTTTTGCTACAGTGTTTGTTTCTTTCAAAATTAATAAGTTTCCAGCTGTCCCTTCTTTTATTAGAAGAATTACCCAAGAAATTATTGAAAGATTTTTTTTTGTAGTTTCAATTGCATGTTGGTATTCTCTGGTCATTTGTTTGTAAGTATCATTAAAAGTTGTATTATTTGTGGAGTCGCGAATGATTTTGATAGTTTGCAGTGTGTTTCTCATTTTCCTAAGATCGTCGTTGAACCATTTTATGGAGTTTCCTTTTTTGCCATACGTTTTAGATGAGGAAAAATGGGACACAGAAAGCTCTCTGCATATATGCAGTATAAATTTAGCTTTGTCAGAGGCCGTTCTACAACTGTAGTATGGGTCCCAACTTGTGTTTTGTAAGGCATTTTCAAAGTTTTCCATGCCAGCAGGAGTTACAAAAGAAACGTTTTTGATGGTGATATATTGGGCATAGTGGTCAGGGAGGCAAGGATCATTAATGCCACTCTCGTATGTTTCACTCTCAAGATTCGTGAGGATGTTGTCTATACAAGATTTAGAGCCGTTATCAACCCTGGTATATTGAGATATGGATACATCTATACCAAAGGAGTTTGTTGAACAGATGAGATTCGAAAAATTTAACGACGATTTGAGAAAGTCAATGTTGAAATCTCCCAATAAAATAACTTTTTCAAATCTTCTGCAGACATTGCTCAGAATTTGCTCTGAATAAGAAAAGAAATCGGTGCAGTTCGAAACGCAAGAGGATCTGTATAGAGTGAGGACAGCAATATGCAAAAGGAGTAACTCAATGCCACATATTCCTATGCCTCTTTCTTTACAAAAATCTGATAGTGATAAGGGTCTACATTTGACTTTTTTTGTTGCAAAAATGGCAACTCCACCATGGATGTGCTTCGTCCTGCAATAATGCGCTAACAACTCGTAGTTTGGTAAGGTACAGAGTTTCAAACTACAATCATCTAACCAATGTTCTGAAATACATAATATGTCAAAAAATGATTTTCAAGAAACAACGAGAATTTGTCAATTTTGTTTGATAGTTTACGTACATTAAAATGGAATAGAGTTAGATTTTTCTTCCTGGGTCGGAGACTTTTTCTAGACTAGGGATCGGAGTCCCTCTATTTTTTCAAAAAAATCGATTTACATGAGCTCCCATAGGCCATACAGATTCATCACATGCTTTCTCTGATTAGACTGGTCAATATCAACTTCGAAGGACGAGTAGACATCTGGACGCATTGATCGATTTTTTCCACTTTAGCTTCAGGAAAAGTGCCTTTGATATCCTCGGTATAGGCGCTGGAAGTCGCAGAAGGTTTCAGCTTGTATAAGTATGGAGTGAACAGGATTTTTCTAAATGGCTTTCGCTTTTGTACAATTTGCTTTTCCAATAATTCGGGCTTGTTTCTTCCGAGATATATGGGTTTTTGGAGTTTTGTTCCATACTCCAGCTGCTCAAGTTTATTATTATTTTGCTATATTTACAGCTATTTCAGCTTTGTGTATAGCTGCGATAAAGTTTTCTGCTGTACATTTAGGTTCGTAGAATTAGCATCGCCAACTATTCTAACCTCCAATGTGTCTTGGGTGTTTCTATCAGCTATTTGGTTGGCGCTTTCTTCTTCTTCTTGAAGCCACTACTGTCGACCGTATTCCATTTATTTTCTCCGTGGTTTGAAGTACTACTTTCGATGTTGCCATTTTCATTGTGAATCTTCGTGTTCATCGAGTGGTTTGGTCTTCTGAGTGGTAGCGACTCGTGGTGACGCGATTTGTTAGAGGAGAACTTTTCATGTTTTCTGTTCCAGTACTCCTATTTTGAAAGCACATGAGTTCAATCCGCCAGTCATTTGTTCAATAATTTGTTCTGAGTAGAGATTTTCCTTCAGTAGAACTGTAGCATCTAAACTGTCGCCATTTGGACAGTCTCTACCAATAATTGTCTCTACCGACGAAGAGGAGTGATTCAGCCTATTTTCGGTTTTTGCCATCATGGCTGCGGATCGTCAACACATTTTGTGGCCAAACTAATATATTAGCTTTTCCATCACTGTCGATGCGATTTCCACATTTCATATGTAACGGTACCAAAACAATTTTCATAGGTACTACTAATTTTAAAATTTTCGAAGCATTTACTACAATTTATTGGCATTTTTAAGAGAGCTAGTCACTGAATTTGTTTTGCTTGTGCCATGTTGCCGCTGCAACAATCTTGAGGTTATGTCTCTGTGACGGTTCCAGTACAAGAGAGGGCAGGAGTGGTTTTAGTCAGTAAAAGTCCTGGCTACTACTGATACGCTGATGGACACCTCGTTTAATATGCCCATGACGGTTTCCACCCCACCACAAAAAAAAAGTGGGACCTATTATGGAGCCCTGTGGCACTCCTGAGTATAGCTGCTACACTTGAGGACTCTTGGTCCAGGTAATTTGCCACCGATTTTTTCCATTTAGCCGCAGTTGAAGGAGTTTTTTACGCCTATCATTATCGGGCGCCCATGTCGCTGTACCAAAGACCTTTTGAAACTACATACTTAATCGCCTCACTGTGCATTTCTTCGCCCTAAAGCCAAACTGGGTATCAGAGATGCATCCTTTCTCCTGTAACTCCTCTTCTAGCCTGGCCTTCAGTAGGTATTCATACAGTTTATGAGTCTGGCCAAGCAGGCAGATGGGCCTGTATTTCGATTTACGCCTGTTGATTCTTGGTGCAGTACATGATTACTTCAGCCAGTTTCCAAATTCTGGGAAAACACTATCCTGAGGAGTTTGTCTATGTCACCCAGAATCCACCTCGGGATTGATTCGGCAGCAAGCTTCACTGTTTCCCCATGGGTCAGCCTTTTTATTTTTATTTTCTTGACCGCATCTTTGGTGCCCTCCGCCGCGGGAAGGGTGATCTAGGACAAGTCGGTACCGCTGTAGTGCGGTGGTCATTCGTTGGAAAGAGCTCTTTATCTTTAAGTGTTTTACTGATTGATGTAGCTCAGAGAGAACCTAAGGTTTTTATGGCTCCTGTCCCAGGGATCGGGCCCCAAGACTATCATACAGTAGGTTCCCACTTTCTAGCTTTATAATCTGACTCTAGAGGTTCTGTCAATATTTGGTTCCTGTGGATGCTTCACCGTGTCAGGCTCCTTCTGCCTGGTTGCATTGCTCTCACGCAGGGCGCATGTTCGTTGCCAGTTGCCAGTTGTATGCTGTTCGTGTGTGCATTCCTCTCTAGTTGCCATGCTGAACTCTTGCTCTTCCCGTATTGCCTTCGCCAGGTCCTGCACCTTACACACGAACTCACTAATGCTGTTCCTTTTTACTGATTCTCTTAAAATAATGTGGCTTGTAATGGGTTAAAACCCAGTTCCAAGCACTTGCTCCATCACAAGACACCTTTTAACTTGATAATAAATGACATATAAACACCTAAGACTGGTTGATCACTTGTTTTATTCATTACTAGCCCAATTTCCGAAACCGACTCAATTTAATTAGAAGTTTATACACGCCGGATCATAAACAAAGGCAGTTTTCTACGTTTATAACAGAAAATTCAAACTGTCGAACTTTAAAACGACATTCTATTTATCAGAGGGGCAATGCGGATAAATTGCACCATACGAACAACGTCTGATTCCGCCACTGCGCGCCACTTACAAAGTGCTCCAAGTCTATATGCAAAGGTTAAAATTGTTAGGAAATATAATGACCAAATATTGAATATATCTTGAGAATATAATACATTGGTCGAGGAATGTCTTTTCTGCTTAAAGATAACTTTTAATATTTAGTTCTGGTACACTTTGAGATTTTTCTGGGAGTCCGCCTATTACCAGTATTTCATACCTAAACAATAACTCCACTAGGCCTTGTATTATTAGTAATAGTTTCATCGATAGCATTTCTCTCAGTATATAGAATTTGTCATTGAGCGCTCTAGGTTTTCATGTTAAATAGTTATTGTGAGTTTCCCATCTGAGGTTTTTATCGCATTATATAATACTTGGATATTTGATTTGGCATACCTGTGATATCTTAATTCAAGCTAGATATGCTCATATTCTGGTCAATTTGCATTATTGGGGCAGAGAAGGCTATACTAGAGTGGCTTTTTTCTCAACATTTAATGATAACTGGAAAGCATTTAGACGATTTATTATTATGTTAGGTTCTCTTTGAACATGTAATTTAGTTTGTTGCCAGGTAGTTGCCTTTAACATTATCACAATGTCATCTGCATAGGAAATCATTTTTTCATTCGATAGTAAAAGCATTGAATTGATATATAGCAAAAAAGAGAACTGGTCCCAATACTGTCCCATGAGGTACCCTATCCTGACAGTAGTTGGGACACTTAGCAAGTTATTGATTTCAACCCTTTGTTGCATATTTTCTAAGTAACATCTGAAAACAGTTAAGACAGGGCCTCGAATTTCATTTGTTTCAAGGATAGAGATAAAGTTTTTCTAAGATTTACCTTATCAAATTATTTCTAGGTCTAGAAAACCCCAATATATTTTGTGTTCTTATCTAGTTTACTGATAACTTCATTAATTACTGTGTAAGATTCCCACCCATCAGACGATGTTTGAGAATTTTTCCGGTTGTTTTAAAGCCAGTCGACTGTAATTATTTATTTTTGTTTTGTTCCCTGCTTGATTTGGAAGGACCAATTCTGCTGAGAGATGATAATGTTGAAGATATGTACAAGAGGACCAAGATATGTATGTGTATGTTTTAAATAATTTTTGTTGTGGTGCCACCTTTCCAGGCAAACAATTATTTTTGAGTGATATTTGTTGAATTATTTCAGTATCGGCTCACAGGTATTAAAAACATATAATTTCTATTTGGAGTATGTGGTAGCAGTATATATGGTTAAATTGAAATATTGCTTGGATTATATCAATGCCGATATTTGTAAAAATATCTGATATAGTAGTTTTGAAATTTATTATCGTCCTTAATATCTTTGTTATTTCTGTATTTATATGGTTGCCTCAAGTAATAATATGGTAACTTTTTTTCATGTCATAATGACTTATTTGTATTTGATTTAGATAGACGTTTGATATACCTGGAATGTAGTGAACTTCTTCCTGGAATCCACACACAATTTCAAGACGTTTGTACCTGACTCCATCTGTGAAACCCAAGATCAAACAACAGCAAAAGTAAACATTGATTTCAAGTGCCACTTCAAAAGACATTTTTCTAACATTTTCCACTTTTCCAAAGTGGGATTGTTTCTAGAAAAATGTGTTTCCAATTCTTCCCGTCTTCCTGATGATCGGGAATGCTGAAATAGATGGAATAGAAAAAATATAAAAATATAGATAAAAAGTATTGTGCAGTCCTAAAACACAAGATAAAATGTGCAACTATGTACTATTGAGATTTTAGAACCTCTCTAATGAATAAAATGAGGATTACTAAAAATCCAATAATTTTGTTTTAAATAGTTTTAAACTTTCTATTTCCCCAAATACCTTTAAAGTATGATTGTAAATATTATAATTCTGGTATCTAGGATTGCACTATGACTGCTTATATCTCAAGTTCAAACATTAAAAAAAACTTAAGTTATTGAGATTCTGATGCTAATGTCTTTTAAAATCTAATAAAACTGCAAGACTGGAGTATAATACATGAATATAATAACACAAATATAGCTTATTCAACATTTTCTGATATATTTATTGAAATACATAATCAGTCCCTAAATAAAAAAAGAAGTACTTATCAAAAGCTCTAAAAAATAAAACTTTGGAATTCAAAGGCCATTATCAATTTATAAAAACACAGGACAAATTAAGTTTAAAGTTTATCAAGAGTAAAATGAATTACTATTGAATGAATATAAATCATAAATCAAATCAACTCAACAAAATAATACACTAAGCAAAAAAAATAACTATTACAAAACAATCGTTCAACAAAATAAAATAGATATCAGAAAACTATTTAAAGTAGTCTTGAACTAAGCACACCGACAACAGCAAAAAAAATAATACAATAGAAATTCATGATGGGAATGATGTAAGATTTAATAATGATGTTGACATGGCTAACTATTGCAACAAATATTTCAATTAAATTGGTTTAAAATGGCTGGTCAGATCAAAATATCTGCTAATGACTACAAAAATAGGTGCACCCTAACCACTTCTGAATCTATGTTCCTCATCCAGCTACTGAAACGAAAATAATCCAAATACATTAACTTGCTAGTAACTCTTATCCAGGAATAGATGGGATTACTTGAAACATTAAAACTTATATATTCGTATATTATATCCCCACTCTTATATGTAATCAACTTCTAATATTTGAAACGCGATAGTCCTGCACAAATTTAAAACTTCAACAATAATCCCAATCTATAAAATGGTAATGTGATGATATTCCCATCACATATTAGCATAATAGGTAATTTTTCCAAAATCTTCGAAAAATGCTTAAAGATTAGACTCTATGATCATCTAAATACACTTAACATTACATAAAAAAATCAATTTGGATTTAGGGAAAGTAAAAAGTACCTCTGACGCAATGTATGGAGTTGTTAACTCAATAAAAGACAGCTTGGAAAGAAATAAAAATGTATTGCAGTCTTTAGATTTAGCAAAGGCTTTTTGACACGTCCCACATAATAGACTCGAGGTATTGGAAAATATGGGTCTATGGAACAGAAATTTTCAAAAACTACTCCCAATAATAGAAAACATACTGTAAAAATTAGAGACCTTTGTAAGTGAACCTTTAAATACACAACTAGGCATCCTTAGGCACTGTATTGGGGCCGGTACCTTTATCACATACATAAATTCACTACTAAGCCTTAATATAAGTAAATCTAACTTCATATGCAGATGACACTGTATTGATCTAAGACTCCACTATTGGGATGGTGTGAAAGTAAAAGCAAGTAAGTAGTTGTGTACAAAATGTTAAAGAGTGGCTGGATTTTAATAAACTTAATACAAAAAAAACAAAATACATAGCATTTTCAATCACAAATTATAATAGACCCACTCATAATAATCTTCAAATTGAGAACTCTATCAGATCTAATAACAGAATGTGACAATATCAAGTATTTAGGGTGTTACTATCGATAAAACATCTTAAATGGGATCACATATCGTTGAATTAGTGAAAAGTCCTAGACTCATATACAAAATGTGTACCTTATCCGTAAAAATCCTAAATAAAGAACAACTGATCATTGTATATAGATCACCAGCAGAATCCCTTATAAGATATGGCATATTAGGTATGGGCTGATCAAATGAGAACCCTTCATCCACTAAATGTAGTCCAAAAATTACATACTAAAAAGTTATGTTCAATAGAGGTAAGCTCTTTTCAACCAGTTTGTTATATAATAAAACATTTTAAATGTCAGATATCTTTACTTCATAACAATTTCAACATTCCTACTGCTGTGCAAATAGTCAATATCTCAACAAATATCTCATTCTTATAACACACGAGCAAAACATAATGAACAAATAGCTATACGTCAGGCAACACTGTTACCATACCTTTTGCAGATGATACTCATTATTAAATACTTCATCTGATTTGTATTCTCTCTCAGATATATCAAAAAACTCAATAAATAGTGCTGAAAATTGGTTTACCGTAAATTCCTTGCAACTCAACGCTGATAAAACTGAACAGCTGGATCATTTCAAGCAATAGCCAGTACATTTCAGGGGCACACTGTAAACTTCTTGATTACAATCGATGATTCTCTGAGCTGGTATAACCATACAGAAAAATCTAAATAGCGGGCTCTCCAGCATAATATTTCTCTAAAGAAGATTGTGATGTGTTCTGTTCAAGTTCGCAAATATTGAGGCAATTATACTGGCTTATTTCACTACATTAGCTATGGCACCATCATATGGGGAAATTCTAACAATGCACAAAAAATTTCAAGTCACAAAAAGGCCGTCCAATTCTAGCCAGTGTAGGCTTCAGAGAATCATTGTCAGCCCATTATTTATGAAAATGAGAGAATAATGCCACTACCATGTACACACACATATATATAGTATATATATATATATATATATATATATATATATATATATATCTCAAACCTATGTGAAATACACTCTAATATAAGAAATTATAGCTGATTTCTTGACATTCATAAATATGAGACAAGATCAGCTGACCAATTAGCCTCTTACCCTTTTTGGAGATTGACTAAATCAAATGAACTCATCAATTTGAAACTTATAATAAGTTAAGTTCACAGTTGCACCCTTTGAATGATAGGAATTTAAGATAAATGTAAAAATCTCATAGATAACTGTTTCTACAGTGTAGAAGAATTTTAAATTTGTGAAAACTTCTATTTTGTCTCCATGTCCTAGTGTTAACGTTTTTATTTACCACTCGAGAATTTTAATAATTACCAAGTGTGTACTTGTCTTTAATGCGCAACATGATTTACTGCATGTTCTTTTATTATATATTGAATATTTTCTATTCTATTCTATATATATTCTGAGTTATGAAAATTTATGAATGTGGGCCGAAAGGCCCCAGAATATCAAAACCATAAATTAGTGATGAAACTACAAGTCCATAGTAGTTAGTTTGATAATTTCTGAGATATGCGCCTCCTGCACTGCTCGATAACAAAACATATACTACTCAATTTTAGAAAACAATAAGATTACCTTATATGTATCTCCCATGTGTGAGCTTTTGTGGTCTATATACACCTTTGAAATTTTAAATGATCAACTTTGCTCTTATAGACTTTGTGATTCCCTTCCCTGATCAAAGTACTTTTACATTTATTGACATTTTAATTTTTGTTGAAACAACATGGAATAGGTGTTTATAATATTAACTGACAATCCATTTTTGGCTACAATTCACTCGTGAGAATCTGATTTTGTACAGATATTTGATCTTGTCACGCTATGTCGCCTGCATATATGATCATTTCGCTTTGGGATACAATAACGCAATCCCATTATATCACTAATAAAAATAATGAAGAGTAAAGGACCAAGGATAGACCCCTGTGGTACATCTAGAGAAATATTTGCTGGTTTCGACCTTATAATTCCGAGAACAAAAATAAAGCATCTTGGTCCATTATTAATATCCTTAAAAATAAAAACAAATCAATTCAACCTAATATGCAAATCATTCATGATGATCAAACTCAGAACATACCCTAATGAAGTAGCCAATATAGTCAACGATTTTTTCATAGAAGCACCCAAAAAAATAAGTATAGTATACCACCATCAAATATAATCGATAATTCTTGAGGAGGAGCCAAGAATAATTTACAATCTATGGTTTTTCACCTTGACAGAAGATCTAGATGAGATTCAAGATATTTGCAAAACTCAAAAATAAACCTCATCAGGACCGGACGATCTCCCATGCAATATTATTATCAAAGAATTTAGCTCTTCATAATAGAACCAATCACTATATTGTGAATTTTTTCTTCAAACAGGCATTTTTCCAGATCAACTAAAAATTTCAAAACTTATTCCAATTCATAAAAAGCCAGAACAGAGTTGATAACTACAGACCACAGGGATCAAATCCTGCCCCTTCTTTTTCTCTTGTACATTAACTCTCTACCATCTGTCCCTTCCAGTTCAAACTGCCAAACTTTTCAATTTGCTGATGATACATCCGCTATTATAAACAGCACCAATATTAAGGACCTTGCTGATTCGGCATCAAATGGCAAAGAAAATGGACAAGTGGTGTACAGAGAACTCCCTGAATTTAAATTCTGATAAACTGGACTTATAATGTTCAACCTGACCAAAATATATTTGAATCAGATGTTAGATTGAATGAAAAATCAGTGCCGTGCTGCCATCTATATAAAATTCTTGGGGGTGTTTATTGACTCTAATATGAGCTGAACTACATGTGATACCTGGCAAACAGACTGGCTTCGGTCTGTGGTGTAATTAGATATCTGAGAACAGGTGTCAGAATATGGAATGAAATTGTATTATTATGGACATGTCCAGTCAATCATCGCATATGGAATACTTTTTTGGGGTTCCAGTTCAAACTCAAATAAAAATATCTATATTGCAAAAACGAATATTGAGATGTATTCTTGGTCTTGATTATAATACTCTGCAGGTCATATTTTTCAAACATGTGGGTTATTGACAGTACCTTTGTACTTTTTATCTCTGGTTATTTTCAGAAAAGAAAACACCAATACTTGTTCTCACAAATGCAGATGAATATTCAACTGAAATGAATATGTTGACTCAGAATCGGCTGACCTCAGGGTTCCACACACATCACAAAACTGCCTTTTTAAACGGAGTAATTGAATACAGAGCAAGGAAGGCTTATAACAGCCTGCCACCCCAGTTGAAAGATATCAGCAATATTCAGAAATCTGTGAAGCTCAGTCATTGATTACTTGAAGGAAAAGTATTCTATAAGTTTGATTTTTGTGAATGATTATTACTGTTTCCGTATATTGTGAAAAGTTTTTATTTACTTGTTGATCCGTGAGGTGCAAGTATTTTTGTAAAGTTTTTTACCTATTATGTTATGTGCTCAGTGTACTTTATTCTCTTTTTGACGCTTGTCCATGTCCTGATGATTTTATGACAATAAAGATATTATTATTATTATAATATCCTTAACTCCGGTGTTTTCTTAAAGTTTTTAATATAGTTTGCTGATAGGCTCAATCCTTTTATTGAAAAAATTCAACCTAATACCTAGTGAACAACAGGGGTTTTGGGGAAAACAAGATCAACAAATACTGCTTCCACAGAATCCATAACATGTATCATAAATGAAATTTGATAAAAAGAAATATCCCATAGGAAAATGCTGTGACTTGAGTAAAGCCTTTGATTGTTAAAACACGATAGATTATTGGACAAACTTTGGTCACTTGGCATCAGGGGGCACATTACATAACTGGTTAAAATCCTTTCTACAAACAGAAAACAATATTCACTTATATCTCATAATGATGGAGGAATGATCAGTCAACACACCCAAACACTGCACCTGTGGGTGGTTTCCTCAGGAAGTGTTGTCGCCCATACATTATTCTCCCTTTATGTGGAGATATAGTATATTATTTAGCCGACCCAAAAATTTTTTTATATGCAGATGACTTATCAATTTTTTATCAAAGGAATCACATGATTTGGGAACCCAAACAGCTTGTGAGGATCTAATGACAAAAAATTTCATATTGGTTTTCCCAAAAAAATGCTCTACATAAATACAACAAAAAAGGAGGTTCTTATTTTTTATACAAAACAAAAAAAAAGTTGAAAGTATAACTATGAAGATTAATAACAATAACATCAATCAGAAAAAAAGCATTTAAAAGTCTAGGCATGACAATCAGTGATACCTTAGACTGGGAGAGTCAGATAAAGACTATAATCAAGGTAGTAAATACCAAAATATTTCAAATATTTGAAAGTATAGAGTACTGACAATCGAAGTAATTGGGAAAAAATTTTTTTTATGAAGAAATCCAATCAAGATTGGGCTTATGGTATAATTTCTATGGGGACAGTCCACAAACAGCAAAAAACACTCTTATTGTCCAGAAAAATGCATCAGAGCCTGTTTTTGCAAAACTCAATCCAAAAACCCAAATAAACCTTTATTCAAAGAACTTCAGATATTACCCTCACTTTTCTTTTTCATATTGGGAAATGGCCTGTTACATCTATGAAAGAAAAAAAAATTGCTTTTGCAAAAAATTTTATAACTATTTCACTCGAAATCAAAAATTTTTAAATAAACAAAGTAGATTGAGTTTAACCCGAAAATGTTTCCCCTCAACATTGGGAAACCGAATATTTAATAAAAAATTTCCCAAGGGAAAAAAAAACAAGAGAACCACTTCAAATTCAAAAAAACTCTTTCAAAAACCCTTTTTAAAGGGGTGGCTTATTCTATACTTTGAAGAATATTTTAACATGTAGCATACAAACTAAATGTGAATTTTATGATTATATACTGTGTATTTTTTATTTATATGTGCTGTATTAATAAAAATTTAAAAATAATAATAAATAAATTTTATTTCAAGGAATGTCACAATATATATAACAGACAATATAAGGCAACATTAACTAAAACAATCGTCACATACATTTAAGATTACTGAGATAAATTGGCAGAAAGATAATCATTGATTGAGTATGGTTCAATCTCCAGAAGTAATATAAAAATTTTTTCTTGAATAGAGACTCTGTTTCTATCGTTCTTATGTTAGCGGGTAGTTTGTTGTAAAATTTTATGCAGTTGTAGAGAGCGCTTTTTTCAGTGGATGCTAATTTATGTTGAGGATAGTTGTAGAAAGTATTCCTTGTACTGTATTTAGACTGTGGCTTTAGATACTCAAACTGAGATTTGTTTTTGAAAAGGAATAATAAACATTCTTGTATGAATATTCCATAGGTTAAAATTTTACTAGTTCTGAATTTTCCCCTGCAAGACTCGCCAACTTTCAGTCTACAAAGAGTTCTTAGAGATCTTTTTGAACTGTAAAACTGTGTTTGAACCCCTGCTATTCTATAGAAAATTATACCATACCGTATTACAGATTCTACAGTTGCATGATATATAGTTTTGATGGTGACATAATTCGTATAGTTTGCAATAATCTTCAGGCTGTAACATGCCGAATTCAGTTGGTGGTGATATACGTAACGTGATGGTCCCAACACAAGACATCGTCAATTTGCATTCCGAAATTTTACGTTTTCTGATATATCTAAGGTGGTTGTATTAATTTTAATTCAGTGGGCTTTACAAATTGCGGCCTATTTGTGGTGATGAGCATTACATTTGTTTTGTTTTCATTCAGAGTTAATTTGTTCATGTGAAACCAGCAGATGCGAGTGTAAGTAATGCAGTTTTAGGTTATTTATTACTTCGGAAAATGTTCGCCATGAACCACCAAAAATTAGTATCGCTGCATAGCATGTGAGATTATATTTTCTGAGTTGATACTTGACATGAAATCATTTACATAAATAATAAATAGAATTGGTCCGTTATACTTCCATGGACGTCAATGTTGAAGGTTTTTCTATCTGATTTAATGATGCAATTATTTTTAGTGATAATGACCCTTTGTTTTCTATCAAGGAGGTACGATCGAACCAATTCAATGCAGGTCCTCTAACACCATATTTCTCCAATTTCTGCAGAAGAATATTGTGGTCTATGCAATCATATGCTTTAGATAAGTCGAGAAAGACACCCAGTGCTAGCTCTTTTATGCTCTAGTGCAATTATTATGTTCTGCAGAAATTGGAAAATTGCAGTCAGCGTTGATCTGCCTCTAAGATATCCATGCTGGTAGTTATTCAGTAAATTATTGTGCTCGAACCATTTGATGAGCCTGTTACACATAATTTTCTCAAAGATTTTTGCAAAAGATGACAGTAAGCTTATTGGTCTGTAATTTTCAATTTTGGATTCATCTCCTTTTTTGTGTAACAATGTTACTAATGCTACTTTAAGCTTGTCAGGGAAAATACCAAACGTAAAGAGTTGTTCAGAATATAATTCAACGGACTATAATATATGTGTATACAATATTTTATAATACCTCATAGGAATATCGCATCACCACTACTGAACTTGTTTTCAAACTATCTACAGCTTCCAATATCTCATCAGTTGTGACAGGGAAGACAAAAACGATTTATCGTGGAGGTATAATGTTGCACGTGTGAGGGATGTTATGAGATTGTGAATGTAATGTAATGGGAATATTGATCAAGAAATCGTTAACTTTGTTGGCTACTTCCATAGGAGTGCCAGGAATGGAGATTTCTTTGTTTTGGATTTTTGTTTGCCAGTGATTTCATTGACGATACCCCATGTGGTTTTACTTTTGTTGTCAGAGTTGTCAATCTGGCGCTGATAACTTAGCTTCTGCGACTAATGAGTAAGTTGTTATATTTTCTTTTAGCATTTTGTATTGTTCACTGAAAGCTTCGTAGTATTGGAGAGAACATAAAGTATATTTAGGATTCTTTTGCATTCAATGACTTCAGGATCGTTGAGATTTTTTGTTTCACTTTTCTTGTTTTACTGGCTTTGAGCGAAACAGTTGTTAAAGTGGAAAGAAAAGGTATCATGGAATAACTCCCATTGTTTATTCAGCATCTTTGGATTTGTGTTCATCAGATCACTCCAGTCGATATGTTCAAGACATTTTAGGAATGCAATTTTATTTTCATGACTGTAACTGCTTTAATATTTCTTTTGTGGTTTCTAGATCTGAGTGTATTGTCATCTTCTGTGCAGTATGATCAGAGATCATTGAATGCAAAATGATAGTATTGTAATTAAAATAAGTGTTGGTTAGATGTTGTCTAGACAATATTTACTTGTACTGGTGATGCAGTGGGTTCTTCAGTAGTATGATAGATGTTATATGAATTTATCAACGAAAGCAAAATTCAACTTATCTCTTGCATTTTGATCAAAGTGTATGTTGAAATCACCGCAATTATTATGTGATAATTTTCATTGATGACCATGGACAACATAGTGTCTAAAACATGTAAGCATGTATCTAAATTTCCATTGGGAGGGCGATAAACACACATTATTAGGAACTTGATCTTATTCACTTTGTGCTATGTATTCAAATTTTTTACGTGTTTTATACCAATGTGGTCTTTTAATGAATAAATTTGATTTGATTTGATAGATTCCATAACTACTATCTGTGACCTCAAGTAAGATGCAATCCAATTATTTGTAACACCCTAACACCTAATCGATAAAGTTTTCTAGTGGTAAACTGTGTCGAAGTACCTATTGGAATTTTTTATTGTTTAGATATTCATATACATGTGAACATAATTTTGATAGTTGTTTCAGTAGATTTTTGACATCTGAAATCATGTTGACCATTCTTCCATGAAATAACTTGGTCTATTATTAAAGGAACTGTCAATTACTTTAGCAAATTGTGATTGCAGACAAACATTTCTATAGCTACTCACTTCATCTCTTGATCCTTTACCCTTGAATATGGGTACTGATTTTGATATGTTCAATGCATTCGGACTGTCCTCCCTAACAAATTATTCATTCATTAGATGGGCTAGAGGAAAACATACTATATCACCAACTACCTTAAGAGCCTTTCATAAATTTCATCTACCGGTGTCCACGAAGGTGGCTGCCTCCATAACTTTATTGTTTTAGGAGATGATAGTATTAAATTTGGAGGATCTGTTTAATGAATAAAACTGCATTTTTTGACAAGAAACTCAACTTCATGCAAATCCCGGATTCACCGGAAGTGACATAAACTTTCGATTTTTAAATGGGACACCTGGTATATTTTCAGTTTTTTTTCTCCATATGACATTTAGAATACAACCATGTATCATTTGTTGCTGTTTTTTTTTTTCTTTTTAATTACAGGAGGTTCATCATAAACCTGTTTTAATAGATGCCCATAAAAATCTAGAGGCTAAGGTCGGGTGACCTGAAAGTTTCTTAAAAGGAATAAATAGAGGTATAAATTGAAAACAACCCTATTTTCGAGTGACAGAAATCTCAGCAGCATGCTCAGTCTCAAGAGGTGGTGATGTGTTATTGGGTGTTAGTTCGGACTGTGAAGCTGCTGAAATAGACTTATCCGAATTTCGTGTGAACTTTTGTTACCATTGACATTGTGGGATGTAAGGTATTATTTAAGCATAAGGTCCTCTTCGTATTTGTCATCTATATTCCCCCAAACGCAAGTACTAACCACATACAAAATCTCTTTACTACACTTGAATCCCTTGAATGTCTGTATCGGTAGCAATTTACTGATCCTAGGCGATTTCAATCAACCTAACTATGTAAATCTTGATGCAAACATAAACAACACCACTTTAGCTCAATCGATCAGCTCAAAGCTTCTATGACCTTAAACAATTCAACTTGTGCACAACCACTCAGAACGCTTACTAGATTAAATTTTTTCCAATCTTAAATGTAGCACCCATCATGATTTTCTACCCTTCGCATTCCAGAAGATGAATACCACCCAGCCCTTCAAGCAACCTTATCATTCCCAAAACCAAGTTTGGCAATACCATACAACAAAAACATCACAAACTACAATTTCGAAAGCTAACTTTCCTGAACTATATTCAGCTTTCCTCTACACCGACTGGTCAGTGTCAGAACCAATTATTCTAATGTAAATCTAGCAGTAGTAATGTTTTACTCAATTATTTACTCTGTACTTGATCTTATGGGTTCCTACTCCAAACCAACTTCAATAGTAAATACCCCTTGGTTTAACAGTGATATAATTCGTGAAATAAACAAAACATAAAGTTTTCAAAAACTGAAAAAACTCAATCGGAACTTGACAAACAGCATTTCAAGGAACTCAGAAAATCTGTCAAATCAAAAATATCTATGCGATATGAAGAATACCGACGAGCAGCAGAAAATTCAATCAAAACTGACCCATCCAATCTATGGTCATATATCCAAAACAAAAAGGATCCTCTAGAATTCCAGGCATTGTATACCATAACGACAACGTAATACAGTAATCCATCCAGCATTGTCAATATATTTGCTGAATTTTTCGAAAGTGTTTACACCCTATCTCTGAATACAACAAACAATTTATCTAATCTGTCGACTAATTACCTACTATTACTATAAAATCCTTTTCGGAAACAGAAGTACTTAATTCCTTGAAAAACTAAAACCCAAACAACGTCAGGATCTGATTCGATACCGAGTTTCCTGGTCAAAGACTGTGCAGACAATTTTAACCTTTGCCCTGAAATCTGGATGCTTCCAGATAAGTGGAAAACTGCCAAAATATGCCCAATATTCAAATCCGGAGCAATCAACAATGTTGCAAACCACTAGACCAATAACACTTCTCTCCAATTTGCAAAGGGCTTTGAGATATAGTCTCTACAATTCACTATTTCCAAACCTAAAAAATATCATCACAAATGACCAACATGGATTCATGAGCAAACGATCAACGGTCACTAATCTGATGTGTTTCACTCAGGCTGAGTTCTGCACTTGACAATCATTCTCAATTGGATACAATCTATATACCTCAAAGGCCTTCAACTAAACTAGATCACCAGATACTCCTGAACAAACTAAACTTCCTTGGCTTTGACCACAACTAATTAAAATTTTTCAATCTTACCTAAAACCGCACACTCTTTGTTGAATTTAGAGGACACACATCCTATCAATTCATCGCCTCAAGCAGCGCCCACAAGGGAGCAACTTAGCCCCCTCTATTCTCATTATTTATAAAAGATATTGGTAAAATTATCTCCATCAACTTGCTGCTATTTGCAGATGACTTGAAAATATTTCGTAGAATTCAATCACTAAACGACTGTACAATTTTACAGGACTACATTCATGAACTTCTCCATTGGTGCACGAAAACACAACTACCACTAAATGTCCAAAATGCAAATACACCACTTATTCTCTGAGAAATGCAATCATTGATTTTCAATACTCCCTTAGCAACACTCCATTAGAGCACAAAGCACAAAATAAGGACCTCGTGTTGAATTTGACCCAAAACTCAACTTTTCCCAACACTATAATAACACAACCTCCTCTGCAAAGAGGATGACCGGTCTAATATTCCGACATGTAGAGATTTTCAAAACAAAGAATGCCTCACCACCCTATACAATGCATATGTAAAATCAAGACTGGATTACTGCTCTCTGATATGGTCACCACTCTACAAATGTCATATCGATCAGCTCGAAGTCAGTACAGAGGCTCTTTATGAAGTATGTGTCATTCAAGACAGACGGAGTCTACCCTCCACAAGGTTTCAACAACAATATGTTATTGAATAAATTTTCACTCCTGTCACTAGAAAACTGTAGAACATACTATGCTAAGCTTGTTCATTTACAAACTCGCACATAACTTAATAGACTGCCCCGAACTATTAACACAATTGAACTTTCATGTTCCACGTGTCAACAGCAGGTACTGAAACTTGCTTCTACTTAAAAACCCAAAACAAATATTCTCGTTAAATCTCCTCTGCACTCAATGTGCAAAAACAAATGAAGTCTGCACAAACATCGATATTTACAACGAATCAATAAGTTCCTTTAAAAACAAAGTAAAACAAATATTGTATAGCAAACAATCACTTCCATATCCCCAACAAACAATTTGAGCTTATTCTATCGCTTTCCACACATGTAATTTGTACCTTTTAGTTTATATATTTAGCTTAGTTATTTCTAAATGAAACTTCCTTCATCTTTTCAACTGTCTTGTAATTGGGTTCTTCCTGTTCAGACAATAAATGTTTTTTTTTTATTTTACCTCGCGCCATCTAACTGGACCCATATTTCCAATCCAGTTTTCATTGTATGTTTCATGCATATATTCCGTAACTGCCATCAGGTTGTGTGGTGGAGCACCATCTTGTTGATAAAATAATCCAACTCGATTTATTAATGGAACTTGGCCAAAAAAATGCTCAATTTTCCCGTGTGAGAAAACTTAGATATCTAGCCCTGTCAGGGCACCGCCAAAAATTATGGGCCAAAATTTTGTCTCCTAAAAACCAACCCCAATT